>LNAC01000959.1:152370-168052 GCA_002007465.1 Ailurus styani
AGCCCCCGGCCCGGGCCGCAGCGGGCCCGCCTCCCCCGGGACTCCGCGCGCCGGCGGCGTCAGCCCCGTAATCCGCCAGAGACCGGACTCTGCCGGGCCCGGGACTTCTCTTCCCCTCAGGGCGCGCCAGGAGCCCTAAGCTGCCCACCTTGGGGCCTCGAGGGACGCTGGTGCGCAGGAAGGAATACTCCTTCGTCAGGGCCACAGCGCTGGCCCGGGGCAAGGCCTCCGGGTTCAGCATGAGCTCCGGGTCCAGGGTGCTCGACAGTCTCGTCCTGGCCGCAGGCTGACTGGACTGAGAGAGAACAGGGTAGCAATGACGGAAAGTGACAGGCGGCGTCCCGGTGCTGCCACCCCGGAAGGCGGCACCCTCGGCACACCAGCCCCGCGCCCAGTCACAGGACCCGGCGCACGCCTCCCCTAACGGGGACCGGCCATCGCCCCGCAGCGTCCGCCGGAGCGCGCCCTCCTCACGACCCAACAGCCCTCCCGCACTCGCGCTTCTCCACAGACCTGGGAATGGCCCGGCTGTTCTTACTGTTCCTTACGGACCGTGTTTAGTCCGTTATGAGAGAGAGAGGGAGAGGGAAGGAGGCGAAAGCACGCGCAAACAGGGGGGCGGCAGGCGGGAGAGAAGCAGGCTCCCCGCCAGGCTTGGAGCCCGACGCGGGACTCGATCCCAGGACCCTGGCATCAGGACCTGAGCCGAAGGCGGATGATTAACCGACTGCGCCACCCAGGCGTTCCTCAACTTATTTTTTAAGTAAGCTTCATGCCCAGCATGGAGCCCAAACAGGGCTCGAACGCATGACCCTGAGATCATGACTAGAGCTGAGATCAAGAGCCAGACGCTCAACCGAGCCACCAGGCCCCCCGAAAATGTTCAAGTTAAAAAAAGCCCTGCTGAATTACAACCACCTTAGATTTATAATTACTTAGGGATAACAAGCTGCTTCGTTATTCATACCAGCTTGCGCATTTCTCAACAAAGAAAGATATGTAGGATTCATCTAAATTCTAAACTATTTTCTTTTCAAGATTTGTCAGAAACAGAAAGAGCACAAGCAGGGGGAGCAGCAGGCCTATGGACAGGGAGAAGCAGACTCCCCGCTGAGCAGGGAGCCTGATGTGGGGCTCGATCCCAGGACCCCGAGATCATGACCCAAGCCAAAGGCAGACGCTTAACTGAGCCATCCAGGAACCCCAATTCTAAACCACTCCTATTGCCATTTTAATTTAATTCCCAGATATTTTATTATTTTATTGTTATATTCTTTCCCTACTAATTTTACAACTAGTCTTATTAGAATAACCATTGATTTTTCATATTTGTATTTTAAACTGACAATTTTCTGAATCATTAATTTAATCATTTTAGAATAGTTTAATAAGCTGTAATTTTTTTTTTAAAGATTTTATTTACTCATTTGACACCCAGAGAGAGAGATTACAAGTAGGCAGAGAGGCAGGCAGAGAGAGAGGAGAGAGGAGGAAGCAGGCTCCCTGCTGAGCAGAGAGCCCGATGCGGGCCTCGATCCCAGGACCCTGGGATCATGACCTGAGCCGAAGGCAGTGGCTTTAACCCACTGAGCCACCCAGGCACCCAATAAGCTGTAATTTTTCCAGCTGATCCTCTAGTTTTCCAAGGCATTACCAAGACCTGCAAATAGTAACCCTTTTCCCTCTTTTTCAGTATTTGTATCTCTTCTTTTTCTTATATTATGTCAACTAGAACTCCCCAAAGGCCCTTAAAAGGAGATGGAGGATGACAGCAGACATTGTTCCTTGCTGCTATTGCGTGAACCTTTTATTTATTTATTTGAGAGAGACAGAGCGTATGTGATCAAGGGGAGGGGCAGAGAGGGTGGAGGGAAGGGGGGGAGGAATCTTCAGCTGACTCTGCACTGAGTGTGGAGCCCAACGCAGGGCTCCATCTCACCACCCGGAGATCACAACCTGACCGAAACCAGGACTTGGACACAACTGAATGAACCACCCAGGTGCCACCTCGGATTGTCTTTTCAAAGTGACTTTCTCTTACAGAGAAATAGCCAATCCTATGCTTATTCCACGAAGTCAGTGCAATTGTGACAGGACAAGGGGACGGGTGGGGAAAGGGAAGCATCTCAAAATGTTACTGGGATGCAACAGGACGAATAAATGAGCAAAAGTAGCTGGAAAAGAGTCGGGGTGCAAGGCAATGGATAGACTGGCCGGTCTGGATACTAACACAGACTGTGAAGCCACAGTAATTAGACCCACTGAGAACTGAAAAGCAGAAGACAGGCGGATGACACCGAATGCAGCCCCAAAACACGTCCAAGTACAGAGGGGTTTGCAGATGTTCGAGGAGCCACACAAAGCGGCGCTGCAACTGCTGAGGGAACGAGCAACATGAGAACCAACCTGCTGTCCGCACAGGGGCGAGCTCCCGGCTCTCGCCGTCATCCAACACACGTACCGAAGAGACACATTTAAAAATACTCTTTATACTATCGTATACTTTCTGTACAAGAAGAAAACATTGGTGAACTTATTTATGTTCCTCCAATAGGAAGATCCTTTTGAAATATGACATAAACCCCGAAAGAAGTAACAGCAAAGATAGAAAATTTTGACTACAAATATTTAAAAACGGATGTGCAATGAAAAAAATATGCCAGAGAAGTAGTTAAAAGATATGTCAAACAGGTGAAAAAAAATTGCAATAAAGATGAAAAAGAGGTAATTTCCTCCACTGAGCACCTATGCAGCAAAAAGAGAGCCAACAGAAAAATGAGCAAAGACTGACAAAGACACACAAACACAGAGCGTCTGGATGGCTCAGTCGGCTGAGTGTCCAACTTGTAGTTTCGGCTCAGATCGTGATCTCAGGGTCATGAGATCCAACCCCGCTTCAGGCTCCGAGCTCCTCGGGGAGGCTGCCAGAGAGTCTCTCTCCCTCTCCCCCTCCCCACTAAAATAAATGAATAATCTTTAAAAAGAAAGAAAGAAAGAAAGAAAGAAACCACTAACACATAAAAGGTGCGAAGTGCTAGCAGACACTGTTGTTCTCACCTGTCAGAGAACAAAATCCCTTTTTAGTTATCTTAACGCTCACAAGGGTAACAACACTGCTGGCTGGGGTATGAACCAGTCCAGCCTATCCAGAGTGCAGAGGATCAAACTAACAAACACATAAAACCTTCACCCAGTCATTTGACATTCAAGGATTTGTCCACAAAAGTATACCAAGGCACAAAACATTCACTGCAGCACTGTTTGCAATTTCAAAAATTTAGAAACAACCAGGGGTGCCTGGGTGGCTCAGTGGGTTAAGTGTCTGCCTTCGGCTCGGGTCATCATCTTGGGGCCCTGGGATGAAGTCCCGCATCGGGCTCCCTGCTCAGCGGGGAGTCTGCGTCTCCCTCCCCCTGTGCCCCACCCCCCCGCTCCTACGTGCACTCTCTGTCTCTCGTAGATAAAGTCTTTTTTAAAAATACAAAAACTGAGAAACAACCAAACTGCTGATCAGGAGAGGTTGCTAATAAAATGCTGGTACACACGCTGTTGTGAAGGATGACAGCACTCAGGACATGGTGAGAAGGACATGCAGTGTGAAGGACCAACCCATATCAAGGCCTAACGATGTTCCCAAAGACTGTAAACAGGACAGAACTCTTACCATCTGTGGCATGTGAGTGTGGGGTCTGAGCCACATCCCTCACGTTAAGTGAAATACTCCTGAAGAAATATCCTTCTGCTCCTAGTTTGGTAGTTTTTACTTCCCTGTTCCGCATATTTTGATTTTTATCGAACACCTACCTTTTCAGCACCTATTGCGATTCCCGCCATTCCGCTGTGAGCTGTAGTGATGACAGCCCCTCCTGGCGGGGCTGAGGGGGACTACGGGAGGGAGCCTGGTCTGCGCACAGGACAATGCCCCCAGACTGCATTCTGCCCCCGCTGGCCCTGGCCTGAGGGTCTCTGGAGCAGGACAGGTGGTGGTCCTCATCCCAGCATCGTGCTGCCTGCCTGCCTGCCTGCCTCCTTCCGGGTGGGAGCAGCTGAGCACGCAGGGACCGGAAGTTGGTCAGAAGAGCATGTGACAAACACAATGCCCGTTCCCATCACTTGAAGAGACGTTGTCTTACTGAAGACTAAGGAAATACCTTCCATTTAAACTATCAGTTATGTGTGTACATTGTACCATTTTTAAAGATGGGAAATGATGCTAAATTTCACATTTGGAATCTTACATTGAACTCCTGACACATTAATTGCCTAATGTCCGACGACCCAGGCAGGCCTCCGGGAGGCAGAGCGAGGACAGGCCCCTGGAGGCAGGGTGCACAGGCCTGGCCCACAGACCCAGTCTGGTCGACCTGCTGACTCTCCACTTCACACTGACTGACCCCTGACAAGCTCCTTACTTATCTGAGCCTCGGGCTCTCTTCCACAGGGAACTGAACACAGCGCCTGGCACAGCTGCTATCCCTGTAACTTCTGCTGGGCCAGCTGTGCAGACCTCGAAAGCCCCTGACCGGGCAGAAGAGTCTGCTGCTGGCTCCTTCAGCTCACTTACATCAGCTCTGGAGCAATGACACCCATAATGTCACAGCTCCTCTTGGGAACTAAAGAGCCTGACGGGGACATGTCACCACTAAATCACTCGCTGAAAGCATGTTTAAAGGTTAGTTTTTTGTTTTGTTTTTTTTTGGTTTTTTTAAAGATTTTATTTATTTATTTGACACAGAGAGAGAGATCACAAGTAGGCAGAGAGGCAGAGAGAGAGAGAGGAAGCAGGCTCCCCGCTGAGCAGGGAACCCAATGCAGGGCTCGATCCCAAGACCCTGAGATCACGACCTGAGCCGAAGGCAGAGGCTTTAACCCACTGAGCCACCCAGGAGCCCCTAAAGGTTAGCTTAACTTTAACTTGGAATGCCTTTAATTTGAAATTCTCAAGTACATGAAAGTTGGACAAAGTATGAAACGAACATCCGAACCCATTTGCCTAGAGTCACTTGATACGATTTAACAGGCTGCTTTCCTTAGCATGCCAACAAAAGTTTCATCACGTGAACAGAACTGATTGTAGCACCTACTCATCAAATCCACATGCCACGACACAGACTCTAACGCTGGACAGACGCACGGCACATGAAATAAACAGCTGAAACCTAGAACCAACCACTCCTTTCAAGGAGGGAGAAAAATTACACCCAAGTACTTGCAGTCTCTGCTTTTCAAATGGCAGATACAGGAATCAAATACACTTGATCCAAGGGAAGGCGGCCCACATGGGGCAGGAGCCAGAAAGGGTGGGAACTGCAGAGAGCTATGATCTTGCCCGAGGAGCACAGGCGCCCTCCCAGCACAGAGAAACCAACGACAGGTCCTAGAAACTATGTCAAATCTCTGTTTTCCACAAATGAAGTTCCCCACTAGCTTGTTCAAGACAGGGAGACTCACTCTTTCCTGCTGGCGCTTCACCCTGTACTGTTTGAGCTGTTCTTCCAGCCGTTTCCGAGCCTGAAGTCGGACCTGCTCCTCCTTCTCCAGGGGCAGGGAAGCCTCTGTTGAACCTGCGGTGAGGAAATGACCATTGGAAAACTCATAAAGCACCAGCGCCCAGAGGACAAATCCGAACAGCGGCTTGGTTGTTTTGCGTTCAATTACCAATTAACTGTGATTTAGCTTCAAACAATGCCTCGGCTTTTAGGGTGAAAGAGTTGTTTCCTGATGAAGATACAACCGTGAGCCCGGGACCGTCTGGCAAAGCACGGGGTCCATGCTCATGCCAGCAGCGTGCCCCTCCCCACGGCATCCAGCTGGAAAACGGACACGGCTCACCCGTGACTTGTAGCAACAGAAAACTAAATCTCCAGTCAGTGCCAGGGCTGAGGATTCCGAGGCTCAGGGACCCTCACCTCCCACGTAGCTCCAGCTGTGCTCAGGACGTTGCACAGGAGCATGGGGACAGTAGTGTCCACACAACTGAGGGATAATCCAAGCATGTGGTCAAGGGACACCAAACATGCCTTCTTCACATAGTCACATCTGCAGATACAATCTGACCCACAACTTTCTTAAATTCCTGTGGCGAGTCACGTTACAGTCAAGTTTTGCAAAATCAAAAGGTACTCATACAAGCAATGCTCAGACGTTACTTACTAAGGAAAAAAACTGTTCACAGTGACCCATTCAGGACTCACCTCAGAGTGAAGGCCGAGCAGGCGTCCCCGCGAGGCCTGGGGCTGGTTACCTCAGTTTCCTGACAGAGGCGACTCCAGTCCAGGGGCCAGGCTCAAGGACAGGAGGGGAAATGACAACTTTTTGGCCAAAAACAGACTTTAGAGGGGCACCTGGGTGGCTCAGTTGGTTAAGCGACTCTTCGGCTCAGGTCATGATCCTGGAGTTCCAGGATCGAGTCCTGCATCGGGCTCCCTGCTCAGCAGGGAGTCTGCTTCTCCCTCAGACCCTCTCTCCTCTCTCACACTCTCTCTCTCTCTCAAATAAACAAAATCTTAAAAAAAAACAAAACAGAATTTAGAATATCTCAAAAAAAACCCATCTTTCATTTTGGGTAATAAAAGGGCTAAAGAGTGAGCAAAAGGCGCGACAGCCACCCTCAGCAGCTGTGCACCTGGAACACTGCCAAGGGCACAGGCAGGGTCGGCTACTACACAGATGAGAGCAGGAAAGTGTCCGAATTTCACCACTTTACAGACACCACCATCTTCCAATGGGATTCTGAGAAGATAAGCAGCTGTTGTTTTAAATAATCCCTAAAACCTCAGGGGCGCCGGGGTGCCTCAGTCAGTTAAGCGTCCGACTCTAGTTTCAACTCAGGTCCCAATCTCAGGGCGGTGAGGTCAAGCCCGGGGTCAGGCCCCACACTCAGCAGGGAGTCTGCTGGAGAGTCTCTCTCTCTCTCCCTCCATCCCTCCCCTGACCAAGCACACACCCCTCCAAAATAAATAAAAGTCTTAAATAATAATCATCATCATCTCTAAAACCTGAGCAATTGCCAAGAACTTGGAACTCACCAAGTCATTACTAATGTACGTGTTTGTCACTGAAAAGGTCTAGTACTTTTCACAAGGCAGAGGGGTCCACGTGGCAAAAACCTAGGGGTCTATGGCCTCAAGCAGGGAGCCCAAGTCAGCAGACTCAGGGCTGGGTAAATACTCGCCAAGAGGGGCAGCTGGAGGCCACAGGATGCCACCATGTGCGCACCTGGGCTTAGGGCTCACAGATCCCTGCAAACCAAGAATCCAGACTTTTTTATGATAGCTCTGGACTTCAATGTTGACAGTTAAAAAAAGTTATTATTTTTTTTTTAAATAAGCTCTGCACCCAATGTGGGGCTTGACCTCACAACCCCGAGATCAAGAGTCACACATCCTCTACCAACCGAGCCGCCCAGGTGCCCCTAGGGTTACAGAAATTTTAAAAACACATCACAGCCCTCGTAAAATAATGCTTGTGAAGAAAAGGGCAAATAATCCAAAGGAAAAATGGGCCAAACAAACCAATTCACAAAAAAGAATGGCCAAACAGCCAATAGGCAGAAGACGCCCAAATGATCAGGGAGAGAAGTCTGAGTTCCAAACTGAAGTACCGCCAGAGCGCTGTGGCATGGCCAACGGGCTGGGGAAACTGAATACGTTGCGTGCCGGGGGGAGCCCGTGCCTCTCGGGGTGGTTAGCGGCACGGCGACAGGACTGTGCATAATGGAACTCAAGAAGCCACTGCTTCTGACCAACAATTCTGCTTCTGGGACACAGCCCACAGAACTCAAAGCATCAGCACCATTGGACACGCGTGCCACGCGCTCTCTGCAGCATCAGTCATGCCGGCTGATGGCACCGACGCAGAGCCCACCCGGCCACGCTAGGGGCTCCTGACCAGCCTCCCCAGAATGAATCCGGAGCTGCATCCGACAGCGTGGAGGCAAACCGTACATGGTCACACTGAACAGGAAATACAAGATATGACAATCTAATCCCTTCTTCAAACACAATGACTGAAACCTGGCTGCTTGCAGGGGCTATAAAGGATCATGGGAGGATGTGACTCGCAGGCCAGGGAGGGGTGTGAGAGGTAAAAACAGCATGTGTGGCACCATCCCGTTATGTAAGATCATGTGTGTCTGCATATGACGAATGTGCTGGAAAAAGGCCTGGTGTCTCCAGGGCTCACGGGCTGCCAGTTTGTGACCGCTCACCCCTGGGTTCCCCACGCTGATTAAAATAATTCAGTAAAGAAAGCTGTCAAAGTTTAACCCCACACTGACTGCTTGCTCACCACCCAGGATAACAGAAGATGTGCCGCAAGGTCCTTTAAACCCAGACCTGGAGCAGCGCCCCCGGTGTCCACCATGGAGAAGGATGCTTTCTCTCTAAGGGAGCCACTTGCTCAATGCACAACCCACCACAGTGATAGAAGGGTGATGACGGAGGGACAAGCAGCAAGCTGGCCGAGGCACGTGCCTCTGAAGGGTGGTGAGTCACAAGGGAGGCAGGAGGAGGGCTGGGGAGAGCGGGGAAGAGCCCAGTGGGAACAGATGCTTACACAGTTGCGTTTCTTGCATAGGAAGACTGAGTCTGAGAGACTGCAAAGCTTCTTTTCTAACACTGCCCTCAGCACTAGTCCCCTGAGACTTCCTTAGGTTGTCATGGAAACCAGCCACACCTGGAGAGGCATCGGGACCCCCTGGGCTTGCGGGGGCACTGAGAGATGACGAAGGGTCTGGGAACGGTGGTGTCGGCCCATTCTGACAGGTGTCGCCCTTGCTGGGTACATCCAGGCCTCCTCCTCCATCCGAAGCTCTGTGTGCCGGGACTCTGGCACCTGGAAAAGAGAGCGTGCTGGGCCATCAAGGCTTTAAAAACTAGATCAGGTTGTTTTTCAGACGCGCAGCTGACACAGGACAGAAGGGACTCCAGATGCAGGAGCGTGAGCTCTCCCCACGCCCCGTGAGGCCCTTTGCTCTGGGAGGAGAGCAGGCTCGCTCTCCTCACATCAGCAGGTGGTGTCAGACAAGCGGCTCAACTGCTCACTGTGGAGTCGAGATTGTGGGATTTAAGGAGTAATGTTTCCTTTTCATTTAAACAAGACCAATGAGAAATCCCATGAAAGTCTTGTTTTAAAAATAGCGAAAGGAAATAAATGCTAAAAACCCAGCTGACAAAGTTCCTAACAGGTGCTGGAAACGGCAGGCTACCCAGAGCCACAGCCTCACGCTTACACCGGGGCAGTTCCAAAGCTGTTTCAAAGCATAAGTTTATCCTCCAAAATGAGAAATCTAAGGCAAAGAGGTACATTAACTGATCCAAACAATAATGGCAAAGAGTCGGAGTGTGTGCGTCCGTCTGATGAACGCTTGCGAGACAAAAACCCAGGTTTAACCAGAGATGACAATACACCCACATATCTAGCTCAGTGTCATCCACTAACATCTCTACACACAGACTTGTCAGACACTAACTGAAACCTCCTTCCTTGCCAAAAGAAAAAAAAAAAAAGACTTCTTACAATTAAATCATTTCTACCTTCCCTGCCCCTCACCCGGGTCAGGGAGCCGCTGGCAGTCAAGAATCAAGATGATGCCTGGAGGGAGGAAGGGAGGGTCCTCGGCCTCTGGGTGTGGTTCCAGAGGTTCCCAAAGGCGGCGAGGTCCCAGCCTCCCACAGGCATCCACATCACTTGGATCCCTGGACGTATCCACGATGCATCCAGGAAGCCGCCCTTTGCCCAAGCAAATTCAAAATGGGTTTGACACTTGAAATGTGAGTGTCAACCAATACAGCGACTCACTATCATGCTTCCCTGAAAGGAAAAACAATACAAACGGGCACCACAGTCTCAAAGCAGAGACTGGACCACAGCCCTGACCCGACCACCTGCTCTTACGTAAACGTCCCTTGGCTCCATGTTGGGTGAGGAAGAAGGGGAGCCTGAATTTCAGATACAAGCTAATCAGGTCCATACCACCTTCGATGGGCTTGTAGGTCCGGGAGAGTCTCTACATCTTCCTGTTTCCATGATAAAATAATTTTTTTGAGCATTATATTGCATTTCTAAAAAACCTAAAAGAAGGCCCAAAAAACATTAAGACTACTCTTCTCAAACACAAGCCAAATTATGGATGAACAACTAACAAAGATGACGACACCATGACAAAATACGGCTACTACCACTTCCTAACACGTCTGAGTACTTGTGTTTTACGTACCATTTCTTTCAGTCCTCACAACTATCCTAAGGTGCATGCACCATTACTCTTCCATTTCCACAAGATGTGAAATGAGATCAAGGAAGAACCCTGTTGGAAGGTTCACCAGCTTAGGGACGGATCCAAGAGTGGGCTCGCTGCAGATCCTGCCATTGAATCCTTGGTCTTGGGCCCCTGCTGTTGCCAGCCTGGCCTGGCACTGAAGGAGCAGTACTCAACAAAACCATTTTAGGTGCCTCAACATCATCTGCCAGAACAGAATGCAATTTCTACTAGAGAAACAGTATGCACAGACTCTGACTTCCAAGCACACATTGCACTGACCCACCTAAACAGGAAGGGGCATAAGAAGCAAGTAAGCGATTCACCCTGTAGTTCTGACACATGAATAACCCATCGGCTAACAAGCAAATGTGGTCCAATAATCCTTAGAGCACTACTGGACTATTTCTGGATTCCAGTTAGTAAAACTCAAGCAACAAACTGACAAGAAAGGGAGGCTGCTAGGCAGGGAGCGCTGTGTCAGTGAAGACCCACGGAAGGCTGAAGCGGAAACCAGACTGCCGCACCCTGCTGGACCAGCGCAGGGGGCAGCTCCTACTCTGTTTAACACACACGTACTTGATCGAAAGTTGCCATCAACTCAGAAAAAACACTCAAGTGATCAGTAAAAACACACTCTGAACATAAAGCTCATCATGCTCTTAAACACCACAGTCTTGTTCCAAAATGTAAGAGGCTCCAGGTCCTCCCATTTTAAGGCAAAATGTCAGCAGCACAGAGTACCCAGCAACTTACACTGGGCTTCATCCCACTGGTCAGGTGGCGCCGGTGAGCCTGGGGGCTTGGGGAGGGCCTCTGGGTCAGCTGGGGTGCCACCACTGGATCCGGCTGGCATCCTGTCCATGGTCACAACGGCACAGGCTGGGCTGAGTCTCGGGGGCGGCAAGGGAGCTGCTGGCAGGTTTGGTCTCGGCCATCAGCAGCAGCCAAGAGCTTCTGGGAAGAACCACACGAGGCTTTCCATTTTGGGGAGATCTTAAGTCTCATAAGTGGCTTGAAACCAAACCAAGTAGTATCATGATACCTGATAGGAAGAAAAAAAGAAAGAATTATGAACCTTCATTTGTCAGATGTGAGTAATAATTCCAAGACTAACATTTGGCTCCCCACTCACATCTATGAAATAAACACAGATTTATTCATTCAGCAGACAACCCTTGAGTACCCACAATATGCGAGGTTTTGAGGATATGATGCTGAACTTGGGCCCATTCCTAAAAGTGCTCAATGTCTATACTGGTCCCGGCTAAGGGCCATCCTGCCCGGACGGGGCTGGAACTGGAAATGTAAGCACCACAGGAAGCCTCCTAGCAGAGGCAGGGCTTGGGAGGCTGAGGACCTGAGTTATTCATTAAAATGTAAACAATCTGAGTTAAATCACCACCTGTGTCCAGTGATGTCTGTACTGGGCACGCAGGGCTCCGAGGGCAAGCTCCCCTCCCGGGAGGCCTGACCTGATGGTGGAAGATGCAAGTGCACGGAACATGGAAACTGTACGCTCTATCTGGGGAAGCACAGGGAGATGAGGACACATGGAAAGGCAGCCACCTGGGAATTGGGGTCCAGAGAAGGCATCTCATAGCAGGCAACCAGTCTCATCTTTCATTTCTGTCAGGATCAGCTTTTAGCCCATCCTGCTAGGCTAAGGGAGGAAACCTTCACCCCAAGTTCAGCAACTGGTTACCGTTTGGGAAGCATACCGAGGATATTTATAACCTGTTCTTGATCATCAGAAAAAGTCTGACCCACCATTCATTCTGCGGAGATGTTGGCATTTACTTCCTTTAGAGTAATTTCACCCTGTCCGACATACTATTCTGTGTTTCACGAGTTTCAGGACAAAAGTTTACATGTCTTCCTTCTCCAGCTTACAAATCCCATACAGACATTTCAGATACAAGCCTGAGCAGTGGCCACACAGGGAGGGGGGCTGATGCCGACACCACAGCAGGAGATCCTCTTGCTGCACCCCTTGACCAGGCAGCCAGTGCTGGTGGACATAACCTGGTCTACCCATGATCAAGTGACTGGCGATGGCAGTGTCCCCGTGTACACGCAGGAGTGTCTGGCTTGAGCTCTAATCACCCGCACGTTCCACTCTGCGGTCTGGCACCGCACCCTACAGGCCAAAGATGCTGTGGCTCAGGACCAGTGCTGATAAGAACATGAAAAGGTTACATGTACCACTAAGTGTAGAACCACCACTAAGGGTTGTTCTAGAAAGAACCATGATAGAATGTGTGACAACAGAGGTGACTACAATCCAACCAGCTAACTGAAAAGCACTGGGTGCCGGTGGGGCTCACAGTGTCTTGCTTATGTAAGTATTTGAAGACTGAAAAATCCCTGGATCACAGAAACAAAGGGGGTTACTGAGGCTGGCCAGAACGTGATCCTGTCTGCAATGAGTTTTTGAACTTGTTTTTGCCTCTACAATAATCAGTAACCTCTTTCATCCCCAAAGCCTTTCTGGGGTCGGGGAGAGGGATGGATGGACAAACAGGCTCTTGGAGGTTCCAGACCTGTCCCCGCACATCCCATAGGGCCCTCAAAAATCGCCGTTCCACAGGGTCCCAGGACCACGGAAAACCATTTGACTATCGCAGATGGCTGCTCCTACAGAGATGCCCGCAAAGCAAGACAAGGCACATAAACAAAAGGACAGCCAGGCTATCCCCTGCATCGCAGGCTTGCCATTTCAGGAACGTGTAGCAACGAACAGAGTGGAATGTGGAATCAACTGTCACTGCACAGGGCACACTGTATGTGCTGCTCACCCTGACACATTCCTTAACAAAAGAAAATGTTTGCATTTTGCTTCCAAATGTCCTTGTTTCTGTCCTGTGGGGGCAGGAATGAAGAAGGTGTGTAAATCACCTTTCCCTAGGATGCCTGAAAAGGTAACTACGGCAGACTGAGTGCTTTTCAGGCAGAAGCTGGTCCCTCTGCCATGGATGCCTCTTCCTCCTTGACCACCAGGCAAATTCGCAAGGACCCTTCCACGTCGACCATTCGGCACGGCTCTCAAGTCTCTCCTGGGCCCCAGGTAAAGTGCCTAGCCCACTCCCTTCCGCCACCGAGATAACCCCTTTGTGCCTCTGTGCACACCACAATGCAAATGTGTGTGTGCCCGCCTCCTCCATCATGCTGCAGGAACCTCGGAGGCAGAAACCACCGCTCCAAGTCGGCCCCACCCCTCAAACATCCCCTACTCCAAGCTGGGCTCAGCGCAGGCTACTGACTTCAGTCTTTGGCACTGCCAAGTTCCACCCCTTAGCAACGAAGCTAGCGGCTCCACAACAAAACAGTGTTTGCCTCCTGAACATTGACACTGCCTGTTCAAATACAGAGAAACTCTCAACTATTCCTACTGAAAATACTTGGAAGCTACAGTTCCGGTGAGAGACAAAGAACGCCCCTGGGAGTCACCAACGAGCAGAGCAGTATGTAATGGCCACATCCCAAAGAAGCAATGTCACCTGGGTAAGAAGGAAGAGTGGGCAGCCAGATATACTTCACTCGGGTACTAGAGAAAGAACACGCCAACTGGACAAGGGAAGGCACAGGGGCAGACAAGGAGCCGTGGAGGAGCACGCGCCACGACACAAGGAGCGACAACACTTGGCCCTGACAACGTCCAGGAAAGAAGAACTCTGGCTGAGATGTTCAAGTTCCACCAAACATGGAGACAAATGCATCAGGCTGTCTGAGCCCAACGCCATCCCATACTCCACTCATTTAATTCCCTTTATTTGAATTTCTTGAAAAACAAGAACCCTGCTGGATCCCAAGAGGCCCTACCCGCTTCAGAGCTGGATGACGCGGCCCTCCACAATATGAGACCCTGGCAAGGGCACGTGTCCTGGTAACTCGTAAAGACGGCTCCTGTTCACGTGCAGCTCCTCCTGCAGCCGGACAGCAGACAGAACTCACTGCCTGCCCAGAGCAGCCTCTGGTGAGGTGGCATCTCCCTGCAGGTAATAAGCTGGCATTCTCTGTCTGTCCTCAGTCTCAGGTGAACTTAGTGTGACTCAGTCGTCAGGGTCTCACTCCCTCACTGCTGACAAAAACAGGGTGAGGAGAAGAGTCAGACCGCTGGGAGCACAGCACAAGGAAGCTGTTAATAATACCATGCGTTCCAGTCCCTGGTTTAAAAAAACAATTAGAGCATCAGTCTTATCACAGTAGCATTTTGACCACCTGCACTCTGCTGTGTTTCCTAGACGGAAGAGACGGGGCAAAATTACAACTTACAAAGTGTTCGTAACTCTGAATGCATGCCATCTGACATCGAGGGACTTCCTACCGAGAAAACGGGCTCAGGCATGTGTGTGACTTCCAGCTTCCCCCATACAGTGGATTACGTGAGTTCCGCATACACAGGCACAGCTCCACGTACCCCACCTTAAGCTGCTTCCACTGGCGATTACAAACACCATGGCCAGACATCAAACAGGACTTCCTTAAGATAACATCTAGCTGGGGCCACCCCAGGAACCACAGGCACACAGCGATCGGCGTGCAAAGCCTCTGTGGGGCAGTGCTGTGGGAAGGGTGGGCTCGTGTCCGTGCTGCCTCCGCCCCCACCCTCAGCTCTCCGCTCCCGGCACTCCTTAACCACTCTTAGCCCGTTTCCTCATCAATGAGACGACGAGAAAAAGAAAACGAAATGTGGCCAAGATTCAAGGCCACAAGGCACGGGTCTGCCCCACCGCCTCGATCAATGGTCGCTGTTACTACGAGTGCTGTTCTCCCTGAAACGGCTGCTTGTCAAAACTAACCCAGCTGAAGATACTCGTGTCACTTCGGAAAGTGCACTGCTGAAGGCAACGGCCCGAAACCAAAAAAGCAAACAATGCTACTTCTGAATCCGAGTAATGCCAGATGATTTTTATTTTTCCCTGGCACTCGAGGTACCTGAACTGAAAGCTCTCACTCCGGAAAGGGGCTGGACTAGCAAAGGAAGGACTGCAAACGTTTTAAAGGCGTGAGTCACCGGTAAATGGCTTTCAGTCCCAGCCTCTCGACCGTGACCTAGGACGGGGTCTGGCAGCGGCTCCTCCCGCACTGCACCCCTGCCCCCTCGCATTTCGGCCCACAGCCTTCGGAGTCACCAAAGCCACGCCTCCCCCGGGGCGCCCACTGCTGCTCCCTCGGCCCCGCACACGAGGGGCGCCGGCCCCCGAGGCCCCCGCAGCCCCCCGCAGCCCGCCCCACGGCAGGACTGCCCGCGCCGTGCCTGTCGCCTCCCCGGAGGGGAGTTCAGGGTCCCGGCACCCGCACCGCGCGGCGCCTGTCCCACCTCGAACCCCGGGCGAGGTCTGCAGAGCGGAGGCCGAGCCGGCCCCACTCCCCGGGCCAGGCCCCCGCTCAGCCCCCCGAAGCCGGCCGGGGTCGAGG
>LNAC01000959.1:172809-185278 GCA_002007465.1 Ailurus styani
GAGTGCTTGAGGCTTACCCGAGAGGCAGGAAGGAGCCGGCCCGTGGGCCCCGGGCACCCTGCCAAGGGACGGCTCAGCTGAGCCCCCGCATTCCTCCGAGCACCCAGCCGGCAGGGTCTGCGGCGACCGCTGGCCGCTCGCCCAGCTCCGACGCCTGGGCTGAGTGGACGCCGGTGGACGGGTCAGGAAGAGCCCTGCTCTGGAGCCTTGAGGGTGACAACCAGGAAGCAGGGTGGACTTTCCCATGATGACAGGCACCGCAGGAAAACGGACAGGCAAACACCGGCGTGGCTGCTGGAGGCCGTCCGAGGAGGGCATCGGAGCCGAGCCCCGAGCGACGGCCAGACTGGACGGTGCGGGGCCCCCGCGGATGGGGAGGGCGGGCGGGGGGTTCTGGGGGAGGGGCAGGGCCCCCCAGTCCTAGGCCACCGTGGGCCACGATAGTTTTTCTTTCCTAGGTAACGAGCCACGCCAGACCGTGGCGGCTTCCAACTGCCTTATTTCTGCCAGTTACATCGCCGGGGGCCGTCGTGTGCTGCTAAGTGTTCCCACGAACTTCTCTCCGGAAGAAACAGAACCAGACGACCCTGACTTGCAGCACTGCTCGAGTTCCGTGGTGTGAACCCCCCCGGGAGGGCACAGCTCGCGGTACCAACGTGAGGTGCACGAACGGGGGGCAGGGGTGTGAACCATCACGGGGACCCCGCGCCATGCAGACACCCGGGTGCGAAGACCCACCAGAGCACACGTGACGGGCAGCCGGAGGGAGTTCATGAGAAGAGAGGAGTCCTGAGTGCTGACTACCTTTGCTTCTGACCTGACTCAGGAATTCCAAATTCTCTCGGGCTTTGAACGGCTGTCCTTCGGCGACTGCGCTGCGACACTCCGGAGACCAGGACCGCCTCCTGGGAGCTGGCGAGGCCGCTCTTCTGCGGGTCCCAGGGCTCGCGGCGGGGCCGGCCGCCTTCGGCTGGTCGACCTGCAGAACCGGGTCTCCCTCGGGCCCCTCCGAACCGCTGGGACGGCGGCCGAAAGCAGGAAGGAACGCACACGGCTTCACTCCGTTGCACTCACGGTTGCCCATGTCCCAAGAGACGGGACAGAGTGACCGAGGCCTGACTGGGCTGCACTCCATGTGCATCAAGGTCCTTGGAATTAATTCTGCAGGGAGCTGTGAATCCCCGCCCCCAAGTGTGTCTGGGTTCCTCCATGTCCCCACCCCACACACGGGCCGGCATCTCCAACGGGTGTCCTTGCCAGGCGCTCCCTCCAGGCCACCGCCAGCACCGACCCGAGGGTCAGGCCTGCGCAGGTTGACTGGCCTGCTGGGTTTAAGCCCCAGAGCTGCTGCCCAACAGCCTGTCTGCTTTCCTGACGACCCGTGACACTCCTCTTGCTCTTGCCCAAGGGGGCCCCACCTGCCCGTGGAGTGGTGACCGCCCACACGGCAGCGAGAGCCTCTGGTCTGGCCCACTAGTGATTAGGTCAGGGAGGAGTTTCCATTTGAAGCAGTGGGGAAGTTCACCTATTCCTGCTTGATGGAAGCTGAGGTCTGGGAGGTGGCAGCCAACAACACAGCGAGACAAGGGTTCCAGCATGGCATTGTTTCCTGCATCCAGCTATACCTGAAGCTAGATCTACACTGGGCTTTCTGAATCCCATCAGTCCCGCATTCATTCCCTCCCTCTAGCCTGGAGGCTGGCTTCCTGCTGCCGGTGTCCACCACAGCCATCCTGATTCAGAGCCACTTCTCTGGGCCTCCTCTGCAGGCTGCGCGATGACCCCTCCCCTCCCCTCCCCGTATGGGCACTTCCCTGTGGCGGAATCCATCAACACCCTCCCGAGGCTCTCCCATCTGGGCCTGGGACTCTGACCCCGTGAGCGCTGCAGAATCAGAGGCTAGCTGCTGGATTCTGGCTGTGCCCAGTAAGGACCCCCCACGGGATCCACGGCTCCCCTCGCAGCTCGGACCCGCAGGCCAGGAAGGGGCACCGCTGATGTGGGCGTGGGCAGGGTTGCCCCCTCTTCTGAGCGGGGACATCGGAGCCCAAGAGGGACACGAGTCTGGGGATGGGCTGGGTGAGGCTGCAGGAAGAGGAAATGGCAGGAACCAGACAGTGAGACCCAGCTGGGCCTGCACCAGGGCTGAGCCCAAGTACCTGCAGACAAGTACGCGGGAGTCCTGAGCTGACCATTCACCCCCAGGCGGCCTGTGCCACCACCACCACCACCACCACACACACACACACACACACACACACACACACACACACACACACACACACACACAGTTCCAGTCCAGCTGCAGGCCGGCTGTTAGGTGGGGTGGGAGGGTGCTGACAAACAGGAAGCCATAAAACCATCCTGAGTACACACCCGCCCAGGCCTGTAAAATAGCCCAGGAATAACTGCTCTGGCCCTGAGCTCCTCCGTGAGTGAAAGCAGACAAGCCCTCATTAGAGACGGGGAGCCCAAGTTCCAGCAGAGTCGGCCCTGCACCGTGGACCCCGCAGTCTAACGTGACATGTGTCCCTTCATGGAAGGATCTGGTGCAGCCCAAGGGAAGTCACACGTTCTAACCGAGGCTTAAAAAGTTGGCACATCCCTTAGGAGCCACATCTTTGTTCTTACTTTTTTGGGAGGTAAGGGAGTGATGAGGCCAGGTCCTAGGATGTGGAGGGCAGGCCTCCCTCATGCACAGGCTGAGCCCAGGGCTTGAACACAAAGCCACAGCTTCAACGTGCCCCCAGAAGGCCAACCCTTGGGTTGGTGGATCCACGAGACCCCGCGCCCTTTCCCTTGCCGCCAAGTCTGTAGACCTGGGCCCCAACCCCACGTTGCACATGGCTCGTCTGAGAGCAGGGCTACGGGCTGGACTCTCAGGAGCCGTCAGCCAGGCACTAGCGACACCTGCAGCCTGTCCACAGTGACCGGAAGGAGCACGCCGCAGCCGACACGCGCACCCGTGCGCAGGGGAGAGAAACAGACACGGCTCGTTTATTAGAATGCAGGGAGGAGGAGGCCTCTTCCACAAACAGAGCGCTGCTTCTCAGAGTCCGTATCAAGAGCAAGACAACAGTTGAAAATCCTATTCCTGAGAAGAAGCAAAAAGTTACAATTTTGCAAACAAAAATAACAGCTGATTTCAACAAAAGATAAAAAAATTTTTTTTTAACAAAGAACAAAATTTCAAGTATTATTCCAGATGACATGGCAAACCCAACGCAGGACAGGTCTAGTGGAAGCAAAGACTTCTCGCACTTTCGGGGGAGGGGCTGCTCCGGGTGGGCGGGGCCCCCACCAGGGCCGACCCAGCCCTGCAGGAAGAAATGAAGATGGGGCAGCTCAGGGCGCCCCCCGCAGCTGTGCTGACAGAGCGAGAAGCGGGCACCAGTGCTTTGCTCCACGGCAGGCTGAGGGTGGGAGCGCCCCAACTTCTGCCCTCTTAGGACAGGGCCACGCACTTGACGCTGGGTGTCAGGGTTAGCAGTTCTGGACATCTGATTTTTTCCTTCTCTAATAAACAGAAACATAGGTTTATTCTTTCCAATACCCTACTATCCCAATTTTAGTCACTTTGTAAATTATAAATTATATTACTTGTGCTACTGTTTGTGATAAATCTCACTAGAAGAAAAGCACCAAACCTAGTACAAAGAGGCCTAAGCTGCCGTGGCTGTCCCCGCAGCAGGGCGCTCCGTGTCCCGCAGGCTGTAAACTTTGGCTCCCTTTCCTTTCAGCAACACGCTTTCCTTTTCTCCCACAAAAGTTTTCTTGGAGAGAGAGGTCTGTTTGAACCATAGTTTTGGGAAAGGTACAAAGAGCAAACCTGAACATCATCGTCTCAATGGGAGGGGACGGCTGGCAGCCGTGCTTCGGCCGGAAGTGCTCCGGGTGGCCCCGAGCTGGGAGGAGGGGTGGGTCACGGCCCTGGGCTCCCAGGCCACTGGGGGGGGGGTGGTCTTGCTAAGAAGGTCTCGCTCCACAAGAGAAGAAGTCACACTACGGTGCCGGACGGAGAGACCCCCAGCATCCCCTGGGGGACTGTAAAATGCCCTTAAAATGTCTGGAGCCAGTATTTTCTGAAACGCCGTCATTGACCTCCAATACCCCCAAGCCACCTTGGTGCCTCCTAGATGCTCAGTTCTTGAACCTTGTCTGTTCACAGATATGGTTGAATTTCCTGCAGGGAGAAAAGGGTGAAATCACGAAAGAGCGTTCATAGAAGCAGATCCTGAAGTCACAGGCTGGAAGAACCTGATGAGGAGCTGACTACGTGTGGGGCGGCTCGCAGCGGGGTTTTCGTGCCATCAAAGAAATGAACCCCTACGGCAGCCTTCTTTGTCCTTTTTAAATTTTAGAAGTCAGACATTGTTAGGTAATTTTCTGAGAGAAGAACTCACACTCTAAGCCTCCTCAGCGCCCCCACGGCACCACGGGCCGGCCCGCGGGGCCCAGACTCGCCTGCTGGGCAAGGGCGCCACCACCTCCCTTCGCGAAGAGCAGGGCGTCCCCAGAGGACGACAGGTATGCCCTTGCTCCCTCTCCTATGTCTTTATTAAGAGAGGTTAGCGAGTTACTAGTGGAATTTCCTTTCCTGTAACCAAATGGTCTACACACTGTCTACGCTCAAATACAAAACAAGGCTTTTATTCCACAGAATCTGCCTTCAGGGGAGCCTTCAATTGGGCCCTTGTCCCCTGCACTAAGGGCACACTCTCGGTGACTCTGATTTAAACCACGAATGACTGGGGGTCCTAGTAGCTCAGAGAGCATCAGTCCGTGAGACTGACTGGCATCATCACCTCACCCACACCTCCAGACAACCCCACGTGGCAAGGCAGATGTCACCGTGAGCAGGAAATGCCCGGCCAGCGTCCCTGAGTTAGAGCCATCACAGACACCTGCTCCTGGCACTGAAGACAGAGCCAGGGCTCCGACCTCAGCCACCGATTAAGAAAGTGCTAACCGTCCGGTGCATCCGCGGGGAGTGACGGCTGTGTTGTGAGGAACACAGAAACAACAGCACTATTTTATACACCACGTCACTTTAGACAAATAAAATGACGAGATTAGTCTATTTACAAGCAAATAATGAACTAGTTCAAAAACATCCTTAAAAGCTGAGGTACCACCTTGGCCAAAACACTTGAAAGAAAAAAAAATCACCTTCCTGTTAGGAAAACCGGGGGCTGCCTCTGTGCAGGAGGACCGCTCCGGAGCCCCGTCCCAGCCCCGAGGACCCGCGCCCGGCCGCGCGGGCCTCACTCACATTGCGTGGTGCGCCTTCACCTGAGTGCGGCAGTTGCGGCCCCAGTAGCAATCAGGACGGGATGTTACAGCCGCTAGGAGAGAAAAGACGACGTCACTGGTGATGCACATCACACTCGTAAGCTCAGCTACACAAATTTACCACCCCAGGGGACACGCAGCGGCAGAAAGCCATGGCATTTGTCACGCTTTATAACTAGTGTCCTTGGCCCGTTCCAAGATTTCAGGAAAGAAAAAGAAAACCCAATTTAGGAAGTAAGACTACTACAGTTGTCTATAGGTTGTTTTTGTGAATCTTGTTTTGGAAGCCCGTGTCCCAGCACACAGGCCCAGAGCCTGAGCCGACCCCCGAGCGAGGATGGCCGGAGAAAGGCGCGGCCTGTCTGCCCACTTTTGTCCCTGTGACGCAGATAGCGACTAAGACCACAGAGCCAAGGCCCAAACAGGGTACCCATCACACGAAGGAATGCAGAAGCCAATCTAGGGGCGCCTGGGCGGCTCAGCTGTTCAAGCAACTGCCTTTGGCTCAGGTCATGATCCTGGAGTCCTGGGATTGAGTCCCACATCAGGCTTTCTGCTCGGCGGGGAATCTGCTTCTCCCTCTGACCTCTCCCCTCTTATGTTCTCTCTCTCAAATAAATAAAATCTTAAAACAAACAAATAAACATTGTATTTAAAAAAACAAAAAGCCAATCCAGGCCGAGCTGGGTTGGGGCTGAGGTGGCTTCCTTACCTGGCAACTCAGAAGCAGGAATGTTCTGCCGATACTGGTAGGTCAGCTCTCGGAAGCTGCGCAGGCCACAGCAGTAACACAGCACGGTGTTCCCCGTGATTCTGTAATCTGCAAGGGACCCAGCCTCAGGTGGGCGCGCCTCTCAGCCCGCGGCGTCAGCACCACAGCTGTGGCCTTGCAAAGGCGTGGGACACCCGGCCCTGACCCACACGGCGGGGCAGAGACGACGGTCCAGACACTCAGAAAACGAGAACGAAACCAACTCATTTCCTCACAGCAAAGTAATTCCACGTGGATAAAAAAACTCAAGTATCTTAAAAATTTTTTAAAGTACTGAAAGGAATGAGTATTATTTTTCTCTTGAGTTATTTCTAAGTATGTCACCAAACAGCACAGGAAAGGACTTGTAAATCTGACTGCCTACGACTTAAACAGCACAATGCAAACACATACCCCGAAGGTAAAATACTAAATAAATAAAATACTGATTAGTATTATCGTGTGTGAAACACACGTGACACGAATGACAACCCACTGCACCTTTATATAACAAAGGTAACCTACCAACCCAGACCCCCAAATCCAGACAGGTACTACGGGCCAAGGTCAGAGACAGGCCAGCGAACCATGAAACAAAAAGATCTTCAATTCTGTCAATGCTCCAATGCGGACAGACAAAACGATGATACGCCCAGTTTGCCTGTTCTGTATTTTCAAGACCTGACAGACAGACGCAGGGCAGCCGGGCTCGAGAAGACGCCGGCCCTCACACCTCAGACACGTCCTTGTGCAGGACAGTCACTACGGCCAAGTCGCAGCTGTGCACAGCGCTGTGCCACAACCCTACCTGTCTACCCCAGTGGGACAGCCCTCGAGCCTGCCATACCGCACACCTGCTCAGCAGCGGCAGTGCTGATTCAGGGAGCAAAAAGGAGGAAAACCCCTTAATATCCTCTATTCGTGCATCAGCAAAATGCACCGTGATTTTAGAACGCCAGGCAATAAAAATCAAGGTATCGTGCCGAGCAAACAGAGTGCAGGACAGCGCGGGGCAGAGCCTCATTTACAAGGACGGTGTGCACATGTGGGCAGGTGCACAGGCCGTCCAAGCATCACCACTGCGTGCTCAGCTGCTGGGACGCCCAATGACGGTCACCTTACCCTCCCTGCCTCCCTCTGTCACTCCCACGTCTCTGTGAGCCACGTCACCCTTACAGTAGTCCTTACGAAGCTAACAGAGTCCAGGCTCTGTTCAGATGATAGGTCTGGGCAACCCCAGGGCCACTGCAGAGAACACCCGAGACACTCGTGAGAATGTGTCTACAGGTCAGAAACTGCTTAGGAGCACCCCCAACAACTTCTAAAGTCTTTCATGATAACGTACGTCTTAGAAAAAAAGGTCATCTGGGGCTCCTGGTGGCTCAGTCGGCTGAGCGTCCGACTCTCAGTTTCCACTCAGGTCTCAAGTCATGATCTGAGGGTTGTAGGATCGAGCCCGTGGGGCTCTGTGCTCAGTGGGGAATCTGCTTGAGATTCTTTCCCTTCCTCCCTCTCCTTTCCTCTTTACTCCTCCCTGCACAAATACGCCCTCTCTCTCTAATAAAGAAACAAAATCTTAAAAAAAAAAAAAAGGGCATTTGCTGATTTTTTGCAGCCCCCTCCCTCAGTGACAAAGATCCCATTTCACAGTGTACTGGGTGTCCCTGGGAAACAGGGCAAGCCTACACCAAGTCACCAGCACACCAAGTGAGAGGCCGGTGAGGACCCTGAGGACGCGGGAACAAGCAGCAGCAAGATCTCTGCGCTGACAGCAGGCGGAGCCCCGGTCTCCTGCGCTGGGCCCTGCCCTTCCCCACGCCAGAACACTCTTGCAATAGGTCCTGTGGGCTCAAACCCAACTTTCAGTAAAGAAAACCAACAGTATTAGCACCCTTCTGTCTGCCTCTGTCAGGCTGGGCGGAGGCCGAGGCTGTGCACGAGGGAAGGCAGCGGGGAGGGACCCCCGGGCTCGGCCTGGCCGGCTTTACTGTTTTTCCAGGAGGCAAAGCCACCGCTTCTGGAGAGAGGAAAGCAAGCGCAACGATGCTTACCAGACAGTAAAAACGCTCCCCGCTGCAGAGCCACCAGACTTTCGGTCAACATGTTTTTCCATGTCAAACCCCTGGTTGCCAGGTAATTCTGCGACGGAGAAGGAAAATGTTAGATACTAGCTTGGAAAAAGAAATGCCAAGAAGGCAATCATCTCATAAAAGGCCCTCGAAGGGGGGTAAAGCCACAGGCCAGGCAAGTTGGACTCGGCAGGGATCCGTATCGGGCAGCTGGGGGGTCTGCTTCCAAGACCACAGGACCCCGCGACAGCCCGACATACCCACGCTCACCACCTAGTGCACAAGGGTTCCCGTCTGAGGTGCTCTGTCAGAGCCTCATAAGGAGGGCGACGTCAGAACTCCGAGCATGGGAGGGGCCGCACTCTCTCTAAACATCTGCCGAGACATTCCTCGCACGGGGGCGGTGGGACACCCAACCGTGGCCCAAGCAGCCCTCAGGCCGCAAGAAGCCCACGACCCCATAAGGACGTGTGGAGGGTTTGGATCGGCATTCTGCCCTTCAGACACACACAGCTGCTTGGCTCCTTCTGTGCAAACCTACAAGAAAGCACCACGCGGACATCTAACCGGAGCACAGTGGTGCTGAGGGGCTCGCCGCGCCGGCGAGAAGACCCACAAGTCCTGCGTGTGCCACACTGCACGTAAACGTGGTAAAGGCAGGACTCTTGGCAAGGGACTGATGTGCACATTAGATGTTGAACTTCTAAGAGCTGGGCCAGCTTCCTAAAACATGGCGAGGAAAACGTCAGAGAGGAACCCAGAGAGAGGCCCTGGTTCCACCGAAGGGCCAGCCCACTCCCTGCCCAGACCCAGAAACCCCCTGCGGGGGGCAAGCAGGCACGGGAGCCAATTCCTGTGCATTCGTGGCATAATGGGCAGGAAGGACACACCTCCGTTTTGGAAGATGAGGAAACACAGAAAAACACCCCTGCGGGGCACTCGGTGGCAGCCCTAGGAAGAGCAGGCGGGGGTCCCCTCTCGGCCTGAGCCCCAGCCCGCCTGCACGGAAAGTCCATTACCTTGAGGACATCCGACTCGTAGTGGTTGTTACTCAGAACCCCGTCCAGACACCTGTCGCCCAGGTCTAGCTCTGCCAAATAGGGGGAAGCAAAGTCAGCCGTCTTACAGATACTCTACGAAGGCATCATTCACTGATACTAAAATAACCACATTTCCTTTCTTACAGAGTCGAGAAAGAATAAAAAGTTCCACGAGAAAATCCAGTTGAAAGAAGAGAACAGGCAAAATGACTTCCATTCACTCCTTCCTGAAACGGACGGCCCTGTCTCCTCAGCACCGGGTCTGGCGCTGGGAAGGAACAACGCCGCGGCCGGACTGGGCGATTTTAGTGGGGCTAACCCTCCCGACTGAACTCGTACCCCTGCATCTGCTGTCACTGCTTGGTTCTGAGTTAGAACAGAGTGACCCTTCCAAATGTCAAACGCATGCACTGTGCGAGGGAAAAGTAGGGTCACTCATGGTGGCCTCCGCCAACTCGGGCCACGCCACCCGTCGCCGCCCTCAAATGCACCGAGAGAATATGCAAAGGCCGAAGCATCTCAGACGAGAGCTCGCATTACCGCAGAACGGGGCCAGGCAGCCCAGGCAGCCGGCACGGGCGCAGCCCCAGTACAGATGGCAGAAAGGCTGCAGGCACACAGCACCTGTGGACACAGTGCAACCGCTAGTCAGGCCATTTCAGGGAAGAATAAATTCGGATAACCGGTAAATAAATGACAAACTCAATTTTAACAGCAATCCCAGAACTGCAAATTAAAGCACAGTATCTCACCTATTTTATTTATTTATTTATTTAAAGATTTTATTTATGGGCGCCTGGGTGGCTCAGTGGGTTAAAGCCTCTGCCTTCGGCTCAGGTCATGGTCTCAGGGTCCTGGGATCGAGGCCCGCATCAGGCTCTCTGGTCGGCGGGGAGCCTGCTTCCCCCCCCTCTCTGCCTGCCTCTCTGCCTACTTGTGATCTCTCTCTCTCTCTGTCAAATAAATAAATAAATACAATCTTTAAAAGAAAAATAAAAAAATAAAGATTTTATTTATTTGACAAAGACACAGCGAGAGAGGGAACACAAGCAGAGGGAGTGGGAGAGGGAGAAGCAGGCTTCCCGCCAAGCGAGGAGCCGGATGTGGGGCTCGATCCCAGGACCCTGGAATCATGACCCGAGCCGAAGGCAGACACGTAACAACTGAGCCACCCGGGCGCCCTTCAACTATTTTATTTACAAGTGACACATTATAGGGGTGCCTAGATGGCTCGGTCAGCTGGGAGTCTGACTCTTGATATTGGCTCAGGTCATGATCTCAGAGTCATGAGATCGAGCCCTGTGTCAGGCTTCCTGCTCAGCGGGGAATCTGCTTGAGAGTCTCTCTCTCTCTCTCTCTCTCTGCTCCTCCCCTGCCTCCCCACCCCCCACTGCCTTCATGTGCACGCACTCTCTTTAAGATAAATAAATAAAAGGGGTGTCTGGGTGGCTCAGCTGGTTGAGCATCTGCCTTCAGCTCAGGTCAGGGTCCCAGGATCGAGTCCCACATGGGGATCCTTGCTCAGCGGGAAGCCTGCTTCTCCCTCTGCTTGCTGCACCCCCTGCTTGTGTGCACACGTGTATCCTGATGTGGGGACAAATATCAGATGCAGAATTCAGAAAGAGAACCACCCATACATGGAAATTTGGTGTATGACAAAGGTAGGTTATCAACTGATGGGAAAAGATGGTTATTCAATATGATTGCACAGAGACAATCGAATCTGCAGATGGGAAAACACAGCCGTGTCTTGTCTTACACCATGCACAGCAGTCAACACGGTTTTGAAACCTGAGCCTAGAAAGATCCCCAGGAGAGGCTCCGCGGTGGGGAAGTTGCTCAGGCAGGCAGTACACGCACATGCCCTTACTCACACTGCTGGGGGGCGATGCGGGGGTCCTGCTCACGTTCTGCCCTCCGGTCAGGCATGGGCTGGAAGCAGCAGGTGCATATGGCATGGCTTCCTTGCAGGGCGCACACATAATCCTGGGCTGCAGAACAGACAGGCTATTCAGGCGGCACGCACCGGACACAGGCAGAGAGAACAGGTCAGACAAGCACACAAGGAGACTGAGCCACAGGAAAACCCAGGGAGAACTCAGACCTGTTTTCTTAAGTAGCCCAACGATAGCCTACCATCTAAAAGAAGCATTTTAAAAAAAATGAAAAATAAGCAAAGCCACCTTTCGGTTCAGCAGTGGTAGTGAGATTTCAAGGATCACTTGAAGGTTTTCTAACATTTCCTTAGGCCATAGAGCACATGCGATAAAACAATAAAGCGAGTTCTATCCTAACTTCTGTGTCTTCCAACAAGTGACAGGCCTCGTGGGCAAGAGTGGCTGACCCCACTCCAGGAGCTGTGTCCACACAGCCCAGCCCCTGGATGCTCCATGGCCACACAGGAGTCTCCACCTGTGCACACACACTTGCTACAGACGGCGTCCCACCGGGGACTTGCATCCGCAGTCTGAAAACGACGGAGCCCACCGAGGAAGGGCAGGGTCGGGCGGTGACCAGGCGCTGCCCTGCCCAGGCCTGTCCACGGGGCCTCCAGGAACGTGCGGAGAGAGCGCAGCATGGCGCCACGGCAAATGGCTGGGGACACGGCTCTGGGTCACAATCCTGGGCCGGTGGCGGCCTTGTGACAGGCTCAAAGGAACTGGGCCCTGTGGGGCCATGAACTACAGAATGGCCAGGGCCAAAAGCAGATCCCCCCGTCCACTTTCCCTTTCTTGATGGCACCTGGCCCTAATGTCAGGTTTAGGACTGAACCCCCAGGAGCGCCCAGGGGCACAGGTCCATGAGAGAAGAGGTTAACCCTCTGGTTTCTTAGCCCAAAACAGAGTAGGAGCAGCACAGGTTGTGAGAGGCGGCAGGGCCACGGAGCCAGGGGCCGGAGTCGGAAAGGAAGGGGAGAGGAGCCCACGGGCACGACAGCGGCATCCTGGGCGGTCCCAATGGGACGGCAGCACGGAAGGCGGCAGCTCACCTGTCGGGACACTGGTGGACGTGGACGGCGCATCCCCAAGGGCCGGTGCTGCCCCCGGCTCGCTGCCAGGCGCTGGGCAGGGGAGGGCCCGGCCCGTCTGCCGCCGGTACTCGGGGCACTGTCTGCACACGACGTACGGCTGGCTGCAAGGGAAGCACACGGAGCCCTGGATGCGGACGAGCAGGGGGAGGCCTGCTCTCAAGCGCGCGGGCGGCGGCGGCCATGCCCCAGGCCGAGGACGGGATGGGACGGGACCCAGACGCCAGGCCTGGAGGCGTCTCCCCGGCTCACCGTCCCCCGCCCCAGCGCTCCGCTCCGCGCCAGCTGC
>LNAC01000959.1:188445-200573 GCA_002007465.1 Ailurus styani
GTACGGCCAAGGCGGAGGTGCGTTACAGCAGCAGCTCGGGCCCGACGGCGACGGCACCGCCGGCAGCGCGAACCCGCCCCGAGGCTCCCGCCGGCAGCCCCGCGGCCCGCGCACCTCACGCAGTCGTGCAGCAGGTCCTGGCAGATGATGCACGTGAGCGTCTCCTCCATCTTGTCGGGTTTCCCGGCCTCGGGCCTGACGTCGCCCGGGGCGGCGTGGCTGTGTCTACACGGCTCTGCGACCGGCCACGGCAGGGCCAGCGCGGGCGGCCCGTCTGCGAGAGAAAGGGGTGCGCTCTGACCAGCACGGCCACGGGAGGAAGCAGCAGGCACCGGCCCCTCGGGTTTCACACGCCCCGCGAGCCGCGGACAGAAGGCGCAGCCCCCGCCGGGTCCGGATTCCCGAGGGCGCCAGGAAGAAGGCCCGAAGGCAGCTTCACACTCGACACGCTTCCGTCGTGTGAGCACGGCTCGTGACGTCAAGGGGGCACGCGGAACACGTGCTCAACGGCCATTTGTCGCGCTGTAGTTGTGTGTGACGTCGTTTTTGTTTAAACAAAAAACGTGACTTGTGTACACCTGGGAAGCGCACTCTCCGATGTTAGCAAGAGCTGTGAATCTTCTTTTCTGCTCTGCTGGTGTTCCACAGAGCTCAGGTGTGGTTAGCCACAGACTACTTTTTATTTTTAATTAAAGAAACACTTGCACACAATTTACAAAGTCAGATATTTAAAAGAAAACAAAAGCAGCAGCCCTCTGCCGTGGTCTAAACTCCTCTGAGTTAACGACGTTCGTGTTTTTAGTTACTTCTGCTGGTATGGACCTCTGTGCTTCTGAACTATAACGCTACGCTTAGGTTAATCAATTATTTTTCAGATTTATTTATTTATTTGAGAGAGAGAGAGAGAGAGAGAGAGAGAGAGAGAGAGAGAGAGACAGCGAGAGGGAACACAGACAGGGGGAGTGGGAGAGGGAGAAGCAGGGTTCCCACTGAGCAGGGAGCCCGATGCGGGGCTCCATTACAAGACCCTGGGATCATGACCCAAGCCGAAGGCAGACCCTTAACAACTGAGCCACCCAGGCGCCCCTAGGTTTATTGACTTTGACGCCATCTCCTGACATCTATTAGGGTAGAGAAGGATCCTGCCCCCTGAACCTATTTGCAGTATCATCATAACATGACTGTTGGGGGGGGGTGTGCCTGGGTGGCTTAGTCGTTAATCGTCTGCCTTCGGCTCAGGTCCTGATCTCAGGGTCCTGGGATGGAGCCCCGCATCGGGCTCCCTGCTCAGCGTGAAGCCGGCTTCTCCTTCTCCCACTCCCCCTGGTTGTATTCCCTCTCTCACTGTGTCTCTCTCTGTCAAATAAATAAAATCTTAAAAAAAAATAACACGGCGCCTGGGTGGCTCAGTGGGTTAAAGCCNCAGGGTCCTGGATGGAGCCCCGCATCGGGCTCCCTGCTCAGCGTGAAGCTGGCTTCTCCTTCTCCCACTCCCCCTGGTTGTATTCCGTCTCTCACTGTGTCTCTCTCTGTCAAATAAATAAAATCTTAAAAAAAAAAATAACACAATATTTGGTTCGGTATATCCTATTTACCTTATTATGCTTAGATAAATATTCGCTGTTGAGCAAATGGTATACTATTAATTAAGAAAACGTAATTAAGGGGCGCCTGGGTGGCTCAGTGGGTTAAGCGTCTGCTTTTGGCTCAGGTCGTGATCTCAGGGTCCTGGGATCGAGGCCCGCATCAGGCTCTCTGCTCAGCAGGGAGCCTGCTTCCTCCTTTCCCTCTGCCGGCCTCTCTGCCTACCTGTGATCTCTCTCTCTGTCAAATTAATAAAAAAATCTTTAAGAAAACGTAATTAAGTTTTCTTCCTTACACAATTTCTCATTTTTACTGGAGTAAAAATGGCCTCATTTTTATTTCTTTTTAAAAGATTTTATTTATTTATTTGAGAGAAAGAGAGAGAGGGAGAGATGGGGGTGGGGGGAGCAGAGGGAGGAGAAGCAGGCTCCCCGCTGAGCAAGGAGCCTGCCTGGGACTAGATCCTAGGACCCTGGGATCACATCTAAGCCGAAGGCAGACGCTTCACTGCCTAAGCCACTCAGGCGCCCCCCAAAATGGCCTTATTTTTATACTTGTTATTTCACGTACTGTTGGTGTCTTTTTCCAAACCCTCCCCAAGCCAGTCAATTCAATTTTCCATCCAATACACCAATACTCGAGTCTCCTCCCCCAAGGCCCTCCCTCCTAGGGCCTCCTGGGCTCACCGCTCCAGTGCTCAGGCTGTCTCGGGCCTGTGGTGCTGGCGTTGTCCCACTACACGTTCCCAAGTATTTTTTATAGTATTTTTAACTTTGCCTTTTTAAGTGTGGATTTTTCTTTACATCACCTTTATGAGAAGGTTAAAACTATCGCATAAAGGCAACATATATGTTTTTTAAGTTTATTTACTTTTTAGTAAGTTCTACACCCAGTGTGGGGCTGGAACCCATGACTCCAAGATCAAGAGTTTTAGGCTCCTCCGAATGAGCCAGCCAGGCTCCCCGAAACACAACATATTCTTAAAAAACGACTGTCAAACGAGGACAGAACTGCAACTCAGAACGCATTGCTTCCCAACCACGAGCCCATGAGCGTACTTGACCGTAAGCTGACCGTAAACATAGCTCAATCCTGATGATATCAAAAGCAAAGAAAGAAAAGGCTCAGATTTCCATTCTAAAACGAGCTGAGGCACCACAGGCACCTGCCTGAGACATGTCCTCGTACTTCCGGAGAAGGGGAAGCCCCATCAGGAGCAGCTCCAACAGTCCCGCTGGGGCCCCAGGCCTTCCCACAAGGGCCAGAGACACACAGAACCCCGAGACTCTGACCTCCTTTCATTCTCTTCCTGATGGGCTCCAAATCCTCCTGATCCTGGGGTTCTGGCAGAGAAAGGGAAGCTCCCTCTCTGTCTGGGAGAGCTGAAGGAAAGGTGGGGATTTCATCACCTGCCACAGATGGACCACACTCTCTCGGGGAAACGCTTGCATCTCCGGAGCCTGTGAGGACAAACGAGAGAGGTTCTGATTCATCCGCCCTAGAAGGAGAGAGCACGGCCGGAAAAGCACCACAGATCACAGTCAGCTCTAGGTGATCCAAGATGCCATATTCTCAGGAACACGTACTCGCTAGGGATACTCAACTACATTTCTTAAATGCATCTGAGCCCCCTGCCGTGCTGGGCGGAGCCGGAGAAAGAAAGGCAGACATGTCTGTGGTTGGGACCGGCCCTGGGGCGTTGAGTCTGACACGGGGCCAAGCCACACGCTAAGTAATGCCAAACACTCACCATGTTGTACCTAATGTCAGCACAGAGCTGCACACGCCGTCCTCTCAGAAGAGGGACACGCTTCAGATGCAAGGACTCGAAGGCCAGACAGATGAGAGGGATGGAGCGGTGATAAAGGAAAGGGGCAGGAGCGACTCACAGGGAAAGTACTGATCTGCGTAAGCAAGAAGCTGGAGCATGGATTTAAAGGAGCCTGGGAGAAACGTAGGACTTTCTAATACACTTTATCTGAATAAAGACCTAGTTTATAACACTATCCGCTACAGTACAGATGTAGTCTATAATATTCAAGTGGTTAAGTGTTGTTATTTTGAAAAAGAAAGAAAGTGCCCTAGGGCCGCCAAAGGAAAGAGGTTAGCATTGTTTGGGGAGCAGATGAGCTTGCACACCAAGGGAAGAAGAGAGACAGTTTCGGGGCTGGCTCCTGGCTCTGGTTCTCACTCCCCCTACAGGAGGGCCTCCGGAGCTCAGTGGAGCCTCACTCCAGGGTGAAGAGCATGAGGACGGTACCTCTCCCACAGACCCATGGTGAGGATTAACCTGCAACTTATAAAAGCCCCTGGCACCCAACCTCACACTTAGCAGGCTGGTCATTTATACTATGTATGGACTCAGACATGCAGAAAACTTCCCCAACTTTACACAACGGAGCTAAGCTTCCCATCTGAACAAACTGCTTACAGCACAATTTTTTGTTTATGATTTTACTTTTGTAATTGCAGCATATATAAATGCATCGCCCTTTTGTGGTAAATTTAACAACTGTACGTGTACACACACACACATCACATTTTCTTTCTCCATCCACCCATTGCGGGGCCTTCGGCTGTGTCCATGTCTTGGCCTTCGTGAATAATGCCGCAGGAACAAGGGGGTGCACATATCTCTGAGACAGTGATTTTACTTCCTCTCGATATATACTCAGAAGTGAGGTTACTGGATCAAATGGTAGTTCCCTTTTTAACTGTTTGAGGAGCCTCCATACTGTTCTCCAGAGCGGCTGCACCAGCTTGCTTTCCCACCAACAGTACCGGAGGGTACCCCTTGCTTGCCATCCTCACCGACACTTATTATTCCTTGTCTTTTTGATGCGGGCCATTCTAATAGGTGTGAGATGATACCTCATTGTGGTTTCCTTTAATGAAATGAGAACATTATCAAAATAAACTATCCAATCCTAACCACTCATACTATACGCGGTACTATGTATATAGATGAAATAGAAAAAATTTCTATTGGTGAAGTAGGTTTTCTTTATAGGTCAGAGCTGTCTTTTTTGTTTTGTTTTTTAAGATTTATTTATTTACTTGACACAGAGAGAGAGAGAGAGAGAGCGCGCGCACACAAGCAAAGGGAACAGCAGAGGAACAGGGAGAAGCAGGGCCCCACTGAGCAGGGAGCCAGACTCTTCTGGAAGCCATGTTTTCTATTATTGACAGCCAAACACACCCTCGCGGAGATTTAAGAGGGTCTTCGTGCACTATAGTGTTAAGAATGAGAGAGGAGGGCTGCCTGGGGGGCTCAGTTGGTTAAGTGTCTGCTTTAGGCTCAAGTCACAATCTCAGGGTCCTGAGATCAAGCCCCGCATCGGACTCCCTGCTCAGTGAGGAATCTGCTTCTCCCTCTCCTGCTCCCCCTGCTTGTGCTTGCTCTGTCTCTGTCAAATAAATAAAATCTTAAAAAAAAGTAACATATATAGTATGATCCAATTAACGAAATACACACACAAAGTATACATACATCATTCTATACCTACAAGGAAACGTTCGGGTTTCACAGCACCCCGGGAGTCTGAGTCTCCTCTCGTGACCAGGGAGGAAGGTAAAGAACTGATGCCATAAGGACCAGTACATGTAAAACTAGCTTTAAATCACATGTTATTCCAGGAGCACCTGGGTGGCTCGGTCGCTGAAGCGTCTGCCTTCAGCTCAGGTCGTGATCCTGGAGTCCTGGGATCGAGCCCTGAGTCGCGCTCTCTGCTGGGCGGGGAGTCTGCTTCTCCCTCTGCCTCCACCCCTGGCTTGTGTGTGTATGTGCACTCTCTCTCAAAAAATAAGCAAAAGTTTTAAAAAATAAATAATAAATAAATGTTACTCTGGGTGAGTCTTGAAAACATTACGCTCAGCGAAAGCAGCAGACACAAAAGACCACAGACTACATGATTCTGCCTGTATGAAATGTCCAGAAGAGGCAAGTCCAGTGAGACAGAAAGCAGAGTAGTGGTTGCCGGGGGAGGGGCAGTGACCATCAGTGGTTGTAGCGTCTCCTTTTGGGGTGATGAAAATGTCCTGGAATCTAGAGTGGTGTGAACGCACAATACCATGAACACAGTAAAAACCACAGACGCGTACACTTCAGCTGGGTGACTGCTGTGGTATGTGAATCATATCCCAACAGAACGACACAAAATACCATGGAACTACGGTCTCTGACTCTCAGCATTTCTCCTGCAGACAGAACGAGACAACATCTACTCTCGCAGCGATCCTGCTACTGACAGCCTAATGCCTGATGCCACCGCCAGCTTCCTCAGCGGCTTATCTGTCTGTCTCCATAATAACACAGGTCAGAATCAGTGACCAGAAAGCCAGGCAGCTACCACCGCGAGATCCCCGTCTCACCAGAGCTGGAAGAAGGCGCGTGCCCTGCAGAGGCGGGCTCCGTGGAAGAGGTAGAAGCTGCGGAGAAGAGGTCCGATGTCGACGTCGATGGCTGTGGGTCCTCAAAGCACACCTGAGTGGTGGGCGATGACGGCAGGACCTGGGGGTCGTCCCCTTGCCCTGCACCTGAGGTATCTTTGGTCACGTGGAACACATTCTCTTTATTAGCTTCTGGAAGCACAGAAGGAAGAGGGCGAGCACACTGTCAGGGTTCGGGGGGAGCACGGAAGACGACGAGCACACTGTCAGGGTTCCGGGGGGAGCACGGAAGGAAGAGGACGAGCACACTGTCAGGGTTCGGGGGAGCACGGAAGGAAGAGGACGAGCACACTGTCAGGGTTCGGGGGAGCACGGAAGGAAGAGGACGAGCACACTGTCAGGGTTCGGGGGAGCACGGAAGGAAGAGGACGAGCACACTGTCAGGGTTCGGGGGAGCACGGAAGGAAGAGGACGAGCACACTGTCAGGGTTCGGGGGAGCACGGAAGGAAGAGGACGAGCACACTGTCAGGGTTCGGGGGAGCACGGAAGGAAGAGGACGAGCACACTGTCAGGGTTCGGGGGAGCACGGAAGGAAGAGGACGAGCACACTGTCAGGGTTCGGGGGAGCACGGAAGGAAGAGGACGAGCACACTGTCAGGGTTCGGGGGAGCACGGAAGGAAGAGGACGAGCACACTGTCAGGGTTCGGGGGAGCACGGAAGGAAGAGGACGAGCACACTGTCAGGGTTCGGGGGAGCACGGAAGGAAGAGGACGAGCACACTGTCAGGGTTCGGGGGAGCACGGAAGGAAGAGGACGAGCACACTGTCAGGGTTCGGGGGAGCACGGAAGAGGGCGAGCACACTGTCAGGGTTCGGGGGAGCACGGAAGAGGGCGAGCACACTGTCAGGGTTCGGGGGAGCACGGAAGAGGACGAGCACACTGTCAGGGTTCGGGGGAGCACGGAAGAGGACGAGCACACTGTCAGGGTTCGGGGGGAGCACCATGACTCCAGGCAAGATGCTCCAGCAGAGGAACAGGCTTTCCTAGTAAGACTGGACAGCCCTCCGCACCCGCTCTGTTACGGTCTCACTTACCAGAGGAGTCCTGTGTGACGCCTTGCTTCTCGTGTAGAGATTCAAAGAGGTATGCCACATCTACAAGGAAATTAACCAAATCAGACCAGAGTCCCCACGCACCAGCGGGAGCTCACTTCCCCTTCTGTTCCTTTCTGTCACTTCAGACCCTTCGTCCTTGTTGACTATACCGACTCACCAGCTAGTAACAACATTAACCAGTTTAGGGGGTTTCAAATCAAGTGACCCAAAATATCTTCACCAACTTTAAAATAAATACGCCTCAGGAAGAAAGGTCTGGAGCCAGGAGGCAGACTAGGGAAGGCAAAACGATGAGTAGGTGATGAATCTGTGCTTTGTCATTTCAAACCACCAGCAGGAACAGACACAAGACCCTGCCACGTGGCCAGGGGCTGGCTTTGACTATGCTCAAGACAACCTGAGAATATCTGCCTCCTGCTTCCCGTTCGGGGGTAACCTTCGAAAGCCTCCCTCTCAACTCTCCTTGTCCTGTATCATTCTTCCCCAAACACAGATGCTCAGATCTGGAAAAGCCCGAATGGGATCCAGTCAGACGTCTGCTGTCTCCTACAAGGTCTTCAAAAGCAGAGTGGCCTCTGGCTTCCAGCTCCCAGTCTAGGTCTTACTCCCCACCACTCGGGTTTCTTCTGCTGTGTCACCCAGCCCATCCCTGTTCACTTCTCCTGGCCCTGCCGAGATGCGTGCCTGGTGACCATGGTGGGATTTCTGAAGAGTGGCTGGGACTCAGACTGCAAGGTCAACACTCCCATTCTTCAACAGACACGACTCACACCAAGAATCTACATCAGCAACAGAGAAAATGCAGCCAACACTACCATTGCTCGGGGAAATAGCCGCTTCAGCAGGCTTCCTCTCAACCATGCTCCCCAGCGGTGGCAGGACCTCCCCGCCACGAACCACCTGTGTGGCCACCCTGTCCACTCCACTCGCTTACTGTGTTCTGGCTCATTCTTCCTGTACACCAAGTAGATGACGTCCCCCGTCTGCAAAGGGCAAGTCTGCTTCTTAACAACCTTCAGCTTGTTAATTACTGTTCCATTGGTGCTATAAAGACAACAAAATTGCAATTTATCCTACTTGTAATAACTTGAGAGTGAAAATTTTCTTTCTCTACCATCACTAGGAAAACAAGTCAGTATCACTGCTTTGAAAATGATAACACGTTCCTAAGAACAATGTAAATATTTAAGGAGCCATATATGCAAGTGCCACACTGCAATTCTCCCAAGAAAAAGCTTGCCTGTTGCCCCCCTTACTGACAGTCAAACCAGCAATCAATCTCATCAACATGTTTGCTTTTCCCCACGCCACCTCTCCCCCATCCGCCTCCTGGTGGACCCCTGGACTTTTCCCAGCAGCTCTGATTTCCAGTTTCTCTCCAGCTTCTGCACTCCCCTCTGTCCAGATCTAACCCTCCCTCCAGGAGTTTCACTAGATCACTTCATTCCTCCAATCAGCACTGACACCTCCTAAGAGACAGGTTCCCAGGGGGGCCTGGGTGGCTCAGTCGGTTAAGGATCTGACTCTGATCTTGGCTCAGGCCTTTTTTTTTTTTAATATTTTATTTATTCGTTCTTTTAACCTTTTATTTATTTGACAGAGAGAAAGAGATTACAAGTAGGCAGAGAGGCAGGCAGAGGGAGAGGTGGAAGCAGGCTCCCTGCCAAGCAGACAGCCCGATGTGGGGCTCCATCCCAGGACCCTGAGATCAGGACCTGGGCCAAAGGCAGACACTTAACCATCTGAGCCACCCAGGTGCCCCTCGGCTCAGGTCTTGATCATGAGTTCGAGCCCCACACTGGGCTCCACACTGGGAGCAGAACCTACTTAAAAAAAGAGAGAGAACGAGGGGGGGGGGTTCTGAGCAGAAGCAAATAAATGCTCACTATGGACCGGGATCACTATGGACCGAAAGATGTGACCCCTCAGTTGGGAGGTCACTCTGGTCAATCAGGGAGCACAGGTGGAAGAGGGACAGGCTGCCGAGGGGACAGACAGGAGCCTAAGTCAGATGGGACAGGATGGAACAGCACTCCCCCGAGGAGGGACTCCTGAGTAGAAATCTGATGGAAAATCGTGAGTGGACAAAGCACACACCGCAGGCACAGGCAACAGTGTATAAGACGAGAACAAAAAGCAGCATACAAGCGAACCGACCCAATTGCAGGCATTCAAACCACCCAAGCTTAACTCTATGGCTTCACTCCTAAGGCCTCCAGTGGTGAAAAGGCCTTATTTCTACATCTGAGCAGATGCCCACTACTTTAGCGTTCTGTAAAGGGCCAGAAAGTAAATAGTTCACACAGCCTTGTCCCAGCCACCCAGCTCTGCCTCTATCACAGGAGAGCAGCCCCAGACAGGCCCCGGTCAAGGGGCTGGGGCTGTGTCCCAGCGCGACTTCACTTACAAAAGCTGGTGGCACTCCCCAACACAGTCAGGGTCTCTGCCGCCGGGATTCTCCTCACAATGCATTCTCTTGCTCTTTCTAACCGATAAAGTCTCATTTTACTCTTCTGCTTAACCCCCCCCCCCAATTCCTTCTCACTGCTCTCAGGCCAAAGTCCAAACACCCTAGTATGGACACAAGGGCTTTCCTGTCTACTGCCCGGCTTTGCACTCGCCGCTTACTCTGAGCACACGGCCTGCTTGGGCCCCTGGGCCTCAGCACCTGCAGTTCCTTCTGCCTGGAACACCCTCTCCCCTCCAGCCACCTCAGCCAAGGAACATGGTGGCCTCTAGAAGCTGGAAAAGGCAGGAAGAGGATTCTCTCCTAGAGCCCCCAGATGGAACCAGCCCTGCCGACACCTCGATTTTAGCCCAGTGAGACCTGAGTTAGACTTTGTACCTTCGGCACTCTAAGATCACAGCTCTGCGTTAGTTTAAGCCGCTAAGTCTGGAGCAGTAGTTACAAGAGACGCAGGAAGCTAAAAGCGTCGCATGGCCAGTCCTGGAAAGCAGGCCCCACCGCAGGACAGTTCCGAAGCAGCGCTAAAAGTTATTCTCCATCAGGCTGAGAAATGAGCTCCATCTGCTACCTGCTACAGCAGGGGGAGGAGCATCACTTCTTCCTAGTGAACGAATTCCTAGTCTTCTATCCCGACAACTGTAATAACCAGTCTCACAGCACTTGACCTTTACAAAAATACAAACTCATCTGGTGGGAAAGGCATACTCTCAACATACTGTGGGAAGGCCATCTGCCACTTGCACCAGGTTTAAAATAGGCACGTTCTGACACAGTGTTCCTTCCTATACATTTATCCCAAGAAAATAATCAGACATGAATGCAAAGGGTTTTGGAAGAGAGTAACTGCAGTGTCATTTATAATAAGAAAAAGTCAAAATAATAAACCTCCATCAGTAAAGGAACTAACAGATAATCACATAATCACAATGAAGAAGACAAGATGAATCTAGGTACACTGACACATAAGCACCCCGTAAATGAAAGTGAAAAAAGCAGACATAACGTATCTAGCAAAACCTCATTAATACAAAATAAATACATATGTATCTCTAACGGGTGAGTGGGATTTTTGGGAAACGTTTTCACTTTTATGTACTATTTATCTTGTATACAAATTTCTTGAAAAGAAAAGATTTTCCTGACTTGGAGAGAAGTCTAACTTGCATAGGTTATCACTGCCTTTTAAGTCTTTTTTCAGAAACATTTTTGCTTTAATTTGAATAAGTTCAATACGGGTTACACACACCGAATTGTTATTGGAAACCAGAAAATAAATTTCCTAAGAACTTGACAGCCTAGCAAACTAATGTGTCATAGAAAACAAGCCCTTGTTTCTTCTCTGCAGTCAATGGATTCAAGAGAAAACAGAAGTTCAGAAAGAGGGACACCTGGCTGTTTCAGTTGGCGGAACATGGGACTCTTGATCTCAGGGTTGTGAGTTTGGGCCCCACACTGGGCGTGGAGATTACATAAAAACCAAAACCAGAAATCTTTGAAAAGTTCAGAAAGAGCTTACCTGGTATCCTGCAGCGACACCTGACCAGATTTTTCATCCACTATAATTTTACAGTGATCTCCGGAGACCAGTTTATTGCCGGGGAATGAAAGGTCACAACCTGAAACAGAGAAAGGATACACGTTGGATATGACCATGGGGACTGTGCATAATACTGCCCTTTGCTTATCAAAGCATGTGGTTGAAAATCAGGACCCAAGGTGTAGGCACCTATGATTAGGAGACAACATCTAATCAAGCAAGGAAGGAAGAAATTTTTTTGAAAAGATTTGTTTATTTATTTGAGAGAGTGCGGTAAGGGGCAGAGGGAGAGAGAGTCTCAAGCAGACTCACCGCTGAGCTTGGAGCCTAATGCAGGGCTCAATCCCAGAATTGGGCTCATGACCTGAGCTGAAATCAAGAGTCGGATGCTTAACTGACTGAGCCACCCAGGTGCCCCGAAAGGAAGCAATTTTTTTTTTAAGATTTTATTTATTTATTTGATACACAGAGAGAGAGGTTACAAGTAGGCAGAGAGGCAGGCAGAGAGACAGGGAGAGGAGGAAGCAGGCTCCCCGCCGAGCAGGGAGCCCGATGCGGGCCTCGATCCCAGGACACTGAGATCATGACCTGAGCCGAAAGCAGAGGCTTTAACCCACTGAGCCACCCAGGCGCCCCCGTGTTTGATTATTAAAAGTAAAGCTATAGGGCGCCTGGGTGGCTCAGTGGGTTAAAGCCTCTGCTTTCGGCTCAGGTCATGATCTCAGCGTCCTGGGATGGAGGCCCGCATCGGGCTCTCCGCTCGGCAGGGAGCCTGCTTCCTCCTCTCCCTGTCTCTCTGCCTGCCTCTCTGCCTACTTGTAACCTCTCTCTCTGTGTATCAAATAAATAAATAAAATCTTAAAAAAAAAATTGCTTCCTTTCGGGGCACCTGGGTGGCTCAGTCAGTTAAGCATCCGACTCTTGATTTCAGCTCAGGTCATGAGCCCAATTCTGGGATTGAGCCCTGCATTAGGCTCCAAGCTCAGCGGTGAGTCTGCTTGAGACTCTCTCTCCCTCTGCCCCTTACCGCACTC
>LNAC01000959.1:205492-218200 GCA_002007465.1 Ailurus styani
TCGGGGCCGCGCGGGCAGACGGGGAGGTCGGCCAGGCCCCCGTGCGAGCGCGGCGCCCGTCTCCTGCTGGCTCGGATTCCAGACGTAGGAATGGCCAGAATTAAACATTCCTCCTAAGAAAGTTGGTTTAGGGGCACCCGGGTTAAGCGTCTGCCTTGGGCTCAGGTCACGATCCCGGAGTGCTGGGGTCCAGCCCCTGTGGGCTCCCTGTCCGCGGGGAGCCTGCGTCTCCCTCTGCCGCCCCCCCACACTCGTGTTCTCTCTCTCTCTAAATAAAATCTTAAGTGGTTTTTTTTTTGGTTGAGGTGGGAAAACATAAAACGCAGCCCTCCGTTGGACTCTTGGGGTGTTGGAGACAGTCTGCGCCTGGCTGAGCAGGCCTTTATGTGCAGGAACACAGCGGTTCTAGCCCAGCAGCATCTCCGCTTTCAGGAAGGACTGGCCACTCCACTGAGCAGGGAAACTCTGACCAAGTCCATTCTTGACACTGATCTCTCTCTGGTTCCTGTAGAACCCATCCACTTTGGATTATGTCACCGGACTAATTCCTTCAAAGGACGTAGTGTTGGTTATCCTGCACAGAACATACTAAGGTCAATAGTGATTGCTCATTCCTTGTGCTTCTGTTTTGAGGATGTAATTCAGGAAAATGAAGAGGGTTCCGATAAAAGCGAGATAGATAGCACAGCAGCATAGACTCTTAAAGGGAAGCCAGGGAGAAGAGGGTTTAGATATAGGGACTTAGATTTCAGAGAGGTTCGTTATTACTGATGTATATTCCTATTTTACAATTAATTTAAACTACTCTACTCTTTTATAAAAGCCATTTTAAAGAGTGCACATGCCACCTCCCGCCCCGAACCTGCCCTGCTAAGCACCCCAGCCCCTCCCTGTGAGAATAGCCCATTCATCCTTCAAGCAACACAGACGCTCTTTAAGTGAAGATTAGGGATGAAATAGCCCACAGAAAATTTTAGAAATAAGTACAGTAAGCAACTGCTGTATTGTTAAAATGTACGACTGTGTCAAGTGCCCTCTAGAAATAAAAATCTATTTTATTTTATTTTTTAAAGGTTTTTTTTTAATTTTTATTTATCAGAGAGAGATCACAAGTAGGCAGAGAGGCAGGCAGAGAGAGAGGAGGAGGCAGCAGGGAGCCTGATGCGGGCCTCGATTTCAGAACCCTGAGATCATGACCTGAGCCGAAGGCAGAGGCTTTAACCTACTGAGCCACCCAGGCGCCCTAGAAATAAAAAATCTAAATTTGCTGGCATGGAGAGAGACTATATTTTGAAATTGTAGGTGAGAGTAAAAATAAATAAAAGTATAAATTAGATCTTATATATTTTAAACTCGGCGGCATACGTGTAAATTCCAAACTGGAGGGAGAAAAATGGGGGAAAATGACAAAAATCACACGGAAAACAAAGGCGGCAACACAAACGAGCCAAGGGCCCCCGCTAGAAGCGGAGCTGGCTGCAGCGGGGCAGAGACCCGAGGGAGCGGGCAGGGACCGGGCTCGGCGCGGGCAGGGTGGGGGGCGCGGCCGCCCTCGGCCGGGGCCTGGCTGAGACTCGGAGCAGCGAGGACAGCCCCGAACCCCGGCGGCGGGAAGAGCGCGCCCCGGGTCCGCCCGACGCGCCCCGCGGGCTCACAACTCGCAGACGCGGCCGCGCCCCGGTCCCCACTCAGGGTCCCGACTGCGGGAGCACCCACCGAAGCGCGCCGGAGGACAGGGCCTCCCGGCAGCACCCCGCGCTCCCCCGGCGCCCTCCGCCTTCTGCGCAGCCAAGGCTGGGACCACGGGACCCTCCATGGCCCCGGGCGGTTAAAGAGCCGGAACAGGCGCCTCGAGCTCCGCACCGCACCGCAGCCAATGGCCGTTAGGAGCCCCCGCGTTGCTAGGCAGGGTGCGGTCTCTGGGCAACGCAGAGGCGGGGACTTGGCCGACAGACAGACACGATCTTAGCCAATAGCCGCTTGTCCCGGGGGGGGCGGGGGGGCTGGCCAATGGGAAACACGAGCGGCCTGTTACTAAGCAAAACCGGATCTCTAAGTAACCAACAGCTCGGGATGGAACCCCGACGGCGCTAGCTGAGCGGTTATAAGGGATAAAAAGTGTTTTCTGTAAGCCGGATTGAAAATTGGTCTTGAGATGCCTGCGTGGCTCCGTCGGTGAAGCGTCAGCCTTCGGCTCAGGTCACGTCCAGGGTCCTGGGATCCAGCAGGGCCCCTGCTTAGCTCATCTGCTGGGATCATTGTGGCATCTGTCTTCAGGTCTGCTGGTAGGAGCAGGGAGGGGAGGAAAGGCCTGTCCGAAAATCACAGAGCCCCAGGGAGCCTGGGCTGGCGGTCTGAGGGAGCTTCACAGAGGGGGAGGGTCAGTGTGCAGGCGACCAGGGAGCCCTGGCCATTCCCTGCAGGGCCCCCTGACTCTCCCCTCCAGCAGGAACAGCTGTCCTGCTTACACGCTGGCCCCAGGGGCTCAGGGCAGGGACACGCCAAGCCTCTCTCCGGGCCACATGCCAAGTTGGAGAGGCCACTGCCAGGAAAGGCTGGTCAGGGGACATTCACGCACCACAGAGCTCCACTATGGCGCATCTGAGAACACCCCATAGGATGAGAAACATAAGAAACAGAAGATTCTAACACGAACAGCATTTTGTACAAAATGTTCACAGCACAGAGAAAGCAGTTTAATTCAGGACAAAGTGACTTTGGCTCTTACTCTGAAAGTAAGGGTGCAAACCATGTCTGATGGAGCAGTGACCTGCCACCGTGCACACTGTATCAGCAGGACACGGCGTGTGTGTGTGTGTGTGTGTGTGGTGTGTGCAGCCCAGGCTGACCAGGGAGTCATGCTCACCTGAGCACCCTGGGCTGGTGCTCCCCTCATGGGCTTATGGTGTGTCTTCAGAAAGCCACTCTGCTTCTCCGGAATGTTTGGAACTGAGGGCATTTCCTCCCTCAGGAGGTCATAGCCTTCTACTTCCCAGATGTTCCCCTGTCTACCTCTGTAACTTGACCTAAGAAGATGAAGAGCAAGGAGAAGTCATCAGTGATGACTGAATCCTCGTGGACCATCCCTTTGGCACAAAACTGGTAAAAATCAGCTTTGGATATAATAATATTGTCTTAATTTTAATAATCACATTTAATGGCACTAATTAATATGACTTAAATTTTAAATTTTAATGTATATTTTAATATAATTTATCATATCTAAAATCTATAAAATGTATTGTAAATATAAATTTTAAGATGATTTTAATATAAATATTACATCCTAAACCGACTTTAGAATAATCCAATCACAACTCAAATTGTAGAACTAAGCAAATGGAATAAAACCATAAATGGGGGCACCTGGGTGGCTCAGTTGTTAAGCGTCTGCCTTCGGCTCAGGTCATGGCTTCCGTCCCAGGGTTCTGGCATTGAGCCCCGTGTCGGGCTCCCTGCTCAGTGGGGAGTCTGCTTCTCCTTCTCCCACTTCCCCTGCCTGTGCTCCCTCTCTCGCTCTCTCTCTGTCAAATAAATAAAATCTTAAAAAAAAAAAACATGTAAATCACACATTTAGGGTGTGATGCAAACCTCTGAATTTCACCAACATTCAAGAAAGGCTTTTGGCATTTTCAACACACACTATTTAAAATTTAAACTTAAGGCTGGCATATTTAAAAGCAAGATAACGCCTTGTGCATTGCAAGGTTTCTTGTACATTAAATAGAGATTTCTTTTACAAACAATAAGGTAGCTCGATTTCTAAAGCCTCATCTATATAAGATGTCTGAATCAAATTATCAAAAATCCTAATTCTCCTAGCAAAAGTCTCTGCATGTACCCTTATAGAACTACATGTTTGTTTCGTTTTGTTTTGTTTTTAAAGATTTTATTTATTCATTTGACACAGAGAGAGAGATTACAAGTAGGCAGAGAGGCAGGCAGAGAGAGAGGAGAGAGGAGGAAGCAGGCTCCCTGCTGAGCAGAGAGCCCGACGTGGGCCTCCATCCCAGGACCCTGGGATCATGACCTGAGCCGAAGGCAGCAGCTTTAACCCACTGAGCCACCCAGGCGCCCTCATTTTTTTTTTTTAGTAGTTTCTTCTAATTGTTTGCAAGTTACTTTAGGAAAACATTAAAAGATCACGGATAACATTATTACATGATGTCTTAGCATATTAACCTAAAATACAGTTTCTTGGCTCTATTAAATTTGACCTATGTACAACTAATCTGTGCAGAAATCCCACTGAAAAATAACAGGAGGATATGCTTTGTGGGTCTTTTATTTTTACGAACCCTATTCCCCATAGATTTAGATGAAGAGCAGTGCAATTCAGAGCTTCTCTGTTGCTCACTCCGTTGTACGTTCACGTGTCTCCTTACCTTTGCATGTCCAATGTGAACAACAGCTCTGTATATGAACTGGTGACTCTGAGGAGGCAGGAGATTTTACTGAAAAATTCCAGCTTCTATTATTAAAGACAGAGCATGGTAAGAAACTCATTTACGTGTGCCAAAAAGTAGCTGGCAATATAACTTTAACTGTTTGTTACGTAAGAAATACACCATTTGGTCCAGCTTATCTTCTACTGTCATGGTACAAACGATATACATTGTGCAACACTAGTCACAGACGCCGTGCCATAAATATGACATACACCATGTTCACAGATTAATTTCACATGTGCTGTGAAAATGTATAAATTTATAACACGGAGCCGTACTCGGGAATATAAGCCCTACATCCCTCTGGAGCGACGGGCTTTGACCTGGCTGTCATCATTACTAACACAAACACACAGGTACGTGTCTTTAAAGTTTCATATGCTTATTATTTAAAATTAAATAATCTTTTCCTTGGGCGCCTGGGTGGCTCAGTAGGTTAAAGCCTCTGCTTTCGGCTCAGGTCATGATCTCAGGGTCCTGGGATCGAGGCCCGCATCGGGCTCTCTGCTCAGCGGGGAGCCTGCTTCCCCCTCTCTCTGTCTGCCTCTCTGCCTCCTTGTGATCTCTCTCCCTCTGTGAAATAAATAAATAAATAAAAATCTTTAAAAAAATAAAATTAAATAATCTTTTCCTTAAAAGATGCAATACCAGAGTTGGAAATTCATTTTTTTTTAAATGTTTCTACGGACAAATTTTTCTATATTCTTTTAAATTATTTTTATCCTCCATATGAATAACTTGATTTACAATGAGACTAGACTATTTGCTGAGTGCTCTTCCTTACAGTCCTTGCTGTGTTCACTGTGCACACAGGCTCAGTCTCCCATTTGGCATTTGGATGTTTAAGGAAGTAGAACTTTCTGCCAATGACTTTCCTATACTCACGGCCTTCAGAAAATTTCTATAATTGCATTTTGGGATGTACAGAGGAGTACGATTATTTCCTTAAAAGTTTCTCACGTCCACTCTGTTTCTAGGGTTTCTGTTCCATGTGAGTTCTCTGATGGATGATGAGGTGTGACTTCTGGGAGAAAGCTTTCCCACATTTGCCGCATCCATAGGGCTTTTCTCCTGTGTGAGTTCGCTGGTGTATGATGAGCTGTGACTTCCAAATAAATGCTTTCGTACACTCACTGCATCCATAGGGCTTTTCTCCTGAATGAGTTTTCTGATGTCTAAGGAGGAGTGACTTCCCACTGAAGGCTTTCCCACACTCACTGCAACCATAGGGTTTCTCTCCTGAATGAATTCTCTGATGCTTATTTAGACTTGATTTCTCTCTGAAGGCTTTGCCACATTCACTGCATTTGTTGGGTTTTTCATCTATATGGGTTCTCTTATGAGTAATAAGTTGTGATTTCCCACTAAAGGCTTTCCCACATTCACTACAGGCATAGGGTTTCTCTCCTGTGTGACTTCGCTGATGAATGATGAGCTGTGAGGTCTGAGAGAACACTTTGCTACAGTCGCTGCATTCATACGGTTTCTCCCCCGTGTGAGTTCTCTGGTGTGTGATGAGGTGTGACTTTCTAGAGAAGGCCTTCCCACACTCACATCCATAAAGTTTTTCTCCTGTGTGAACTGTCTGGTGTGTAACAAGGTGTGACTTCTGGGAAAAGGCTTTGCCACATTCACTGCATTTGAATGGTTTCTCTCCTGTGTGTGTTCTCTGATGGACAATGAGCCGTGACTTCTTGCTGGTGACTTTTCCACATTCATTACATTCATAGTATTTTAATCCAACAGGAGTTTTTCCGTGTTCAGTACAGAGAAAGGATTTCTCATATCCACTGACCTTACCAGCTTTCTTTCTTCCACCATTTCCAGTCTGAGTAAATAAATCTAGTGAGTATTTCAAATGTTTTCCACTTGAGACACGCTTATTGGACTGTTGCTTTAAAGGTGCAAGGACCATGCCAGACTGAAATGCTTTTCCACTTGCATTCGTTTCACGGACTTGTTCCAATTTTTTAATCCTGTCTTGAATTTCTTGGTGCCATGCTTTGTAATCATCAACATTCCAGTATTCTAGAAAAGAGAATAATAAAACACATTTTGTGAATTCTTCAATAACTGTGAACCAGATGAACAAGAACTACAGAAATAAGCAGGCACACGGTACGTGTTTGGGAGTTAAAATTAAATAAAGTACTTTCATGGAAACTGAGGTAGAAAGCCAATAATAGATAAGGAGAAGGAAAAAACTGACTACACAGGTTGAGGCCATGATATAATAATCTGTTCCAGGGAAAGGGTTTCATTCACACACATGCTCAACTCTAAGACAAGCCAATAAAAAGTTGCACTAGAAGGAAGGGAATGATGACACCAAAGTTATTCCTTTGGTTACAGGCACAGAAGGAATAAGCTATCATAAAAGAAATCAAGGAGAGAATAGAGGAAATGACTGTGGGAATACAATAGTAATCTGAGGCATTTACCAATGAAAGGGGAAAGAAAATATGTGGGAATTAGAACAGTGAGAGGGGAAAAAAATCACGATGAATCCTGTGTCCAAGAGAAGAGGGATCTATCAGCAGGATAAGGTTTCTGGTGTGGAGAGGAAAATGAGCGCATGAGGTCTGACATGAGAAAGAGGGGTTGAGCTCCTTAGTTCAGACCAGAGAAGCATAGCTCATTCTTCCTTTTTTTTTTTTTTTAAGATTTTATTTATTTCACAGAGGGAGAGAGATCACAAGTAGGCTGAGAGGCAGGCAGAGAGACAGGAGGAAGCAGGCTCCCCGCTGAGCAGAGACCCCCCCCGATGGGGGGCTCTATCCCAGGACCCTGAGATCATGACCTGAGTCGAAGGCAGAGGCTTTAACCCACTGAGCCACCCAGACGCCCAAGCATAGCTCATTCTAAAATCAAAGCAAAGAAGGACAGATTATCCTCACGCGGACAAGTGATAGATATGATATCTGCGTATCTGAGAAGCCAATCTCAGTGGTTCTGAGTCCCTTCCAAAGGGTTGGTGACTTTGAGAATTCTCTCAACAACATCGCCCAGGCCCTGCAAACGGGCATTTCGATTTCACCACCTCCCAGGTGACTCACCTGAGAAGCTCGGATTTGGGATGTCCTCACCTATTACCCGTGCCTGCTCCTGCTCTGGCCTGAAGATCACATCTGGTCTGATGAGCTGAAACCCTGTGTATGGAAAATCACAAAAGACTTGAGCCCAATTTCTTGGGCTCTGGCTTCTAAAGAATAAATAAATGCTTCAGAGGCTGTGAAAGAGGCCTTTCATTTGAGCTGTGCGTGGACAAACTCTCTGAAGACAAAGAAGGGCTAAGAATTTTTAAATTCTTTTTTTTTTTTTATTTGACAGAGAGATACAGAGCACAAGTAGGCAGAGCGGCCGGTAGAGGGAGAGGGAGAAGCAGGCTCTCAGCCGAGCAGGGAGCCCAGTGTGGGACTCGATCCCAGGACCCTGGGATCATGACCTGAGCCGAAGGCAGCGGCTTAACCAACTGAGCCATCCAGGCGTCCTGAATTTTTGAGTTCTTAGACTAAAGCCCTATATCATTACACACTTCAAAGGTCCCATTTTCCAGTCAGCGAACAGGAAAAGACAGCTGACTGGGCCGAGTCCACACAGCTTGTGTCCTTACCCAGGGACACAAGGCTGCTCAGGTTCTCCAACATCACACTTCTGTACAGAGTCTTCTGCGTGGAGTCCAGCAGCTGCCACTCGTCCCACGTGAAGTCCACAGCCACATCCTCAAACGACAACGGTCCCTGAAAGAGCACGCTCCTCATAAATCTGAACCAATGGGTTTTTGATGATGAAAGAAAGATGTAAAGACCCCGGGGTAGGAACCACTAGTAGCCTTTGGAATAGCTGTTCTCCTTCTGCCTGCTAACCTCAGTTGTAGGAGGTGTCTAAATATGCCCTGTTCCCAGTAACAAATCGTAACCGTTCCCTTTGCTCTTCCGTCTCTCTTACATCTAGAGTTAGTTCCCGGGCATCTAGGAAGTATGCAAGGCCATCTGGCTGAAGCTGCTGCTTCTCTGATAAGAGAGAGACATACTGATGGTACCCTCTGCTCTCTCTACTATGCTCCCTGCTTTTATTTTTTATTATTATTTTTTAAAAAGAATTATTTATTCATTTTAGAGCAAGAGCAGGCGGGGGGAAGGGCAGAGGGAGAGGGAGAGAGTCGTAAGCAGATTCTGCACTGAGCGCAAATCCTGATGTGGGGCCTGATCCGTGACCCTGAGACCATGACCTGAATGGGAACTAACATTTGGACACTTAACCAACTGTGCCACCCAGGCGTCCCTCTCCCTGCTTTTAAAGTAGACGTTGTGCTTGGAGCTGCAGTAGCCACCTTGAGCCGTGAGGCGACGTGTGAGATGGAAAACCAGCTTGAGAAGTGCAGCAGAGTAGAAGCCTGGAAAGGCCCGGAGTCTTTCACGGCAGCCCTCAAGTGCTGTGCCAGCCCCAGGCCGTCTACTCCAGGTGTCCTAGCAGAGAAATGGCCTTATTATTAGAGCTCCTATTGGTAAATGAAGTCATCCCTGAGTGATAAATTTATTTGACCTTTTTTTTTAAAAGATTTTATTAATTTGAGAGAAGGGGGCGCCGAGGGAGAAGCAGACTTCCCACTGAGCAGAGGGCCTGATGTGGGATCAAGCCCCAAGATCATGACCTGAGCTGATGGCAGATGTTTGACCTACTGAGCCACACAGGCACCTCCAAAATAATGATTTCAAGCCAAACACAAGATCTGGATTTGACATCCTATATAGGTTATCATTCCTAGAAAAAATTGTGTTATTGATTTTGAAACAAATATCTTAATGTAAACAACACTCATGTCTCAGGCTCTTATCATCAACCATCACGTTGAAACATTAGATGGAATCATTAAAGGAGTTGTATTAAAACTTGAATGGAAAAAAAGCTCAGTATCCTGGCCAGACAGCAGAATGTACCTGCTGCAAGAGGACATTTGCAGTGTGAACTACCCCACTGATGAACTCTGCGAGAATGAAGACGAAAAGAAGTCAAACACATTACAGAAAAGTCTTTAAACTCAGAGGATAGGGCGCCTGGGTGGCTCAGTGGGTTAAAGCCTCTGCTTTCGGCTCAGGTCATGATCTCAGCGTCCTGGGATCGAGGCCCGCATCGGGCTCTCTGCTCAGCAGGGAGCCTGCTTCCTCCTCTCCCTGTCTCTCTGCCTGCCTCTCTGCCTACTTGTAATCTCTCTCTCTGTGTCAAATAAATAAATAAAATCTTAAAAAAAATAAATAAATAAACTCAGAGGATAGATCCAAAAGTCCATCAAGTATTCCAGAGCTGGAGAGAATGGATAATAAAGGGGAGGGAAAAAAATCACTGAATTAGAACAAGAAAGCTTCCCAAAGCTGGAGGCGGACAAGAGCCTTCCAACTGAAAGCAATTAAGAATGTGAATAAAAATTTTATCCCCAGACACATCAATGTGGGTACCAAGGGAAATGCAAATGAAAACCACAAGGGTACCATTCACCCCCCTGGAATGGTGACGATCGGACGATAACAGTGTTGGTGAGGGGTGGACAAATCGAGGCTCTTATTTATTGCAGGGGGGACAGTAAAATGAAGCAGCCACTTTAAAACAAGTTTATCAGTGGGGTGCCTGGGTGGCACACCTGGTTAAGCCCCTGACTCCTAATTTTGGCTCAGGTCACGATCTCACAGTTGTGGGATCGAGCCCCACGTCAGGCTCTGTCCTCAGCAGGGAGTCTGCTTCACATTTTCTCCCTCCCTCTGTCCCTGCTCCACACCCCTCCCCCGTTCACTCGCACGCACTCTCTCTCTAAAATAAATAAGTAAATCTTAAAAAAAAAAAAAAGAATACTTAGAAAAAAGTTTATCAGTTCTTTAAAATGTTAAATATAGTTACCTTGGGAACGAGCAGTTCAATTTCTAGGTACGCACCAAGAGAATAGAGAACATACACACCAATGTTCGTTGTGGCGTTATCCACAACAGCCGAAATAGCAAATAGCCATTTGCTCTAGCAGGTGAGGAACCGATAAAACATGCTATCACCACAAAACAGAATATTATTCCACAACAAAAGACAATAGAATATTAATTCATGGCCCATCTTGAAAGTAGGCTGCGTGAAAGAAGCCAGTCGCAAAAGACCCCATAGCGCGTGACCCTGTGGATACGAAATGGGTAGAATGGGCAACCCCAGAGAAGTAGCAAGCATACTTTGCTGGCCAGGAGCTGGGGCAGGAGCCATGGAGAATACTTGCTGCGGAGACAGGGTTCCCTTCTAGGAGGATGGAAATAGTCTTTTAATTTTTTTGTTTTAAGATTTTATTTAGTTTTTTGACAGAAGAGAGAGCACAAGGAGGGGGAACAGCAGGCAGAGGGAGGAGGAGAAGTAGACTCCTGGCTGAGCAGAGAGCCTGATGCAGGACTCGATCCCAGGACCCTGAGATCATGACCTGAGCTGAAGGCAGATACTTAACCCACTGAGTCACCAGGCGTCCTTGGAGGATGAAAATGTTCTACATTTACATTGTGGCTGAACAATTAGACAGTTGCAGAAGCCTGTAAACTTACTAACAGCAACAAACACACAGTAAATTTGTTCACTTAAAATTGGTGAATTGCATGGAAGCACAGTTGAGGAAATAAATGAATTACTCACCTGGGACTTGGTCATTTTCTGCTGCTCTTGGGAATCGGCCAGTACCTGCAGGCTCTGCTCGGTGCCTGTGGGCTCTGTGTATCTTCTGGACTCTTCTCTCGATGCTCAAATTAAAGGTCTCTGGTCAGGATTCTGCTCACCAAGGACCTTGCTCCAGAGACGACTTCTTTATCTCAAACGAGCCAATTAGTTCACAGAAACTAGAATCTGTTGAATCGGTTAACAAATTTTCTTTAGTTGACACAAATATCCCTCTCTTGCTGGAAACAGCTGCACTTAAAGCTCAAAGTGGGTTTTCTATAGACTCTAGACAGACCTCACAAGAACTCAAAGTAGTGGGGTATGCACAAGGAGCCCCACCGCATTATTTTTTTTTTTTAAGATTTTATCTATTTACTTGACAGCGAGAGAGGGAACGCAACCAGTGGGAGTGGGAGAGGGAGAAGCAGGCTTCCCGCGGAGCAGGGAGCCCGATGTGGGGCTTGATCCCAGGACCCCGGGATCATGACCTGAGCCGAAGGCAGACGCTTACCGACTGAGCCCCCCGGGCGCCCCGCCCTACCGCATTAATAGCATTTCCCCAAGCACTCGTTCTCTCTCCAAGTGGGGAAGGGAAAGAGAGACCGTGTGTGTGTGAAATATAGAGCTAACAGAAAATAAGATCATCAATCTCATTTTTAAAGAAAGGCATAAATAATGAGGAAACTGAATCCAGCAGCTGATGAAATGAATAATTTAGCAGAGCTTCTCCTCAAAATACAAGTAGTTCATTTTAAGCTCATGATGTTCTTGAGAGCTCTAAATTCGTCAATACACGTAAATACCTTAGACTATGACTGGCGCATAAACGTTTAGTGAACGCTAGTTAGTGCTCTTACTATTACATGCCGTGATTATAGAGAAGTCAGGAAACACAAATCAGTAAGAATTATTATCAATAATCCCACTACTTCAAGGGTACGTCGCTCATAGGGCGGTAGAAACCATGCTGATGTTACGAAGATGTGATCTACAGTCTTGCATTTTTTAACTGCCTTTTATGCTACATAGTAAATCACAGACCTGTGATTATATCGCATAGGTCACCCAATCAGGTCTCAACCAATATCCAATATCCAGTATCCTGGCATCCCGTCTTCAGTCGCTGACCCCCAAGGCCACGCAATCATTAGCCTCAAAGACCTCCCAGTCAATCCCACAGCCCTTCACCACCTACCCAGCAATCACACTCCCAGCAAGCTCGGTGAGTCACAGTCACTCCCACACAGCTGGCCCATCACTAACTGCCACAACCCAGTCACTTACACCATCAACTCCCTCCCTCACCCTCACACTGACTAACCCCCACAGGCTTCCTGATGACTGGTCGGAGTCTCCTCACAAACTGTCGTCTTAGCTGTCCAGACCTACTCTGTCCCCAGTCAACCCCACGGCCCCCCCAATTACAGCCAAATGTCAACCCATGTCTGACTTCCATTGTTCGCAGTCACTATTCTTTTTTTGTTTTTTTTTTAAAGATTTTATTTTTTATTTGACACAGAGAGAGAGATTATAAGTAGGCAGAGAGGCAGGCAGAGAGAGAGGAGAGAGGAGGAAGCAGGCTCCC
>LNAC01000959.1:219446-240655 GCA_002007465.1 Ailurus styani
CGACCGCTCCCGGAGTCCTCGGCCCTCGGCCGCCGCCGAGACCCCCGCATCTCCGATCCCAACCGAACGCCCCGGGCCGCGCTGGCCCCGAACGCTGCCCCACCGACGGAACGCGCGCCGTGGTCACCACGGGCCCGCGGGGACATCGAGGCCGCCCCAGCCCCCACCCCTCCCGCCGGGGCCCGGGCGCCGACAGCCGCCCCGCCGACCGCGGAAGGGGCGCGCAGAACTCCATTTCCCAGAGCGCCGCGCGCCCCGGAACTACATCTCCCAGAGGGCTCTGCGGCGGCCAGGCCGGCAGCTCGGCCTGCTGTTCGAGAGTCGGCGGGTGCGGGAAGGCGCCCCGGGGGGCGCGCAGCAAAGCGAACGCTGGCGTGCCGTCCATCGGAAGACCTCCCAGCAAGGCAAAAGCACGCCCGCGACCACCACACTCTGGGATTAAAGCAGGGGTCCGTGCTGGGGCGGAGGGCATTAAGACAGAAAGGAACCTGGGGCATCCGCGGAGCTCAGTGCGGGACCCCACCCCGCGATCTCTGGGGTGTGAGTTTAGGCCCCATGTCGGCCGTAGAGATCACTTAAAATCGTAAAGAGGAAACAAAAGGACAGGAAAGGCATCCAAGGACAACCGCGTCTCCTGGGCGCCGCGCCGGACAAGGGTGGGGTCCAGGCCCCCGTGTGCAGGCCCAGACGCTGCCCGTCTGTGTGATGGGGACCCCGAGACGGGGATGTGGGATCCAGATGTGAGTACACCCCACCTCCACTTGTCTTACAAGCCGTGCTGGTGGTACAGCTGAACTGTCAGTATTCATGTAAGCTTCAAGGGATTAGGGGAGTCTCCAGTTGACTTTGTAAGAAATCCGGCCGTAAACTTCAGCACAGACCCCAGACCCCAGCTAGGTGAACCAAGGGCCAGACAGAGCACTGACTCTTAACACCGCTGACAAGTGAATCGAGAGGTGCTTTTCTCCTTAACGTTTCAGAGGTATGGGGAGGATAAGCATGTTGGAAACTGGCCAGAGCTCAGAGTTGGTTTGGGATACCTACCCGAACACAATAGCTAGAGTTCATGGTCACCAATGATCACACACATATTAATTCGTTGAACAGTTTACTCAGTAAACATAGAGGTACAGAGATTTTCTTTTCCAATACAGCACAGAGAAGTGTGGGCAACAGGTGCTTGCTAGCACAGCTCGCCAGGGGCCCCCTTGCTCTCCAGGTGCACCAGTGGAAACACACGCCAGCAGTGCACAGACACAGAAGGGACAGCAACCCCACCTTCTTCACCAGCTGTCTGCCCCATCCGTGTCTGTGAAGCACTGCCGGCCCAGATCTCAGGTGTCATCCCTCACACATTCTGCTCTGTGCAAACATACACCAGAGAGGAAGTATATACACTCGCTCATGCGATTAGGGCTGGCCTATGACCATCATGGTTTGGAGATCAACCCACAGTACCATCCTGATGGCTGCAGTGGTAGCAAGTTCACGGTTTAAATGCTCCCTTAACATGACCACTTTCTTCCATTCGGTAGCAGTTAATCTGCTTCCCCGTCTTCTTGTGAAGCTGCGCTTGATGTGCTAATAAATTTTAATGATAGGAATGAGAGCAGTGCTTTAAATGAGAACCTCAAATTACAAATGTCACTTAGTTTGCCTTCTCTCTTCACCTTATCAGTGACTGCTTCTGTAGCTACGCCCTCTTTGTTGGCCACTTCTAATGATGTAGGTGTTGTAAAATACCTAAGTATAATGATTTAGGGATTCAGTACAGTGGTGGTCCCTGATTTATCTCATCTTAGCATTTTGAAAGTAACAGTCTCGGGGTGCCTGGGTGGCTCAGTGGGTTAAGCCTCTTCCTTTGGCTCAGGTCATGATCTCAGGGTCCTGGGATTGAGCCCCACATCAGGCTCTCTGCTCAGCAGGGAGGCTGCTTCCCCCTCTCTCTCTGCCTGCCTCTCCGCCTACTTGTGATCTCTCTCTGTCAAGTAAATAAATAAAATCTTAAAAAAAAAAAAAAGTAACAGTCTCTATGACAAGATGTTAAGACTACCTGGATACAGTGAGTAATGACTGGTCTAAATTGGCAAGACCCCACAAAGGAAATAAACAGCCATGGATAGCATCACCAGATCCACAAGTGGGGAACCGTGCAACTTAGTGACTTATGCTTGTGAGCTGGTCATGAGATGTTGTGTGGCCTGCTTCTCAGCGGAAGACAGACATCATGAGATAAAGTCTTCTATGGTGACAGTGAGCATGGCCTTTCCCTTCACTCCCCTAAACGCAGGGGGCCCGGGGAGAGCTGTGCTGGTGGAAACCATTTGCTATCACACAGAGAGCACACAGCTATTACAGAGAAACCGTTACAGGTAACTGTCACAGTCCCGTGTTCCAAGTATGTTCACGCCTCGAAACATTGATTTGATGGGCTAGCTAATTCCTTAAAGACAGGACCAGAGAAATACACAAGTTTATTGCACAGACTACATTGTGAATGGTGTCTTTTGGGGTCATACAAAACGCAAGACCTGCATGAAAAGTTTCTTCAAAATGCGTGCCGAAATGCAAATGCACCTGGAGAGAAGATGCAGCTGTGCAGCCTGGACACCGAGAAAAGAGGACCGGGTGAGAGATGGTAAAGAAAGGTGAACTTCCTGAGAGGGATCTGACCAATGACAGCGGAGGCGGCTGCTGCGTCTGGGCTGGTTGGCAGCCCACTACAACCCAACCCAGACTTCCCTGGACCGTGGTGCTGGTGATGCGCACTGGTGTGGAGCCTTTAGAGACTCGGTGGCAATTCTGACTGCTGGCGTGGAAATCTTGTCCGTGGGTTACAGATCACACGGATTATATAGAAAAGCAGAATAGGGAACGAGGGTATGGCCAGCAGTGTTTCTAAAGGAGATACTGGGACCTCTGAGGCATCATTCCTTTCCGCCTCACTCAGGACCTGGTTATCTTTTTTTTCTTGTCCATACATATTGAACATAAACGCCAATGTGTTTCTGTAAATTGCTTGGCTAATCCAGAGGTAGCATAAGACTTCATAAATGTTTTGGCTTCTACTACTGAAGACGGGTTAGTATTAACTGCAAGAACATTGGATACGTAGCAGATGATAATCTGTGGAGCCACTGACATTTGCAGCAAAATAAAACAAAAAACACAAAGAACTTTGTTACTCGTTATAATTTCTACTGAAGGGTTTAAAAAAGAGAGAGAGAGGGCGCCTGGGTGGCTCAGTGGGTTAAAGCCTCTGCTTTCGGCTCAGGTCATGATCTCAGGGTCCTGGGATCGAGGCCCGCATCGGGCTCCCTGCTCAGCGGGGAGCCTGCTTCCCCCCCCCCGCCTGCCTGCCTCTCTGCCTCTTTGTGATCTCTCTCCCTCTGTGAAATAAATAAATAAAATCTTAAAAAAAAAAAAAGAGAGAGAGAGAGAAAATGCTGACACTGAGTGTGGGGAATCTTGACAGATGTCAGTCTGTGCCCCAGGAGGCACACGGACCAGTACCTGGCACTCGAAATGTGGTCCAACGCTCAACCTTTAACACGGCACAGAAAACAAGTGGTGCGCTCCAAATCTGAACTCAAGAACATTTAATAGAGGGACTATTTACAGATAGCGCGTTCAGAATTAAGGATGCCAACCAGTGTTGGTGAGGCACCTGAAGGGCCCTGAAGGGCAAGGGGAGGGAGGCGGGAGCTCAGGACGGAGAGCCCACAGGCCCCGAGGGGGCTGCCCTGCGGGAGCTGCGGCCTCTGCCAAAAGCAAGGGCCAGGAAGGGAGGGCGCGGAGGAATGTTCTAGCCTCTCTCTCGCCCACGGCCCATCTAGTACCTCCTGCGTTCAAACCTCGGCAGGAACCCTGGAGGGGCAGCCCCCGGGGCGCAGAGCAGAGAGGAGGGGAAGCGGGGAACAACCAGCACGTACGCAGGTCCATCACCCGGCGACTCGGCTGTGGAGCTTCCACGGACGTGAGGCGCCCTGAACCCTGCGGAAGCAGGTGTCGGGCTCGGCTGATGAAATTTAACTATTTTGGAAAATTCATCCGTAAGTGGTGGTGTTGTTATATACTTCTAAATAGATCATAACCCACAATACATTGTCACTACGTGGCTTTCAACAATGGATTACCTTTTTAAAAGATTTTAAAATGAGAAAAAAAATCTTTTCCATTTACCCACATATTCACCATTCCCGGCACTCTTCATTTCTTCCTGTTGATCCACATTTCCACCCAGGACTCTCTTCCTGCGGACCCCAAAGTTACTTAAATTTTCCCGAAGGAAAGCCTCCAGCTAATAAATTCTCTTTAATTTTGTTTTCCTGAAAAAGTCTTTTTGCTTTCATTCTTGAAAGATACTTGTGACGGTAACAGACGCACGCCAGGTTGCAGGGGCTTTATTTTCCGGCAGTAACCCAACGGCGTCACTCTGCGGCCCGGAGCCGGATGGCGCACCGTCCCTGAGCGCGTCCTGTCCTCCCCGAGCCCCCCGCGACCGCTCCGCATCGATTTGACTCTGACGTCCGTTAGCAGGACTTTTTATTTGTGTGTCTTGTTTGGGGTTCTTTGAACTCCCTGACTAGGTGGAGGGACACTTTCCATCGCATGGGTGACAATTCCGGCCGTAGTTTATTCGGACCTTTATTACTTCTCTTCCCGCCCCTCCTCCTCCGCTGCCGCTGCCACGGACGCCCTCTCTCCTCCCGGGCTGCTTTTCTCTGTACGTCAGTTGGGCAGTTTTTATTCTTACTTAAATTCACGCATTTTTCCTCTGTGTCTCCTCTGTTGTTAATTCCACCCGGGATGGTTTTTGTTTGTTTGTTTTTTTGTTTTTAAATTTTCAGATACTGCTGTTTTCATCCTGAGAAGTTTCACTTGGACTTTTTAAAATACACCTTCCACTTCAGGTCTTGTCACGTTCACGTTTCCCTCTATATTCATGAAAGCTTTGTGAACACCCTTATCCAATGCCAACTGCTTCAGTCTCTCCTGTCTCTTTCTACTGGTTCATTTTTGTCCTGGTTACAAGTTGTATTCTCAGTTTCTTTGCATGTCAGCTAAGTCTAGGGAAGCCAGACCGTGTGGGTCCGGAGCCGCATTGAGTCTATGGCTAGTCACCTCACAAGCTCATACTCTGCTGGGAATCCTACCTGATGCCCACGGGTTCAAAGCTGCTTCCACTCCAGCTGGTGGGAACTTTATTTCTAGCCTGGCACTGACTTCTGGGACCTGTTTGGCCTCCAGCTTCCCAGCACACTTCCTTTCACATATATGCCAATCAGCACTAAGCACTAAGCACTTAGGAGACTCCTTGTGGACTTCTGCAGCCCTCTCTGTGGAAAGCTCCCTTCACTCCTCTCCCTGCAAATCCTAGCTACTGTGGACGCCCCAAAGGCCAAGTCAGCAGCTCTCTTCCACAAGACCACGTGTTCCCTTCCCCGAACGGCAGCCCGGGAGCTGCCACCAGGTGTAGGCTGGGCTGTCATGGGGCTCACCTCACTCTGTCCACCTTCTGCCGGGGATCACAACCTCCTGCTTGCCACGGGTCTCGAAACCATTCTTTCACATACTTTTCACAGTTCCTAGCTGTTGCAGGCAGGGGAGGTTAATCTGGTCCTTGCCGTACCAACATAGCAGAAAGCAGAAGTCTTTATATTTAAAACACACCTACCATTTAAAAATAACTTTTTTATAATAACTTATATACAACAAATGCAACATTATAGAATTCTTTCAATAGGATCATGCTTATGAAAATTCTTCACATTAGGACTCCTCCATATTGAAATCTCTAACTCAGACGATTCAGTATTTCCTTTGTGTGTGTATTCTCTGGGGTACTGGGAGTCGTCCCTTCTTGATGAAATCTCTCACTTGCTTTTACAACAGTCCAGTTTCTCCTCAAGCGTGGGCCCTCGAACACTGAGCTGGCACTTCTGACTGCAGGGTCTGTGCTACACAATACGGCAAAGACGTCGTTAAGTCATTCATGGGTAACGAGCTGTGTGTTCTGGGAGAAGGCTCTCTTACACTGTCTACTTACACAAACTCCCTCCTCTCTGAATGGGGTGACACCTGCCTTCCCAGTGCACTGACGGGATTCCTCCCGGGTGTGTGTCCTCGGACACATCAGGAGGTGATGTCTGATGGCAGATTTTCCACGTTCATGGCACTCACACGGGTTCTAGAGTACGTGAGTCCTCTGATGAATCATGAGCTGGGACTTCCTGCTGAAGGCAGTCCCACACTCACTGCACCCATAGTATTTGTCTCCTGTGTGAATTCGCTGATGCCTCATAAGGTGAGACTTTCTAGTGAAAGACTTGCCACATTCACCACATTTATAGGGTCTCTCCCCTGTGTGAATTCTCTGATGGATAACGAGCTGTGCCTTCTCAAAGAAGGCCTTTGCACAATCACTGCATCCATACGTTTTCTCTCCTGTGTGATTTCTCTGATGCTTAATGAGCTGCACTTTCTGAACAAAGGCTTTCCCACACTCACTGCATTCATAGGGTTTCTCCCCTGTATGAATTCTCTGATGCCTAAGAAGCTGTGGCTTCCAGGCAAAAGCTTTCCTACACTCACTACATTCGAAGGGTTTCTCTCCAGTATGGGTTCTCTGGTGATGAATGAGGCTGGACTTCTCACTGAAGGTCTTCCCACACTCCGTGCACTCATAGGGCTTCTCCCCTGTGTGTGTCCTCTGGTGTGAAATCAGGCTGGACTTCTGGGTGAAGGCCTTCCCACACTCACTGCATTCATATGGTTTCTCACCAGTGTGAGTTCTCTGATGTGTGAGGAGCTGTGACTTCCCAAAGAAGGTTTTCCCACATTCAACACATCCGTAGGGTTTCTCCCCTAAGTGAGTCTTCTGATGTCGTATTAGCTCTGACTTCTTAAAGAATGCTTCTTCACAATCACCACACTGATAGTTCTTCTCTCCCGTGTGGGTCAGCTGGTGCTTGATAAGCTGTGGTTTTCTGATGAAGGCTTCCCCACACTCGCCGCACTCATAGGGCTTCTCCCCTGTGTGAATCCTCTGATGCCTGATGAGCAGTGAGTTCCTGCTGAAGGCTTTTGTGCACTCGCTACAGGCATACGGTTTCTTCCCTGTGTGAGTCCTCTGATGAGTAATCAGCTGTGACTTCCAGAAGAAGGCTTTCCCACAATCACTACACTTATAGGGCTTCTCCCCGGTGTGAGTTCTCTGGTGGGCAATGAGCTTTAACTTCTGGGAGAAGGCTTTCCCACACTCACTGCAGCTATAGGGCTTCTCGACCGTGTGGGTTCTCTGGTGTCTCTTGAGCTGCGACTTCCTGCTGAAGGCTTTCCCACACTCGCTGCAGCCGAAGGGCTTCTCGCCCGTGTGCGTCCGCTGGTGTAAAATGAGCAGGGACTTCCTACTGAAAGCTTTCTGACATTCACCACAGCCGTACGGTTTTTCTCCTGAATGAATCCTCTGATGAAGAGTGAGCAGTGACTTCTGGGAGAAGGCTTTCCCACAGCTGCTGCAGCCGTAGGGCTTCTCGCCCGTGTGCGTCCGCTGGTGCATGATGAGCTGTGACTTCTTACTGAAAACGCTGCCGCAGTCCACACATAAGTGAACTCCTGTGTGCATTCTGTGGTTTGCAAGGGGCCACGACCCTGTGCCGCTGGCCTTCCTACATTTACTACAAGCACAGTACAGCCCTCCACCATGGGTTCTATCAGCTTTGATATACAAGAAATATTTCTTATTGAGCTCATCAAGTTTCTTTCTTCCACAGTTATTTTTTGGAATAAGAAACTCAAAAGGATGTTTCAAACTTTTTTCACCTGTGCCACATTTATGGGGTCTCATTCCTAAATGAACAAAGTTAATGCTTGAATGAAATATTTTCCTAAAAACATCATATTCATGGCCTCTCTCCATACTTCTAAGCTTGTCTTGATTATCCTGGTGCCACATTCTGAGACTGTTATCTAGCCAGACTTCTTCTAAAAAGGAAAAAAAATGAATCATACTGTGTAAATCTCCCAATGATTATACTCATTGAATAAAACTGAAATGGGGCCTAGGATCCCAATTAAAACAAAACAAAACAAAACAAATGCTCCCAAATATAATGTCTACTTACTGGACATTAGAAATGCTGACAGACACTGTATGTTAACTAACTGGAATTTAAATAAAAACTTAAAAAAATTTTTCAACAGAAATGAAAACATTTAAAAGTTACAAATGTTTAGAAATATGAACTTTTAAATGAGAAAAGATGAAATCCACTCAAGGAGCAGTGATCATGAGCAATTTATACTCAAATACTGGAGTGACTAATTTCCTTCTTCAACAACAATCTGACACCTGCTCTATGTCCACAGGGGAGACCACAGGTAAGCATGCCGCGGCAGAGGCCTCACGATACAGCAAGCACTAGGAATAACCAGCACACAAAAGCGGAAGACTAGTCGACACTGCTGAACGTTACGAAGGAAGAAATACTGAATACAGAGCAAATACAGCCTATGAAGCTTTCATTCGAAAGACGAGAAGCATTAGGTTCCTGTATGATCGTTACGTCTGAAGAACGTTCTCGTCCAAGATCATCACCTGAATCACTGCCGTCACTGATTCCCCAGCAAGGCTATTTCTTGACAGCCAGCACCGACACTTTTATTTAGGTTTATTTAACATTTTTACTGAATTTATAATTTATAATGAATCTACATAAAATCCTACCTGTGAAAATCATTCCAAACCATAAGAACTCTTTGCATAACACACTAGGACAGCCTCTCTGTCACCCAGTAAGTAAAACTGTTTGATTTCCACAACATGACCATTTACTGGCTATTTTAAAGTGAAGGTTTATTTACTTTACGATATTCCGTACTAGTAATTGTGAGCTAATATTCCCAGGAGGTACCTGCCAAGTCAAAAGATTTGGCAAGAACTCAAATATAAGGCAACTACTTCTTTTCTGCAGGATTGTGTGTGTGTGTGTGTGTGTGTGTGTGTGTGTGTGTGTGAGAGAGAGAGAGAGAGACTTATCTAATTCTCAGATATAACAGAATTTCAGAAAAAGGGCCAACTAGAGCTGCTGGTATAGAGAATAAAAGGACTCAATGTCTGGAGCTTAAGTGAGTAGAGGTATTAATACTATTCATTAAGATGAAAAAGACTGAGAAAAAGTTTGGAGATTAAAAGCGAAAGTTATACATAGACATGTAAGTGTGAAGTCCCTCTGAAAAGTTTATAAAAAATGGTTTGATGTAATCTAAGTAAAGAAAATTTTAAATTAAAATCAAAACAAGAAATAAAATTAATATATAGGTTAACAAATAATATAAAATAATAATATGAAGTTCAACTGCATCAAAAATTTTTAAGAAATAAAAAATCTTGGTGCGCCTGGGGGGCTCAGTTTGTTGAGCGTCTGACTCTTGGTTCTGGCTCAGGACATGATCTCAGGGTCCTGGCATCTGACCCTGTGTCAGGCTCTGTGCTCAGCAGGGAGTTTGCTTGGGATTCTGTTTCTCCCTCTCTCTCCCACTGCTCTGCACCCCTCCCCACACACACCCCCAAAAAAAAAGAAAAAGAAAAAGAAAAAGAAAGGAAAGGAAAGGAAAGGAAAGGAAAGGAAAGGAAAGGAAAGGAAAGGAAAGGAAGGGAAGGGAAAGGAGTAATAAAACTCTTGTCATTTTGGAAAATGAGTGAGTTGTCACTTACTGGTATTACGCAGGGCCAGACACAGGGGAACCCACTTCTTTCTGTTACACTCTGGTCCACACTGCCGGCATTTCACTTTAGTTTTCAAACTAATATTCATTCTTCCAGCCTTGCTCCTTCCCAATTCTAGTCTAGTGAGCTTTAGAAAATGTGATCAGGCTTTTTACCCCCCTGCTTAAGAAACCCTTTGATAAATGCAAGCTTTTACCACAGATCATATGCCCTTGCACGCCCCGGTCTTTTCCACCCTCTCCGCCCTTCCTCTTACACACTCTTTCTCACTGCTGCTCAGCCACACTGAATTGCTTCCCAACCCTCTGATCCCAAAAGCCTTTTCTGCCTCTGGGCCTTTGCAATGGTTGTTCCTTTCATTTGGCATGCACTTCCCAGCAAGGCTACCTCATGACTCTTTCAGTCATTTCCTTTCATTCCACAGAATAGCGGTGATTCTAAATTAATTGGTGAACACAAAAATCTATCTTCACAGACAGTATTTTCTAAGGTACATATACCCAGACTTAATCATCCATGTGAATGGTACCTAGACATCTATCATTTGAAATATTTCCTGAGGTGAGCTGAGCTGCTCGCTTAGGTAAAGACCTTTGCACTAAAGGATATAAAGAAGAAAGGTCCTGCCTTACCTGGCCCCACAACACTCAATAAATGAGACATTTAGTGATTACACACCATAAATTCTACAGGGAAAAGAGAAGAGTGAGCTACTTGCCATCTTAATACGTGGGGGGAAAAACTGATCAGATCTGGTCATCGTTATCTAACTGATTAAAAATTGGTGAAAAATTCCAGATAACGCCTGACCAGGGCCAGGGTTCCTCTGATACAGTACGAAGTGGCCAGAGATTTCAGAAAGGCTGGGAGTCAGCCTTCACTGGAGGTGGGAAAGGGCTCAATCTGAAGAGAGGCACAGCGTCCACGTGGGGACAGCACAGGATCATCAAAGGCTCACGTGCAGAGAAAATGTATGAAATGGGGAGAAGGAAACTAGTTCTCAGGAGTCAACCCTGACTTCTGGGCACAGAAATCAAAAACAAAAAAATGGACAAGATGTCGCCATACCATGAGGTTCTTCAACATAAACGTCCTTAAAATATCAACCCAGCACACAGGGGTTTTAAGCCAGTAGACTCTTTGCTGGGCTAATGAGGCGCCTGGAGAAGACAGACGAAGAGTAAGGCACCGAAACACACCCAGGAGCTGCCTGCGAAGGGCTCAGGCTGCACGGATGCGGCAGCGAGGCAGAGCCTCCTCACCAGGCTCGTGGTATTCAGTTTTTATTCTGTATGCGTGGATTCACCTTCTACTCTCTTTGGGCTTAAAACAGAAATCCCACAAATTAGAGGGAGAAAAGAAAACTAACAAAGGACTCAGTCGGCGTCCCTGCACCAGGAGAAAGTTACGAACTCTTCAGGCGGAGGGAGGAAGCCCACCCCGCAGTGTGCAAGTGCACGAGAGGAGGAGGGGAGCTGAGAAGGCTGGGAAGAGGATCCTTGCCCCAGAAAGCAAGGTCCTAAGTGCTGGCCACCAGCTCGTGCCGCGGTCTAGGGAAGGGGGTACGTGCCGTCACCGGCTCCATGGAAAGAGGACACAGCCTGATGTGGAGACCAGGACAGAGAGCACGTTAAAACGCAGGAAGAACTCAGGTCCCCAGTCCTGCGCCAACTCTAAAGACATAGGAACTTCCAACCATTTTACAAATAACATTTCCAAATAACTTTTCAAAACATTACGAACAACCTCTCGTCAGAAGCCTGTGATTCAGCTGGCACTGTAGGCCACACATCCGAGTGCCTCTCACCTGGAAAGTTCCGACTTGGAGGCTCTTCCTGCTCCGGCTTGAGAGTCGCATCGGGCCTGATAATTTGATAACCTGTTAATTGGAAACACGGACAACTTGGACCCAACCCCTTGGGGTGAGGGACTCTTCAACATGAAAAATATTTACTACGAAGGCTATAAAACAAAGCAAATGGACCAAAAATCTTTCAGTTGCGTACAGAAGTCAGAATCTTTGACATCTGAAACCTAAATCCAAAATCAGTAAACCTCTTGGAGGCCCCAGTCGCTGGATCACACTGTTTACACACGAACACTCTCACCCAAGAAAAGCAGATTGCTGTAGTTCTCCAACATCACGTCTCTGTACAAGGTCTTTTGAGCAGGGTTAAGGAGCTGCCACTCCTCCGACGTGAAGTCCACAGCCACATCCTCAAACGAGACCTGGAAAAGCGGCATCACGGTCAGGGCCGCAGCGGCGGTCCTGGAGGGACACGGGCCTTTCCCTGCGGCGCGGGAAGCAGCCTCGCCGCCGCCCACTCGTGTCCCAGCCGGTGCCCCGCTCCTTCCCCAACGGCCGCTGGCCCTACCGACTCGCGTCCACCCCGGAGAGGACTCCTCCGTCCGGGGAGCCCTGTCCCGCTCTCTCGGGGGGATCCCGCTGCCCCGTCCGGAGGCAGTCCCGGGGCGACACCCACGTGCCAAGGCACCACGGCCGCCAACTCCCACGGGACTAAGCCTGGAAGGGGCTCATCGCCCTACTGCGCCCTGAAAGGGACCCAGATGTAAGCTCGGCTGGCAGACGTCAAACCCAGAGAAACTGAGAAATGTCTGTGCTGTTAGCCGCTGACGTTTGGGTAACTTGTTACAGCAACTGACGACGCATATGATAGCCTAACCTTGCATTATACTTTGAGAGAAACAACGTTATCAAGTTACGTATCATTTTGAATTCACTCATCTATCCATTAAGAAATTGGATAGGGGACGCCTTGGGGGCTTGGTCGCTTAAGCGTCTGCCTTCAGACCGGGTCGTGATCCCAGGGTTCTGGGGTCGAGTCCCGCATCAGGTTCCTTGATCAGCAGGGAGGCTGCTTCTCCCTCTGGCTGCCACTCCCTTTGCTTGTGCTCTCCCTCTCTCTGGGGCTGCTGGGTGGCTCCACTGATTGAGTGTCTGCCTTGAGTCCTGGGGTTGAGTCCCGCATCAGGTTCCTTGATCAGCAGGGAGGCTGCTTCTCCCTCTGGGTGCCGCTCCCTTTGCTTGTGCTCTCCCTCTCTCTGGGACTGCTGGGTGGCTCCACTGATTGAGTGTCTGCCTTGGGTTCTGGGGTCGAGTCCCGCATCAGGTTCCTTGATCAGCAGGGAGGCTGCTTCTCCCTCTGGCTGCCACTCCCTTTGCTTGTGCTCTCCCTCTCTCTGGGGCTGCTGGGTGGCTCCACTGATTGAGTGTCTGCCTTGGGTTCTGGGGTCGAGTCCCGCATCAGGTTCCTTGATCAGCAGGGAGGCTGCTTCTCCCTCTGGCTGCCACTCCCTTTGCTTGTGCTCTCCCTCTCTCTGGGGCTGCTGGGTGGCTCCACTGATTGAGTGTCTGCCTTGGGTTCTGGGGTCGAGTCCCGCATCAGGTTCCTTGATCAGCAGGGAGGCTGCTTCTCCCTCTGGCTGCCACTCCCTTTGCTTGTGCTCTCCCTCTCTCTGGGGCTGCTGGGTGGCTCCACTGATTGAGTGTCTGCCTTGGGTTCTGGGGTCGAGTCCCGCATCAGGTTCCTTGATCAGCAGGGAGGCTGCTTCTCCCTCTGGCTGCCACTCCCTTTGCTTGTGCTCTCCCTCTCTCTGGGGCTGCTGGGTGGCTCCACTGATTGAGTGTCTGCCTTGGGTTCTGGGGTCGAGTCCCGCATCAGGTTCCTTGATCAGCAGGGAGGCTGCTTCTCCCTCTGGCTGCCACTCCCTTTGCTTGTGCTCTCCCTCTCTCTGGGGCTGCTGGGTGGCTCCACTGATTGAGTGTCTGCCTTGGGTTCTGGGGTCGAGTCCCGCATCAGGTTCCTTGATCAGCAGGGAGGCTGCTTCTCCCTCTGGCTGCCACTCCCTTTGCTTGTGCTCTCCCTCTCTCTGGGGCTGCTGGGTGGCTCCACTGATTGAGTGTCTGCCTTGGGTTCTGGGGTCGAGTCCCGCATCAGGTTCCTTGATCAGCAGGGAGGCTGCTTCTCCCTCTGGCTGCCACTCCCTTTGCTTGTGCTCTCCCTCTCTCTGGGGCTGCTGGGTGGCTCCACTGATTGAGTGTCTGCCTTGGGTTCTGGGGTCGAGTCCCGCATCAGGTTCCTTGATCAGCAGGGAGGCTGCTTCTCCCTCTGGCTGCCACTCCCTTTGCTTGTGCTCTCCCTCTCTCTGGGGCTGCTGGGTGGCTCCACTGATTGAGTGTCTGCCTTGGGTCCTGGGGTCGAGTCCCGCATCAGGTTCCTTGATCAGCAGGGAGGCTGCTTCTCCCTCTGGCTGCCGCTCCCTTTGCTTGTGCTCTCACTCTCTCTGGGACTGCTGGGTGGCTCCACTGATTGAGTGTCTGCCTTGGGTTCTGGGGTCGAGTCCCGCATCAGGTTCCTTGATCAGCAGGGAGGCTGCTTCTCCCTCTGGCTGCCACTCCCTTTGCTTGTGCTCTCACTCTCTCTGGGGCTGCTGGGTGGCTCCACTGATTGAGTGTCTGCCTTGGGTTCTGGGGTCGAGTCCCGCATGGGGCTCCCTGCTCAGTGGGGAGCCTGCTTGTCCCTGTGCCTGCCGCTCCCCCCGTGGTGCTTGCTCTCTCTGACGAATAAATAAATAAAAATCTTTTTTAAAAAAAGAGAGAGCGAGAAATCAGAATATGTTGGGTTTAAATAAGCACAGTGCTTCTCAAAGAAGGTGCCGCCGGTACCTGGGGAACCCTCCTGCCAGATGACACAGGTAAGCTCTGCTCCTGATAAGCATGACTTAAGATTTTATTTATTTGAGAGAATAAGTGAGCCTGGGGGGGGGGAAGGGACAGAGGAAGAGGGAGAAGCAGATCCCCCGCTGAGCAGGGAGCCCCCTGTGGGGCCCAATCTCAGGAACCCAGGATCATGACCTGAGCCAAAGGCAGAAACTTGACCGACTGAGCCACTCAGGCGCCCCTAGCTAGCTAATTCTTAAACACGATCCAACTTTCTGGTTAAGTTACATAATATTTGTCCTTCTTGCATCCAATCTTTCCAGACAAAGTGTCGAGATGAACTTTTAAAAAGTTTTCATTACTAAATGGGACACACTAACAACAGAAAAACAAAAACAAAATAAACCTAGCACCTAGGGAAGCATGGCATTGGAGGAAGACGTGAATGAGCTTTGTTTTCTGGACTCGCTCCTGAGAGCTTTCTCCTCCTACTGGAGAAAACAAAAACCAAAAGAAACAACTCTCAGTGCTGCCTTTGCAAGCTCATGGGAATGCTCTGGGTTTAGACGGACTGCTGGGCCAACAAAGATGCCTTCCCGACGGGCCCCCAGGGACACGGCAAGGACAGACTCCGCTCCTGCACTTTCCAGGCCAAACACGCCCAGATGCTGCCCACATCTAACAAAGTGTGGACTAATAACCTGAGGTCATGGACAAAGTGATTTGGAAGGAAATGCCCCCAGCAGTCCTTCTAAAACCACACTACCCAGACTGGACTAAAACCCCCAGGGCAGAAGGACCCACACGGGGCCGTGGGAACCTAGCTGTGAGCTGAAGCAGGCCCTGCTGCGGGTCCCCTCTGTAACTTCTTTGTTTCCAGAAGCACCGCGTGCCCTTTGGGTTTGCACTCCTGCTGTGCGTACCCCAACCACTGTGACACTGTCCGTTAAGTCAAAAAAGGAAGAAGACCTAAGGGTAGATACCCCATGCCCAGCTTTTGCCAACAGAAGCAAACACATTTCTACCTAAAATGTATCAAAATTTCAACTCAGGGAATATTTATGGGGGTCATCTGAAGGCTTCATAATGATCAATTCTGCCAGGTGACTTAGGTTTCCTTCCTACCACTAAAATATAGGTAAGACGGGTGGTCCAGGCCCACTAATTCAGGCCTGTAACAAACTCTGTGTTCTGAATTTCACTTTATATGCATGTCCTTAGTTCACACTGAGGAACTCTGTAAGAAACAGCACTGAGAAATAAGTTCATTCATTGCAGGGCTTATGTATCCTAGGGCCACCCTTTAGGACTTTGTCCACTCTATCATCCACGTAAACAGCGATCCAAGCGTTCTCGTTGTAAGCAATCATCAGCACACGTCTCCTTCTACTGACTAGTTAGTCTGCTTTTCTTCCAAGGAAACCATGTACTACCCTTGCTTCCCTTCCCACCTCCGCCTCCGGGAATATCTGAGGACAGCCTGTGGCTCACCTCTGGCAACGAAGGACCTTGTTTCCTACAGATCCCTGCTTCGACTTTAAGACTTTGTATGATCCCATAATCCACCTTGTTCCCTGACACCTTCTTTCCCAAGCTGATGTTTCTGATAATGATTTAAATGTATTTAAGAGCTTTCCCATAAGCCTTGTCACGCCTATGAAAAATACTGTTGGAGAACAAAGAACTCACCTGGGACTTGAACATCTTCTGCGGCTTGGAAAACTGGCTCCGTTCTGTGACTCGTCTCTGTCCTGATGCTCTGGAGAGAGGCCTCTGATTCAAAGTCTGTACACTGAGAGGACACCGCTAGTCCCGAGGCCACTTCCTTCTCATTTCGCATGAGTTTTCTTGCTCCACGGTCACAGCCTGGAGATGCAGTGGGAATTTTATTTTAGATGATGTCATTAATCTGCGTTCTCTCTTACTGGGAAATCAAACACCTTGGATCAGGGCTGGAGGGTAAGCAGCAGATGCGAGAGGGGCTCCCAGCAAGCCGGCGTCAGGCCAGGTCTGCACCGCCCTGTACTCTGCAGCCCCTGGCTCCCACCTATAAATCCCAGATTAAGCCATTCGCCTCACCAGTCCAGCCAAACATCCCCAGAGAAGCATCACTGCACCAAGATGCTCTCCAGAAACAGAACCCTGGCTGCAGCAGTATTTTCTGGGAGCACCGAAATGAAATTATTGGCACAGGAGCTACAGCAAAAGATACAACTCATTTCTTTTTTTTTTAAATAAAGCTATTTTTCTAAAGATTTTATTTATTGATTTGAGAGACTGAGCGAGAGAGCACAAGCAGGGGAAACAGCAGGCAGAGGGAGAAGCAGACTCCCTGCTCAGCAGGGAGCCCAATGTGGGGCTGGATCCCAGGACCCTGGGATCATGACCTGAGCCAAAGGCAAACACTTAACTGACTGAGCCACCCAGGCGTCCCTAAAGCTATTTCTTTTTCTTTTTCTTTTTTTTTAAAGACTTTATTTATTTGACACAGAGAGACAGATTACAAGTAGGCAGAGAGGCAGGCAGAAAGGAGGAAGCAGGCTCCCTGCTGAGCAGAGAGCCCGATGTGGGCCTCAATCCCAGGACCCTGAGATCATGACCTGAGCCGAAGGCAGAGGCTTTAACCCACTGAGCCACTCAGGCACCCAAGCTATTTCTTTTTTAAGACTTTATTTATTTATTTGAAAAAGATTGAGCAAGAGAGAGTACAAGCCCGGTAAGAGGCACAGAGAGAAGCAGACTTCCCGCTGAGCAGGGAGCATGACACAGGGCTCGATCCCAGGACCCCAGGATCACGACCTGAGCTGCAGGGAGATGCTTAACCACCTGACCCACCCAGGCGTCCCAAGATGCAACTCATTTCAAAGCAGGATGGTAAACAGAAGATGGCTCTTAGATCCAGACGATGAAGTAGCCTGGGGTGTTGGCTCTCTACTCCCAAATGAGCCCGGGAACAAGGGGAAAGCCTCGATCCGATCCGAGGAGCCAACGGAAACGGTGAAAAGAAGAGAGGCGCTGGGGGAGGCTCGTGTGTGGGTTCGTGCCCTTTCCCTCAGAAGCCAGCAGGAACACCCGGGCCGCGTTTCCACGGGTGATGGAGACGGATCAAAATCCCTATGAGCGAAGGGCCGCCCTTCCTCATCTCCCGCCCCCCTCCACACCCCAAGGACACTGCTCCAGTCGGCTGCTTTCTGAGGGTCTCTGATCCCTGACCAGAGATGCTTGAAGGGGTGATGGGACACGGGGCTGTCCGGTGGTTCCACACGGCCTACGGCGTTGGCCCTGGGGCCCCCCATGCCCTTCCTGGAGCAGGCAGGAAAGCAGCTAACACCTCTAGGGGACTCTGAGCTCAGAGGCCAGCAGGGGCACACATAAAATAAAAGTAAGAAGAAAAAGTAATTCTCCCTCAGGGAAAAAAGGGAGACTCCCTTGACTTCTATTCAAAAAGCACTTATTTCAGAAAACCCGTAACGGTACATTCTTTCTCTGCCCCTTTGAAATGTGTGTAAATCTTTCCTAAAGCTAATAAGCCTTGTCCAGTCTACCACCCAAAATGTCCTTCTTGAGGACCCGGGGCTACTTCTTTGATGCCGTCCAGGGGGATCGGCCCCTATTTCCCAATCTCAGGGAGGGCAGGGCCCTGACCAAGTGCCTGACTTTGGCACCTGGCCCCCCGGTATAAAACTACCTCCTGTCACAAAGATATGAGGAGGCTATTTTTCCTTTGGACAAAGGCGAAAGCTAACACAATGGCCACCCCAAGTACCGGGAAAATGTAGGATGAACTATGTGTAACGAGTTATCCTTCACCTTGAGAAAGCATGTGTGACGGGTGTATCGCGCTGGCTGCAGAGAAGAGTGAGATTTCCGTCTGTCTCTGCAATCTCTTCGATACACTGCCTGCAAAGCTCAGAGCATTCTTGCTTCAAGTCTAATTTCTATGCAACGATAAAACTGTTTTTCTTTTTCTTCCGGTTTTGTGAAGAGATTTTTGGGTTGGCAGATTTGGATTTTAATTATTTCCCCAAGAGACCAAATAACCAGGTAATTGAGTACAACTGTTACTCTAAGAACTTTTTTTTAAGAAACTGCGAACTACAGAAAAGATACCTTAGGCAGAATTATTGGAAAAAATAAAACCAAAATTTCAGCTAAGTATAATAAACAAAAAATACTACATCTTGATGCATACACATACTTACACCGTGAATTCCTTCACTGCTCATGGACCAGGTCACTTACATTCAACCGGAGAGGAGACAAGAGCCAGGGACTTTGGAGGCATGAAACCACACAGAGATGTGATTTCCTTCCTAAGAACATCCCTGAAAAGAAATGTCCAAAAATCACAGTACCCAACTTGGGGGGACAAGAGGGACAAATGCCACCTCTCCTGGCAATCCTGCCAACGGAGATTTGTCCAGCACTGGTGGTCTGTACCTGGGACCCAGGAATGGCCACTGAGCACCGTCTCCAGGGGCTGACAGGCTAGTGAGGCGGACAGGGCAATGGGCACTTTTCCAGAAAATAAGCTGAACAGAGAGAAGGTAGAGCACTTGTAAAGATGGACGGCCCGAGCTCTTTGCCCAGAGGCACCGTGTCCTTCATGCGCGGGGACGGGGTCTCCAGTGTCCCAACAGAGAGAAAAATCGGCCACAAATGAAGAGAGAAAATTATGCCTGGGTGTCAGCCAACTGCCGGGGGCTAGCCAACTCCCCAGGGCAGCCGACGAGAGCAGAGCCGGACCCCCTCCGAGGCAGTTAGGACCCGGCCCCCAAGCTGGGCTGAGGGCTAGAAACAGATGAGACAAGGCCGCCCCAACACGACATGCTTGGAACCCTCCGCGGCTCAGTGAGCAAAGGCGACGCCCTGGGCAGACCGCGAGCAGGAAGCGCGAGGCGGCGGCAAGACCATGCCCGTCGCGGAGCACGACACCCGGAGGGCTGCAGCTAGACAGGGCTAAGAGGCCTCAGCGATGGAGGAGGGCGCGGGGACTGAGTCGGCAGTGGGGAGGGCCTTACGGCCAACGGGGTCACTGAGAACACTTACACAAGGAAATATCCCAGTAAGAGAAGCCGCCACAAGTCAACGGTGTGATGTGCCCGGTAAGAAGAACCAAAGAACAAACGAGAATATGTCATTCAACAGAAATCACTATGTGAAAGTCCCGCCTGAGCCGGTGTGTGACCGACACTCACTGGGACCCACCCAAACCCACAGACACAACTCACACCGGTCCTATCACCAAAGAGGGCCTCGGTCACACCAGTCCCCCACAGAATGACTGAACCCCCCTGCCCCCCAGCCCATGGACAGAACTTCACCCCTCAGAGGCTCCCACTTACCCACACTGAGCACCCGAGACTTCTACAGCCCCTCCTTCACTGACCACAACAGAGCCCTCGCCAGTCTCCAGACCACACAGCCACCGAGCACCACAAGCCGCACTCTCACTCACCCCACCTGCCCCTCATCCCACCAGGACCCTGACTGCTGACTTTACAGGCTGTCCTTCTAGGACCTTCAGTTACACATACACGTCCCCAGTGACACCTCTACCAAAGCCCCCAATCATCAACCCCCAAGTGACACAGGAGTGCATCCATCAGTGAAATCCAAAGTCTCTCCACAGCCCCGCCCCAATCAGAATTGCACAGGACCCTTAATTCCTGATCGTTCCAGGCTCTTCCTCACTCAGCCCCAAGCACCAGCCATGGTCAGCCCCTCATCACTGATTCCCACAAGTTTCTCAATGCCGACACCACGAAACCCATCACTGGATCCCCCACCCTCCCACCCAATAATCTTGACAGAGTCTATTCGTTGACTAGAAGCGCGGTCGGTGAAATCCTAAACACAGAATCCCAACTCCTCCTTCCTACCCTTACCCATCCACTCACCCTAAAAGTGCCCCAGTCACTGTTCTCACAGAGCCCGACAGGCTTGCTAGCCCCTATCACTGCACTCAAGGGATGCCCAGTCCCTAATCACACAGGGCCCCAACCATTCAGTTCCAGGATACCCCACTGTCTGATGCAGCCCATGCTCACCCACCATTCACAAACACCCCTGCAGTCCTCCTAATCATCCCCCGGAAGGGCCACCGGCTCTGTATGAACACCGGCAGGCTGGCACCTCCGATTCCGACGCCCATGTCTGCTCACTCACAAGCCCCAACAGGGCACCCAGCAGCGGGCACCCACACCCGTGTCAAGCCCACGGCCTTGTCCTGATCGATCGGCCGGGACTCCAGTCCAGCTCGCCGCTGACGAGGCCCAGGACGAGGGTGTGGAGGACGGCTATCCGGCCTTGTCGTAGGCCAACGCGGGGCCTGGGTTCCGGGGTCATCCGGGCCAGGGGGTTCTCTGCAGCGAGCCCTCCCCTGGGGACCCTGCGCCCCAGGAGCCCAGGGCTCCGGTGCAATCCGACACCGTCACGCCCCAACAGGCCTTCCAGGCCAAGAAATCCTCGGCCTGAGCCCTCTGAGCGCCCCAAACACACGCCCCACAAAGGCCTTCCCGCTTGCCCCCCCAGAGGCACGTCCACCGCCCGTCCGCACAGTCCGTTTGTCCCGCAAAGCCGCCTCCGTCCGCAGCCCCGACGGCGCGCAGCCTCTCGCACAGTCGGGGGGCAGCCCGCCGGGGACCCCGCGCCCCACCCCGCCCAGCACAGCCCCTCCGCCCACAGGTCGCCCCAGAAGCCCCCGCCCCCCGCCGCCGACCCCACGGCCGCACGTCCCAGCCCCGGTCACGCTGACCGGTCACGGACACCCCGGTACCCGGCCCTCCGGCGCCCCCT
>LNAC01000959.1:241105-263608 GCA_002007465.1 Ailurus styani
GGGCTCCCCGCGGGGCCCGCACCCACACCGAGGCCGCCCCAGCCCCGCCCCCCGCCGCACACACCCTCCGGCTCCGGCCGCCGCGCCGGGACTCACGCGGCCGACCGCGGAAGCGCGCGCGCGGAACTACACTTCCCAGAGTGCTGCTCGCCCCGGAACTACGTCTCCCAGAGGGCTCTGCAGCGGGCCTCTTCGGACGGCGCGTCGGCGGTTTCCGGTGAAAGGCTCTCCGCGTTGCCGGGCGGGGGGTGGGGGCGGGGTCCTGCGGGCGGAGAACCCCCGGGGCTGCGGGCGGCGCTGGCCGAAATGTGTCTGTCAGTGAACCTAAGTGTGTCCCAGGAGGAAACTCGGTGTCCTGCCCATCGTCCGTGCTAGATCAGCCTTTTACGAATGATTTCGGTAGGTTGTGCTGCATCCAACCAACAGCGCTAACGAAAGACATGAAAATAAACGAAATGAGGAATTTGGGGAGGAAGTGTAATTATAGAAAGAGAAGGAAATTGATGAATATAAATGCAGAAGTTAAGGGGTTAAAATAGCAAAAATACCTTGATGAACCTGTTTTTAAAAATAAAATATAAGCTCTTATTAAGAATTTTTATCAGAAAACGGAGAGGAACCCCCACTCCTGGGGAAATCACTGTAACGAAAGAGCCGTGTAGGCTTCCATTCAGCGTGTAGCTCTTACATACACCCTCTACTTATCCTGCGTGTCACGTGCATTTCATGTTTCAGCTTCCCGCGAATGCTGTTGTGATCGACAGACAACGTAAGTCTCCAAGTTCTGGATCTTGGTCTCGAGACATCATTATTAGATACCTGAAGAACGGGGCTACCGGAAGCCTCCCTGCAGATTCTCGGAGGCGTTCAGGGGCCCAGGACTGCGTGGAGTGGACGGCTTCTTCCCAAGACCAGCAGGACGAGATTTCTGCAGATTCTAGGGGGTGTTCAGGACCCCAGGACTGCGTGGAGTGGACGGCTTCTTCCCTAGACCAGGAGGACACAGTCACCTCCGCAGCAGGTCCTCAGGCTTGCTGTTTACTTCATCCTCTATCCAGTTACAGTTGCGATTGCTTATAGACACTAGTTACATGGTAAATACGATGCTCCGTGGCTGCCTTATCCTTAATATCGTTCTTTGTGGCTGGGTCTTTCGGACGAGTCCACACGTGGACACAGTTTGCTGGTGATTTGACTGAAACTGACAGTTTCCGGGCGCCTAGGTGGCTCAGTCGGTTAAGCATCTTCCTTCAGCTCAGGTTATGATCCCGGAGTCCCCAGATCCAGCCCCACACCCCACATGAGCCCCACTCCTGCTCAGTGGGGAGTCGGCTTCTCCTTCTGCCCCTCAGTCCACTCTCGTGCTCTCTCATGCTCTCTCTGAAATAAATAAATAAAATCTTAAAAAAAATAAGACTTACAGTTAAGTGTGTACTCACTTTCCACCCAACTTACTTTGGTACTAATTTCTTCATAAATTAGTTGATTTCCTAAGTGAATTGGATCAAACTGCTAAGTGCATTTTAAAAATCAAGGCTTTTTTATAAGTAGGCAATTTTTTTTCAAGTTCTTATTCAAATTCCAGTTAGTTTACATACAGTGTTTCAGGTGTAGAATCTAGTGATTAACTACTTACATATAACACCCAGCGCTCATCACAACTGCCCCTCTCATTTAAGTAGGCAATTTTGTTAATACCCCCATATCTAGTTCTTCAGACTTCACAATGGGAATGGAACCTCTTCTGTTGGTTTATTTTGGGTAAAGTTGGATCTTGGCCTAGAAGTCTCTGATGTGTAATGAAGTCTTAATGGTATTTTAAAGACTTTATTATGCTCATTGGGTTCATAGAGTCTTCAGTATGAATTCTCTGATGTTTAATGTGACTTAAGCAATAACTATAGATCTCCCCACGTTACGTATAGTTAGAAGCTTTATGTTTAGCGTAAGTATCCTGGCATTCCATAAGGGGTGAATGGCAGTTAAAGGCCTGTCAATATTCATTGCTTTTATAGAGGCTTTCTACCTTATGAGCTATATCATCTTGAGTAATGTCTGTTCTGTACATGCAGGAATTATCTTCATAGAGTTTGATTCTAGCTTGAATTTTCTGATGTTGGGTTAGAAATCCCTTAAGTTTTTTGAGATTTAAAATGTTCATAAGCTTTCTCTCAAGGGAGAATTCTCAGATAAAGACTAAGTTTTGTGTATTGGCCAGCAAAAGGCATTTTTTGCTTGGTGCTGAAATATCTTCTGATTTTCTTTTTGCTCTGTGTACGGCTTTTACATTCCTAACTCTTTCTGAAACAGGAACATTGAAGCTCATGGCTTAAAAGTTTTTCCATTATTTTCTGTTGGCATGAGTACTGTTCATAAATACCCTAGACTCTGAGTGTGAAACATAAAAGAACAAAAAACTCTTACTTTGGGGCGCCTGGGTGGCTCAGTGGGTTAAGCAACTGCCTTCAGCTCAGGTCATGATCCCGGAGTCCCGGGATCGAGTCCCACATCGGGCCCCCAGCTCCACGGGGAGTCTGCTTCTCGCTCTGACCTTCTCCCCTCTCATGCTCTCTCTCTCTCTCTCTCTCTCTCTCTCTCTCTCTCTCAAATAAATAAATAAAATCTTAAAAAAAAACCTCTTACTTTGATTTACTACTTTGGAAGAAAGGAAAAAATTTTTTTTAAAGATTTCTTTATTTTTAGAACAAGCAAGATAGAGCACAGAGGGAAGGGACAGAGGGTGAGGGATTCCCAGGCCGATTCTGCACTCAGCGTGGAGCCCAAAATGGGGCTTGATCCCATGACCTTGAGATCACGAGCTTGAGATCACAACCTGAGGTGAAACCAAGAGTTGGATGCTTGACTGACCGCACCACACAGGCACTCTGGGAAGGAAGGAAATTTCTATACTAAAAGTATGATCATTTAAGTTTCAGTGATGTCAATGAGACATGACTAGCACAGACACCTCTCAATTCTGGATTTGTAATCCAAAAATTGGACAATAATACTGAAAATTAGAAGATTTTTGTTTAGGAAAGTGAGAAAGGATATTAGAGAAAGGGGTAAATCAGTGATTCTCACACTTTGGCAAGCATCATATTTACCTAGCAAATTCATTAAAAATACAAATATCTAAGTCTTATCCTCTGGATAAAAAACACATGTCTTAAAAACCTGGTTAAGTGATTTTATTGAATCCTAAACTTTGAAAACTATTGAAAAGGAAATAATATAGGAAAAGACTGTGAAGTTAAGGAATTGGAGAAGACAACTTGGGATCATAGACTTCACTGTATATCTGGAGTCATGGAAGAAGCGGTGAACTCTCTTCCACCAGTCTGTAGTCCCTCCGCCCTCCAAAATATTCTGTATCTGTTTTAACACTTATCGTTTTTAAAGATTTAATTATTTATTTTAGAGAGAGAGCATGGCAGGGAGGGGCAGAGGGAGAGGGAGGCTCAAGCAGATTCCCCACTGAGTGTGGAGCCTGATGTAAGGCTCTGAGATCATGACCTGAGTGGAAACCAAGAGTTGGGTGCTTAACTGACTGAGCCACCCAGACACCCCAACATTTATCCTTTATAAAGATTTATTTAGGGTGCCTGGGTGGCTCAGTGGGTTAAAGCCTCTGCCTTCAGCTCAGGTCATGATCTCAGGGTCCTGGGATGAGCCCCGCATCGGGCTCTCTGTTCGGCAGGGAGCCTGCTTCCTCCTCTCTCTCTGCCTGCCTCTCTGCCTACTTGTGATCTCTCTCTCTGTGTGTCACATAAATAAATAACATCTTTTAAAAAATTTATTTATTTTAGAGAGAGTGCATGCAAACAGAGGAAGGGATGGGGGAGAGAGAGAGAGAACCCGAAGCAGACTTCCCACTGAGCACAAAGTCCGACACGGGGCTCAACCTCATGACCCTGAGATTGTGACCTGAACCGAAATCAAGAGTCAGACGCTCAACCGACTGAGCCTCCCAGACGCCACCATTTATTTTTTTAAAATACTGATTTATATCACTGCTGCTAACCCAAAACCTCCAGGGGTTCCCTGCAAGCATACTCACTCCATAATGACAAGAATAACAACAAATGTAGTAATAGATAACAGTTACTGAGTACTTTTATTTACTTATTTATTTTTTTTAATTTTATTTATTTATTTGACAGAGAGATCACAAGAGGCAGAGAGGCAGGCAGAGAGAGAGAGGAGGAAGCAGGCTCCCCGGTGAGCAGAGAGCCTGATGTGGGGCTCGATCCCAGGACGCTGAGATCATGACCCGAGCCGAAGGCAGAGGCTTTAACCCACTGAGCCACCCAGGAGACCCTGTGTCCCTTTTTTTTTTAAACAAGATTTTATTTATTTAGTTATTTGAGAGAGAGAGGCGTGAGAGAGAGCACAAGCGGGGTGAAGAGCAGAGGGAGAGGTAGACTCCCCACAGAGCAGCGAGTTCGATGTGGGATCGATCCTGGATCTCCAGGATCATGACCTGAGCTGAAGGCAGACGCCCAACTGACTGGGCCGCCCAGGCGCCCCTGTGTCTTACAACAGTTTTGCCTAGTTCTGCTTGAAAGCTGGCTTTATAACAATATGCTGACTTTTCTGCAAAATCTTTAACCTGATGGTTTTACCGCCTTCGGTGTTGTAACGGGCGCTCTGGCGTCCAGGTCCTTCTCCAGGCACACGTTTCTCCAGACACCAGCTGTGGTGCTTTTAAGGGGCCATGTATGAGTCCCTCTCCACTTGTCCCTCTCAGCTGAAGGACTGGCCTCCTTGGATTCAGCTCATACCCTAAAACTGCTCAACATAAGGATACAAAGTCCCCAGTCCTTTACCTCTACGTGGTCATATCTGAAAAGCCAGTTTCAGAGATTTTGTGAGATTAGCTGAGGGCTCGGTTGTAAAAGCATCACTGTTCAACTTTTCCTTCTGTCCTGTCCTGCTTCCCTCATTCTCTCACAGTGGTCGATGCTGAGAGCAGCCCCTATTACACCAGCTGCTTGTAAAGTCTGTTTCCTGAAAAACTCCCCCTGCTGCATGTATACACTTATTGTTCCAGCTACTTAGAAGACTGTGAGAAAAATAAATTTCTCCTTTGCCACATCCCTTAGAATTAAAGTCCTACGCTTTATAGTAGATATCCTACAAGAACACAGAAATAGGAAAAAAGATCAGGGAAGTTAAGACAGAAAAGAAACTATTATGAAAAAGACAATTCCAAAAAAATGAAGAAATAATTTTTCTAGACATATTCCATATAAATTAACCAACAAATCCAATATCTAATGAGAGATATTATCCCCTGTTACAAACACGGGAACAAAAATAAATACGAGCATTTTTAAAAATTTCTTTGAAGTTTCATGCTTGATTTTTTAAAAGATTTTATTTATTTATTTGACAGAGAGAGAGATCACAAGTAGGCAGAGAGGTAGGCAGAGAGAGGAGGAAGCAGGCTCCCCGCCAAGCAGAGAGCGCAATGGAGGCCTCAATCCCAGGATCTGGAGATCATGACCTGAGCTGACGGCAGAGGCTTTAACCCACTGAGCCAACCAGGTGCCCCTTCATGCTTGATTTTTTAAGAAAGATTTTATTTATTTATTTGACAGAGAGAGAACACAGCAGGGGGAGCAGCAGGCAGAGGGAAAGGAAGAAGCAGGCTCCCCACCCAGCAAGGAGCCCAACTCAGGGCTTGATCCCAGGACCCTGGGATCACGACCCGAGCCGAAGGCAGACTCTCAACCAAACCAGGTGCCAGGAGCCACCCAGGTGCCCCAATGTGAGCACTTTTAAGTAGAAAAGAAAAGAAAAGACAGACGAGCAGGAAATAAAAAATGATCTATGACATGAAGTCCATAGGGATAATTTACATGGTTCAAATTACAAATCATAACACAGTTCATAAACAGATCAAAATTTACTAGAAAAGACAAAAATTCATTTTTGGAGGCTTTGAGATCTCACTTGAGCATTGAAAATGTTATAGCGCTGCCTCATGCTCTGACTTTCCCAATTAACAGGATTAATCCATTACTAGGGGAGTCAGTAATTCTAGAACTAGACCTGAAATTTTTCATTTTGGCCTTCTCTACATCCATTCCCTTTCTTTTGATAGTTTATCTCTACTTTTTTAAATTTTATTTTAATTTTTAATTTTTATTTTTTAAAAAGATTTTATTTATTTATTTCACAGAGGGAGAGAGATGACAAGGAGGCAGAGAGGCAGGCAGAGAGAGAGGAGGAAGCAGGCTCCCCGCTGAGCAGGGAGCCCGATGAGGGCCTCGATCCCAGGACCCTGAGATCACGACCTGAGCCGAAAGCAGAGGCCCTAACCCACTGAGCCACCCAGGCACCCAGTTTATCTCTACTTTTAAGGAAACAACCCTTCTCCTGTGTTTAGTCTGTGTGATTTCAGTGAAGCTTAGGACAATGAACTGTTGGTTTCATACAGTGGACCAGGGCCTGGACAATCAGTCATCGTGAATCTGGTTCAGGGATGGGCAACTGACCTTCTGAGAGTCAATCCCTGCATACCTGTCAGAACCATTTTGAAAGTATGTGTATTTTCCTCTGCTTCTTCATGAAGAAAGCTTGACTGAAAGTGAGCCAGCTGGGAAGGAGAGGGAGACAGTAGTGTACAGGTGATTGAAGCCCCGGATCCAGGCGTCCCGGAAGCCTGACCTCCTCTGTTACGAAAGGCATTTCCTCGGTTAAACTCCTTTGAGCAATATTTCTGGCAGCTGCACTCACGATTTTTAACACAGACTTAATGAATTAATCACATATGGCGTTTCCAGCATCAGTTCTCATGCCAATACTGAAAAAAAAAAAACTTAAATTAGATCACTGAAAACAAGGAACAAAAAGGCAAATCACACATATGTATTTATCGAACTGTTTTTATTTATGATCAGAGTGCTATGTTTTTTGTTTTTTTAAGTGAACTCTGCAGCCAGCTCAAACTCATGACCCCAATATCATGAGTTGAATGCTCTCCCAACAGGCTGCCAGGCGCCCTTCAGAATGTCATCCTTCTGTTGAGTTCTATCGTATCTTACATACTGAAATGTCCTCACTGGTCTCCACTTGTCTGTATACTGTCATCAGTCATTCCTTTTTTTTTTTTTAAGATTTTATTTATTTATTTGACAGAGAGAGAGAGAGAGATTACAAGTAGGCAGAGAGGCAGGTAGAGAGAGAGGAAGAAGCAGTCTCCCCGCTGAGCAGGGAGCCCGATGTTGGGCTCGATTCCAGGACCCTGAGATTACGACCTAAGCCGAAGGCAGAGGCTTAACCCAGTGAGCCACCCAGGCACCCCATGTCATCAGTCATTCTTTTAGGTGTCTTATATTTCTCTCATGGACTCTTCCAGGATGTCCTTCCATCCTTTTATATCCAGTTCTAACCCTAGACCCTAAAACAGTTTTTCCCTCTTCCATAAAAATAGTTCTGGATCATATTCGGCCAGTAGAAGCTATTCACCATAACACATTCATTCTTAATTATGAATAAAGAGACTTGCGTTAGCAGGAGACTAAAGCCCCTACTATGGAAAGGTCTGGGAAGACTAGAGGATTAGGGACAATGCATTTAAATTTATTTAGATGACATAAGATGGCAATCCGGATGGGAGGACAGCCCAAAAAAGGTCTTAAGAAGTAAATTTGCTTCAGAGTACTAGACATAGAATATATTATTGCAATTTGCTAAAAATATAATCTGCTTGGGAGTTATATGAGACTATAACTGAGTGAGTGGCTCTGGATTCAGGTACAAAGGGAAGATTAAATTAGAGGTAAGTGAATAAAGAGCTTAGCATTTGGATTTCTATTTATCTAGACTTTTTTTGATATGTTGCATTTTCATTTTAATTCAATGTTTTCTAATTCTCTTTGTGATTTTTTTTGAGTTAGGGGCTACTTGACTTAATCTGGGGACTTCTACATTTTTCCTGAGGTTGATTTCTTTCCTTTTTTCCCCTTTCTAATTTAATTCCACTGTTGTCAGAAAATATATTTTGTATGATTTCAATCCTTGTAAATCCATTTAGACTAAATTTGTGGTCCAATATAGGACCTATCCTGGAGAATGTGCCATCTGCACATAAAAAGTATGCATACTTAACAGTCTTTAGATAGTATTGCTAAATAAAAATTAAACCAGGTAAATTTTAAAGATCTAATTGACTTTATTATTTGATTCATGAATCCGGCAGCATCCTGCCTAGCAGGTAGAGAGGAGCTCCAAAGGGCTACAGAAAGGGAAAGGTTTTAAAACGCAGAACAGAGAAGTCCTAAAGAGAAAAAAGGATTATTTTAGGTGAGGTCCCCTCCTTTTCCTTTGAGGGGTGAAAAGGGCCTGGTGACAGATGATCTTATTGGTGCTAATCCGTTAAGATTACATTTCTGGGGCGCCTGGGTGGCTCAGTGGGTTAAAGCCGCTGCCTTCGGCTCAGGTCATGATCCCAGGGTCCTGGGATCGAGGCCCGCATCGGGCTCTCTGCTCAGCAGGGAGCCTGCTTCCTCCTCTCTCCTCTCTCTCTGCCTGCCTCTCTGCCTCCTTGTAATCTCTCTCTCTGTGTCAAATGAATAAATAAAAAAATCTTAAAAAAAAAAAAAAAGATTACATTTCTGGGAAGTTGAAACTGCGAGTGTTAGGTTCCGTATTCTGCCTGGGTTTACGGAATTGGCACCTTCGCACCTTCACCTAAGTGCCCCCACTTTGGGTTTTCTCTGTAACAGTGTTTTCTAGATGTCAGTTACTTTGCGTCCTTTCATCTCTGGTTAATTTTGTCCGGTTGTTTGCTTTTATCTTTAATATACCCTTTGCCTTCTTTTGGCTTACTTTGTTGGTTTTTCACTAGGTTTTTGAGCCTTTAATTTGCTCCTTTCTTTAAGTGTTTCTTGTTGTAATTACTCAAGATTGTGAGATTTTCTGTTATCGCTGCCTTGTTTCTCCCGTAAGTGCTTACAGAGTGTTGTCTACGCTTTTGTCTTTATTTCCCTATCTCCTTAGAATAATTGTGGAATAGAAAGCTTTTCGGGGGGAGAAAAAAAGATTTTCAGGCAGGAAAGACTCTTAAAATCATGCTATCGAGAGATCTGCTGCACTGTAATGGGGGAACTGTTTGAGCTACTTCAGACTGGCAGTACGTCTCGTCGGGTCTCTCTCCGGCCGCGGCAGGGTCTCCCGGCCGCGGGCTCCCTGCGGCTGCGCGCCCTGCCGTTCAGACTGCCGCGTGCCCTTCCAAGCGGCCTTCCTTCTCTCCTGTGCCTCTGGGTCGGAAGGCTGTCCTGTCTGACCTCCGGCCTCAGCACGCTGGGCCTCGCGCGGAGGCTGACGCGCGGCGAGGCCCGAGAGAGGCGACCAGAGTCCGCCTTCGGCGCCGGGCCCGGCTGTGGGCCCCCGAAGGTCCCCCGCTGCGCGGAACAGCCTCGGGCTGGCAGCCCGGCCAGGAAGCAGGGGCCGCCGCAGAGGATTCTGGGCGATGTAGTTTTCCGCCGGCGCCGCCGCATGGGGGGCCTCGGCGCGTGACGTACTTCCCGTGCGCCGCGCCCGCCGCTGCGGTGGGGGACGCGCCTCCAGGGCTGTTTCCGCCTCGGCGTCTGTGGACCGGCGCGGGCCCGGAGAGGCCTGGATTTCGGGGGCTCGGGACCCGGCGGAGGCCCGGTGTAGCCCCCGCCCGGAGGGTCCTGTGCAGACCAGCAGCGTGGCCGGCTGAGTCCGCACGGTAGGCCCCGGGCGTGGTCGGAGCCGGGCTGGACGCGCGGTCTCCCGTGTCAGGGCCGCGTCCGGGAGCGAACTCCGCGCTCCGACTGCTTGCGTCCAGGCCCGGAGGCCGGGTCCCTGTGACGGCGTCCGTGGGCGGGAGGGCCGGCCCGGGGGGCGCGGATGAGGCCAGCGGGGAGAGCCTCACGGCCCGGTTCTCTGCTCCGCAGGCCGCCCGGAACGGCGCGGGATGGCCGGCCGGTTCCGCACAGCGTCGTGCTGGGTAAGTGGGGAGCGTGTCGTCTTTAACAGCGGAGTAGGCCCTGAGGACCGACGCGTTCATCTCTTTACCCTCCATCCTGGGCCCGAACTCGCGCGGGCCCTCCCCCCGCTTTCTTCCCGGTCTCCGATCTCCAGAAACCTGCCTTGTTTTCTGGCGTTTGGGTCCAGGGCCCTGTCCCTCGGAAGCTGCACTTGATGGGCAGCCGCGGAGCCCGAAGTCTGAGGGTAGGGAGGGTCCTTGTTAGGGAAGCGGGAAGGAGCAGTTCCGGAGCAGCGGAGGGGCGGGGGACCCCCGGGGCTGTGCGAGCGGGTGGGGAGGTCGGCCGGTGATTGCTGGACTCCTGACTTCTTGGGCGCGGTGCGGGGCTTCCCCTCGGGACACCGTTAGAGGAGGCATCCGGGAAGAGCGTGCCCCTCGTAGGTGTTGGCTTAGTGGCGCCGACCGCCGAGGCTGCAGCGCAAGTGGGAGTCCCCAACTGGAAGTGCCCGGATTAAAGGTCCCCCCGTTAGTGGAGGCTCCGCTGTAAGAGAATAGAGCCCCGGAAAGTGGAGGATTCGTGGCAAAAGACAAGGACTGCGGTGCCCAAGGCTGGGGTGGAGAGCTGTCCGTTCGGAGAGCGGCTGTTGACCTGCGAATTTGAGAAGAGACAACTTCGTGGAAACCGTGATGTGAAATACCTCAGAGCGTCATTTCATGAGACAAACAGTATCTCTTGAACTTGGGTCTTTCTTTCTTTCTTTCTTTTAAAGATTTTATTTGTTTATTTGAGCAAGAGAGAGCGGGCACTAGCAGGGGCAGAGGGAGAGAAAGGGAGAAGCAGGCTCCCTGCTGAGCAGGAAGCGCCACTCGGGACTCGATCCCAGGACCCCGAGATCATGACCTGAGCCCAAGGCAGACTCTTAACAATTGAGCCACCCTGGCGCCTTGTGTATTTATAAGTCTCAAGCAGTTTTTCCGAACCAGAAAGAATGTCGGAATGGTCACTTCCTGAGAGGTGATGGTGTGGCAGACTGGATTGCATAAGGTTGTGGACAGTGGAATTGTAAAGAAATGATTAGTGGGAGTAAAGACCTTTTTTAAGTGGTATGATGCTTCAGGTGTGACAAGAAGAGTTTGGGTGCCAGGAACAAGGCAGTTCGCTGAGCGACATGAGTCATACAATTAACCTTACAGTTAAGGGTCTTTTTATTATTTTATTTTTCTAAGTAATCTCTATGCCCAACATGGAGCTTGAATTTACAGCCCGAGATGAAGAGTGGCATGCTCTACCGACTGAGCCAGCCAGGTGCCCCAGGATACTTTTGTTCTTAAACAAGACCATATGGAAATTACAGTGAGAGAAAACATTGTATTTACAGTAGCAATAAAGAAAGATAAAGTAAGGGGCGCCTGGGTGGCTCAGGGGGTTAAAGCCTCTGCCTTCGGCTCAGGTCATGATCTCAGGGTCCTGGGATCGAGCGGGGAGCCTGCTTCCTCCTCTCTCTCTGCCTCTGCCTGCCTACTTGTGATCTCTCTCTCACTGTCAAATAAATAAATAACATCTTTAAAAAAAAAAGGAAGATAAAATAAGTGAACAGAATCATACCTTATGAAGAATAAGTAAATAAACAGACTAAATGAAGACTTTAAAACTATTGAGTAGTGTTAGTAGGTGCCATTCTTAGCCAAGCACTTCTTGTGTATGAAGTTTTTGAAGTCTCATGACCTTATGGGGAAGGTATGTCCCCACTTTACAGGTGAAGAAGCCTGTCCATGGTCCCAAACTAGTAAAGGATCCAGGGAGACAAGGGTTGCAGAGCTAGGATTCAAACAAGACGGTACCTTCAGAGTTTGTTCTCTTAATGCCTCTTTTTTTTTTTTTTTTTTTTAAGATTTTATTTGATAGAGAACAAGCAGGGGGAGCAGCAGGCAAAGAGAGAGGGAGAGGCAGGCTCCTTACTGAACAGGGAGCCTGACCCTGGGCTCGATTCCAGGACGCTGGGATCATGACCTGAGCTGCAGATGCTTAACCGACTGAGCCACCCAGGTGTCCGTATGCCTCTTACATTTTAATGTGAATAGTATTTCCTTGTTTTTGAGTGCGCATACTAATTTAACAAACGCTTGTTGATTATTACACCAGGTAATTTTTCTGGGGCGTGCTGGGATGAACAAGATTGACAGGGTCCCTGACCCCCTGCTGGGTATGGGGGATGGTCAGACATATCAGAGGAGCAGTGTAAACAGACAAAGATGTGAAAGAGAGTGGCTGAGTGGCTGCTTTACTTTAGATTGGCACCCTTTTTGAGGCAACATTTACACAGTGTCTGAGTGACGACTTGACGGTCATGGGATGCTGGGGGTAGTGGGAGAGGAAGCATTCCAGACTTTTATTTCTAGAGTTGTATTCCAGGCAAGCGGCAGCTGCCTCTAGTGGAGAGAAAGCCTGTGGCTGGAGTGGAGAGAGATGGCGTGTCAGCCAGGGCCAGATTGGTAGGGCCCTTTAAGTGAGGGAAAGGATCATGCTGGAAAACCCTAAGAGTTTTTAATTTTATTTCATCTTGAAAGAATTTTGAAACTAGAGAAATCACAAGAATGGTATTAAAAAACTCCTGTACAGGGGCGCCTGGGTGGCTCAGTTCGTTAAGCGTCTGCCTTTGGCTTGGGTGGTGGTCCCGGGGTCCCGGGATTGAGCCTCACATTGGGCTCTCTGCTCAGCAGGGAGTCTGCTTTTCCCTCTACCCCTCCCTTGCCTGTGCTCTCTTTCTGTGTCAAATGATGGGTGAATGATTGGAATCTTTTTTTTTTTATTTTTTTTTTATTTTTTTTTTTATTTTTAAAAGATTTTATTTATTTATTTCACAGAGGGAGAGAGATCACAAGGAGGCAGAGAGGCAGGCAGAGAGAGAGGGGGGGAAGCAGGCTCCCTGCTGAGCAGGGAGCCCGATGCGGGCCTCGATCCCAGGACCCTGAGATCATGACCTGAGCTGAAAGCAGAGGCATTAACCCACTGAGCCACCCAGGCGCCCGAATGATTGGAATCTTAAAAAAAAAAAATTACTCCTGTACAGTGTTGTATAAAAAACCTCTTTACCCAGGATTGTCAACATTTATCATATTCGCCCTATTATTTTCTCTTTCTATGTCTGTGTTTGTGCATGTGCATTACAGTCTGATTTTCCTCCCTTCTTGATTGTTCCGGCCCACATCACTTCATCGCTGTAGGCTAGCGCTTGCCTGCACCCTCATCTTTTCTCCCCAGTCCTCCCTCCCTCCTTCCTTTCCCTTCTCCCCTTTCGCCTTTCTTTCCCTTCCCTCTTATTTTTATTGACACAGATATTCCAGTGTAAGAGTGCTTCGCCCCTCCTGTTCTACTCCCCAGAAAAGATTGCCATCCACGGTTTCTTGTGTGACTTTCCCATTGTTCTTCTCTACATTTTACATGTATGATCATGTACACTGGTGGCTGTTCTGCATTTTAGTATGGAAATGGCTTTATTGCTTTTCCTCTTTAATGTAAAACAGTTTTTAACTGGAGCCTTTTAGAAAATGGGATTGTAAGTAACACAGTCAAAGCCCTTTGGTTATCATTTCCTTCCTCTAATGTCAGGAGGTAGTCAGTAGCAGGCTCCTGATCTCAGTGTCTTGAGTGAGGCCCAGATTGGCGTGGAGCCGAGTTAAAGTAAAAATAACTCAAAAGTTTACAAAAGAGGTAGTCAGTAGTTTGGAGGTTTCCATCCAGACCCTTTCTACAGGAAACAAGGTTTTATGTTTTATTCTCTTCTATAAATTGTGCAGTTTGCCATTTCCTTTACATTTATTTTAAATTTCTCTGTGGCAATACATATAGATGGGCGTTTCCTTTTGTAATAGCTTCATGTTATGATCCTGCAGTCCGAGTGGGCCACATTTTATTGAGCTGTTTCTCCACTGATGGGGATTGAAGCCTGTGGACTCACGTCCCGGTGCCCACAGCTGGTAACCACTCGGGCTTCGTGCTTCCTGCTCTCAGGCCTCTCGGCTTTTGATCTGCTGAAATTTTGTATTCTTTTGAACACAAATATATTTAAAGTTTCTTAAATAACTGATTAAAATTATTTATGAATTTTATAGGGATGGTGTGGAATTTTAGGTGTGCTTAATTTAACATTTGAAAAGTTTTGTTTTTATATGAGTTGCATCATACTGTGTATAATTATTCTAGTTTGAAAAATAACTCTAGGGTGCCTGGGTGGCTCAGTGGATTAAAGCCGCTGCCTTCGGCTCAGGTCATGATCCCAGGGTCCTGGGATTGAGGCCCGCATGGGTGTCTCTGCTCAGCGGGGAGCCTGCTTCCTCCTCTCTCCTCTCTCTCTGCCTGCCTCTCTGCCCACTTGTAATCTCTCTCTCTGTGTCAAATGAATAAATAAAATCTTAAAAAAAAAAAAAAAAAGAAAAATATCTCTACAGGGCAAATATACCACATTGTTATTTAGCTATTCTCTTAACTGGTGGAAATTTAGGTTGTGGAGCTTGTCACTATTACCAACTTTGAAACCGTGAACAACTCTACACACGTATGGAATTCCTGTCCGCTAATTTTTGGTGACCTATTTGGTACTTTTCTGCATTCTCTTAGAACACAGTTGAGTCTTACAATTACCCTCCTGTCCTAGTCCCTCTTCTCTCCTCAGACATAGTCGATTTGGTGTATATTCTTCTAGATCTCTCTATGTATGTTTGTCTACAGCTGTTTATATCCTTAAAATGTTTATTTGTTTGGGTTATTACCTAAGTGGATTTCACACAATGTAGCATTATTTCTGTTTTTCCCCTTTCCCCCATGCAAAAAATATATTTGTAGTTGTATCTGTGATGTTTTTATACATATTTATCCATTTGTGGCTTCTTTTGCCTTTTTAAAAACTTAATTGAGTTCTAAATTACAGTAAAATACGTAAACCTTAAGTAGAGTGTTTATATTCTTTTAGGTTCCTGGACCCAATCCCAGCGAGAGGGCTGGGGGTGCAGTTCCCCTTTACACAGCATCACGCAGTTCTTGGACACCAGCAGGTTGTCTGAGAATTCGGCTTTATTCTGTCACTGTGTACCCAGAGATGGGGACACTCTCCTGGAAGCCAGCTGCCCTTTGGTAGGTTACCTAGGGACATTCCAGAGGTTGTGTCATTAACAGAACGAAAGATACCTTGATCAAATTATCAGAGGAAATTCCAAGGGTTTTAGGAGCTCCGAGCCAGAAAACCGTGGATGAAGACTGAATACATACGAAAAATATGTTTTGGACATCTGAATAACCAAATATTCTTATAAACCACAAAATTAGAGCATACACTGAAGACAAATGAAAATCAAGGATTCCGGCGCTCTAGCGGGTTCCGTTCTCCCTGTCGCCGCTCCCCGTCCCCCCAGGGGTCACTGCTTTATTTATGTTTTTTACTCCTGTTACGACACCATTTATTTGCCTCTTCTTCTTTTTTTAACTTAGTATAATTGGAATTATACAGTAAAGTATCTGGCTTCTCTTAGCATAGTTTGTGCCTGACATCCCAGTTCCACGACACTGTGTGCTATGACTGTTTCATAGTGTGTCTGCGGCATCCTTGTGTCCTCATGGACATGGGCATCGGCAGCGTTCGGGCTGCGTCCAGTTACTGACTTTTTTTTTTTTTTTTAAGATTTTATTTATTTACCCGACACAGAGAGAGAGATTACAAGTAGGCAGAGAGGCAGGCAGAGAGACAGGGAGAGGAGGAAGCAGGCTCCCTGCTGAGCAGAGAGCCCGATGCGGGCCTCGATCCCAGGATGCTGAGATCACGACCTGAGCCGAAAGCAGAGGCTTCAACCCACTGAGCCACCCAGGCGCCCTGATATCCTTTCTTTATTTCTCGATGTCTCCTTGGTTTTTTCAGAATAAATATCCAATTTCCTTTTAATCTATTGTCTACTTCTGTGTTTTTAAGTATTTGTAATAGTATACGCTATGAGAGTTGCTTCTACCATCATCTCCTAACTTCGGGGTCATCTCTGAGTCAGCGTTGTTTGCTTTCTCCTTGGGTTTACCAGTCTTGTTTTCTTGCCTCTTCCCATGTCTCACAAGTTTCTCTTTTATGCTTACGTTGGTACAACCACAGAGATTGAAGTTCAGTGTTCCCTTCCACCAGTGTTTCCCCTTTCCTCTGCCATGCGGACGGGGAGATGGCTGATGACGTCCTCAAACAGGCGTGGAGGTGGTTTGGGGCCGGGGTGCCACTTAGTTATGGTACGTTCCCCTGCGGTCTTGGTGGTAGTGGTGGGGGTGGTTACTGTATGCTCCTCTCGGGTTCTTTGTGTCTTCAGGGCCTCGACACGGGGGGAGAGTCCGTCCGCCAGCCCAGCCCCTGTGCTCACTAGCCCTCAGCAGATGCACCACAGGGAGAGCCTGCTGTCCTGTTCTCAGGCTGGATAGATGCCCCCAGGGAAACACGCAGCACTTAACTCACCTGGGAAGAGCTCGGATTTTTTTTTTAAGATTATTTATTTATTTATTTTGATAGAGAGATCACAAGTAGGCAGAGAGGCAGGCAGAGAGGGGGAAGCAGGCTCCCCGCTCGATCCTAGGACCCAACATCATGAACTGAGCCGAAGGCAGAGGCTCAACCCACTGAGCCACCCAGGTGCCCCAAGAGCTTATATTTTTAAAAGTATTGAATTTTACCACGTTACTTTGTTTCATCTGTTGAGATGATTGGTTGGCTGTTCTCTGAGAATATACTGATGTGACTTATTTCACGGATAGGGTTGGTTTTTTTTTTTTTTTAAAGATTTTATTTATTTATTTATTTATTTGACAGAGAGAGAGAGAGATCATAAGTAGGCAGAGAGGCAGGCAGAGAGAGAAGAGGAAGCAGGCTCCTCCTCGCCAAGCAGGGAGCCCGATGCGGGCCTCGATCCCAGGACCCTGAGATATGACCTGAGCCGAAGGCAGAGGCTTTAACCCACTGAGCCACCCAGGCGCCCACGGATAGGGTTTTTTTGTTTTGTTTTGTTTTTTTTAAGATTTATTTATTTATTTGATACAGAGAGAGAGATCAGATCACAAGTAGGCAGAGAGGCAGGCAGAGAGAGAGGGAGGAGGAAGCAGGGTCCCTGCCGAGCAGAGAGCCCGATGCGGGGCTCGATTCCAGGACCCTGAGATCATGACCTGAGCCGAAGGCAGAGGCTTTAACCCACTGAGCCACTCAGGTGCCCCCGGATAGCGTTTTTAATGTGTTTTTTCTTTGTTAATTTTGGACCGTCCTTTAATTTTTTAGATAAATTTCTTTGCCGTACTTTGCTCTGTATGTGTATACAGGACTTGTTGTACTCTAATAGTACTTTTATTTTTTTATTTTTATTTTTATTTATTTATTTTTTTTTTTTTTAAAGATTTTATTTATTTATTTCACAGAGGGAGAGAGATCACAAGGAGGCAGAGAGGCAGGCAGAGAGACAGGGAGAGGAGGAAGCAGGCTCCCTGCCGAGCAGGGAGCCCGATGCGGGCCTCGATCCCAGGACCCTGAGATCATGACCTGAGCCGAAAGCAGAGGCTTTGACCCACTGAACCACCCAGGCGCCCTCTAATGGTATTTTTATCCAGGTGCTTGGATCAGAGTTAATGACAAATGAGTTAAGAGTATGGTTTGTGCTGTGCTTGCCTGGTTTTGCCTGTGGGGTTGTGCACGTCTGTGCCGTGTGCCGGACAGGCATCCCGTGGTTTCAGGGCTCGACGTTGGGGGAGACATGATGGGAATTTGATGTTCCTGCGATGTCGATAGAACTTACTTTTAAGTGTATCGTGGGCGCGTGGCCTCTCCGGAGCGGAGGGTGTACCTTCGGTTGCTACTTCTCTGTGTTTTGTGGTCATGGATTAGTCAGTTTTGCTTTTTTTACTTCCTTCTGGGCCAACTTGGGTTCTTTTAACTTTCTTTTTTTTTTTTTTTTTTTAAAGATTTTATTTATTTATTTCACAGAGGGAGAGAGATTACAAGGAGGCAGAGAGGCAGGCAGAGAGAGAGAGGGGGAAGCAGGCTCCCCGCTGAGCAGGGAGCCCGATGTGGGCTTCGATCCCAGGACCCTGAGATCATGACCTGAGCCGAAAGCAGAGGCTTTAACCCACTGAGCCACCCAGGCGCCCGTTCTTTTAACTTTCTTAGAGATTTTTATTTCTTCTAAGTTTTCAAATTTAGTGGAACAAATTTGTTAATATAGTTCAGTCTGCTACCATGTTTGCTTTAAACATGTGAATTCAGCACGACTGATTTCGTAGGGAACCGTGTGAGCCTCCTGTCCGACTTCACACAGCCCTCTTGCTACCACTTGATGATCAGCTGCAGCCCCTCTGATGTCTAAACACCAGGTCTTTTCCAAGGTAAAGTGATGTATTGTCATTTTATGTGTTTCTTAAACATTAAACCTGTAAAACTGCTCCTGGTTTTGGTAGGTTCCTGGTGTTCTTTTTTGTGTGTTGCTGACAAGGGTGTTGTGCCCCAACCCCATTCCCCCATATTCCCTGTGGGTTTGCCGTGTAAGTTGGCATGGTGGTGATTTTGTGCTGCATACAGTAGAACTGCCTCTGTATGATAATCTCATATATTTAAAAATCTTTATCTTAGAGTTATGGAGTCTCTCTTGGCCATCATAGTTTTCTATTTTTAATTCCTTCATTTCTTGACCATTGACCAATAAAATTTTTTTAATAGTTCCTCTCTATTTTATTTTTATTCTTATCAAGTTGAAAATACAGTGAAAAGCTTAAAATAAAATAAGCCTCACTGTTCACTCCCACTCTCTTCTTCCATCCTGTCTCCGTACTCGGCCGCTTTGGTCCGTGCTCACCGTCGTGGCGTCTGCCTTAAGCTTTTGCAGGATCACACTGGCGTGCCTTGCGTGGGTCTCTCCCCTGCTGTAACGTCGCTGATTTGACAGTGGCCTGGGCTCGGTCTCTCCCCTGCTGTAACGTCGCTGATTTGACAGTGGCCTGGGCTCGGTCTCTCCCCTGCTGTAACGTCGCTGATTTGACAGTGGCCTGGGCTCGGTCTCTCCCCTGCTGTAACGTCGCTGATTTGACAGTGGCCTGGGCTCGGTCTCTCCCCTGCTGTAACGTCGCTGATTTGACAGTGGCCTGGGCTCGATCTGCATGCGGGGAGCCACAGCCTCGTTTTCCCCCACCACAGCCTTAGACGTGCCTGTCTGCTGTCCCTTTCCTTGGCCTCCGGGGTTGTCTTAGCGAGCGCTCGTGATGTTCTGGCCTCGTCTTCTCTGGCCACTTCGGGCATTGGACAGTCCAGTCCACGCTCTTCATTCCGTCTCCTCTTCTTGCCCCACGCAGGCTGCAGAGAAGAGGTGCGGGGCTCGTATCTTTTTTCCCACCTCCTGCGGCGGCTCCTCCTGGGTGGGGAAGACCAGTGCTTAGACCAGAGAAGCTGCTGTTGGCCAGGTGGTTGGTGCTCAGCACCAGGCGGTTGCTTGGAGCCCGAGACATGGCCTTACTGTGCATTTCCATGTTGTGAGCAATTCTCTCACTTACGTCTGCGGACTCCCCCAGAACTGCATTCACTGTCTTCCCTCCTGGGTCTCCCTTCCTGCAGGCAGTGCTGTTGTCAGGGGTGATCAAGTCCAGGAATCTTTATACTTCACTCCTCAGTTGCCTTTACAGAGTGTTCCAGAAGCCTTTGTCTTCAGAAATTTCCAGAGGGGAATAGATATCAGATTCCTGGTTTGCTGAAATCCCTGAACACGGACCAGTTCCTCCTGATGGTGGGCTCAGAGGACACCCAGATGGTCTCCTCCCTCCCTCCCTCCCTCCCCCCACTGGCCTGCTGCAGGGAATTCTCTCCAGCTGCTTCTTCAGCCCCTCATTCCCCTCATAGCTCATCCCTCAGGCACCCTCACCTTGTTAAAGGGCAGCGTCTTCAGTTTACTTCGCCAGGATCCTTGCTGTCCTCCTCAACACCCGTCTCCGGGTGCCGGCCATCTCCTGTCAGGATGGCGTCTGCTCCGTCCTCACTTGGCGCCCACAGTCCAGCCACTGTGTATTACTCCCGTGCTCCCGCTCTGGCTCCAGCTCCCTTTGTCGGCCCAGATCCAGGACCCTCCCTTCTGCACAGCAGTCAGAATCATCTCGGGCGGGAATCAGAGCGTGCCACTCTTGCTTGAGGCCTTGAGGTGGCCTCTCCTCACTTGGAATGAAATCTCAAGTCCTTTCCATACCCTGCGAGCCCTGAAGGCCGGGCGTTGGTTTTCATGCCTCCCGGAAGGCTCTTCTGCACAAACTTTGGTACCATTCTCACATCGGTTGGGTTTCTGCCCACGTAGTCCCATACCAGAGAGCTTCCTGATCACTCCCCCTGCCGGCGCCTACCTCCCTGGACCCTCTCCCCTTACCCTGCTTGAGTCTTGATAGAGCACGTCACCACCTGATGTTGGGTGGTTGTGTGTTTACTGTCCCCTCCCCCTGCAAGAATGGACTAAGTCCAGGGACCGTGTCCATGGCTGAGCCCCCAGCACCTAGAACAATCCTAACCCATCGTCGGTGCCTCTGAAATGCTTGTCGAATGGTCCCATGAGGACCTGTAGCTTGTTACGAGTTTCTTTTGGTCCCAGAAGAGGAACTTACTATAAGCATTTTGGGAGGTTCACAGAGATGTCAGGAACCACACTTACAGGTTGAACAGACAGAACTGCCTCACTGCTGCCTGGCAGGGACTGCCGCCCCCTGCCCACCCGCAGCGGCTCCCCGTCATCCGCAGCTCTGCAGCCCTGGCTCCAGCTCAGGGTCTGTGCGGGAGTGAGCCCTGGTCGACCTCCGTAATGGGGAACGGGCCCCTTCTTTTCTTGAAAGAAGGCAAGGAATTTACCTATTTGGCTTTTTTCCCCCATGGTGCCAAACTCTCACTCTAAGACTCAAGATGGGCGGAGCAGCTCTCAGGATGACAGTTCAGAGGCTCACGCCTTCCCATGTGTTTAGGATTGTTCTCTCCATCTCTGGGCAAAATATATCCTGGATAATTTTTTTTTACAAAGGACCTGCAACACCTGTTTTGTCTCTGTATATAGATGTTTGTTTCCCTCTACAAGATTAGAAGCTTTTTATTTTATCTTATTTTGTTTTTTTGTTGTTGTTGTTAGCAAGTGCTCGAGTGAGAGAGAGGGCAGAGAGAGAGAGAGAGAAGCAGATGCCCTGCTGAGTAGGGAGCCCACCACGGGACCCACCACCCAGGACCCTGAGATCATGACCTGAGCCGAAGGCAGATGCTCAACCACCTGAGCCACCCAGGTGTTCCAAGACCAAAAGCTTCTTGAGGGCAGAAGTTGGTTGTGTTTATACTGAAATTTTCAGAACCATAACCAGTATCTGGCACATGGAGGCTCAAAAGTTTTTTGTTTTTTAAGATTTTTTTCATTTATTCATTTGAGAGTGAGCGAGTGACAGAACGAGCAGGGGGAGGAGCAGAGGGAGAGGGAGAAGCAGACGCCTCGCTGAGCAGGGAGCCCGACACAGGGCTCGATCCCAGGACCCTGAGATCATGACCTGAGCCAACGGCGGACGCTTAACGGACTGAGCCGCCCAGGCGCCCGGTTTTTGTTTGGTTTTCTTCTGAAAGTCAGTGCTGACCTGGGCACGGGAGGCAGTCTGCGGAGGAACGTTTCTCCTTTGCCAGTTCCTGTGCATCTGTTCCGTGTCGTCCATGTAGCGGTGTCCGACTGAATGGGATGTATGTCATTCCAGGGGTTATTGTCATTCAAGGACGTATCTATGGAGTTCACCTGGGAAGAGTGGCAGTTACTGGACTCGACGCAGAAGTTCCTGTACAGGGACGTGATACTGGAGAACTATCGCCACCTGGTGTCTGTGGGTAAGTGCAGCTTCTCTGCTGCTGTCAGACTGGGGACCCTAAATTGCCACCCTTTTTCTTTTGTTGATCTCCCCTGAGGTCTCCAAAGCACATCATGGTTACGGGCTTGAATGCCAGAGATCAAAGACTCAGAGTCCCTGTGTGGCCCTCATCTCCTCACTGTGGTCTTTCCCCCAAGTGCAAGTGAGCAGCTTCATTTGGTAGTTCTGGATCCCTGGCTCCCCAGCAGCTTGGCCCACATCCTTTATGATTTTCACCAACAGGGTATCATGGTACCAAACCTGATTTAATCTTCAAGTTGGAGCAAGGAGAGGAGCCATGGATAATAAATGCCAGAGTTTCCCGTCAGAGCTGTCCAGGTGGGTGAGCGGGAACAGGAAGCTGGGGTGCGGCCGTGAACCCCAGGCAGTGCCGTGGGCAAGCTCTCCTGGGGAGCCCTTGAACCGCGGGCGACTCAGGAGGAAGCCGCCGGCCAGCTCCTCAGGACGGGACAGGCCCCGCTCTCGGTCCGGTCCGGGGCAGGTCCGGGGGCAGGTCCCGGGGCAGGTCCGGGGCGGGCCTGCCCTTCCTGCCGCACGCCGCGCGCACGTCGCTTCCGGGTCGGTCTCCTTCCTGCCCGCGCTCGCCCTCCTCGTGCGCCCCGAGCCCTGCTGCCTCCGTCGCCTT
>LNAC01000959.1:264060-283406 GCA_002007465.1 Ailurus styani
CGCCTCCGGCGCGCGTGCCGGGCTCGGAGGGCCCCGGCCGCTTCGCGTGCCTTCTCGGTAGCGGAGCTGGGCGGGAGCCCTCGGTCTGCGGCTTCCCGGCCATTCGCGCTGCCGTCGCGCTCGGGGCTCTCCTGGGCTCCCGGCTCAGCTCCGCGCGAGTCTCAGGGCCGCTCCTGCCTTTGCTGCTGGTCGGTCTTCATGGCTCCTGTCCCCTCGGTTGTCCCCAGACTGGATCCGTGTTCTCTCGGGCACGGGTAGCTCAGATTTAGCCATAGTCGAGAACTCTGGTCTTCCCCTTAGCTCTTCCCGCCGGATTTGTTTTCACAAGCATCCCATCACTAGTCTGGGAAAATAAACAAGTATCTTACACCCCTGATTCAAGCAGAGTGCAGAGTAAGGAACTCATAGTCTCAAATGACGGTTGTCTGCTGTAGGACAGCAGCTCCACAGTGGCTTAACTCAGAAGCTTCGTGATGTCGGGGCGCCTGGGTGGCTCAGTCTTGATTTTGGCTCTGGCCATGACCTCAGGGTCCTGGGATCGAGCCCGGCATTGGGCTTGCACTCAGTGGGAAGTCTGCTTGAGAGTCTCTCTCCCCCTCGTGATAGTTTAGATAGATACACACATACGTAACTAACTAACTAACTTACTTAAAGAAAGCAAACAAGCAGCTTGGTGATGTCAGTGATCCATCCGCCTCCTTTCTCTCACCCGAGTTGCTCTGCTTTCTTTTCCTTCGTGCTGGTGGGTCCCTCCTTGCCGGGCATCCCGCGCACACACAGCAGGAGTCACTGAGTGGGTCCCGTCTCTTTCTCCACACTCCCCTTTCCGAGCCCCCAGACTCTCTCTCAGAAGCGTGCCGGCGTGTTTCCTTGCAGCTCACCTGCCAGGGCCTGAACTAGCCACGAAGTGGAGGCGGGGAGGGCTCGGTGGGGGAGCACACAGACCGTGTCCTCACCGGCCAGGGCCCGTGCACGGGAGGACAGACGTTCGTGTGGCTGTGCGGTGCAGAGTGGGTGCTCCCTTTGGGTGTGCCGCACCCATGGCCTGCTCTCCACCCGTGCGGCTTCCAGAATGCTGGTGTTCACGTGCGCGGTGATCACCCCCAGCCGGGGGAGCACGTGTTCTCGCCCTGGACCTGAGTCCAGCCGCGCGTCCAGGATTTCTTGAGGTGTGTGGTACCTTCAGACAGGTGTGGCTGTGGCCTCACAAGCTCCTCTGGGGTTAAAAGATCCGCGGTCTCTTCTAGACACGTGCAGTGGTGGGGAGGATTCGGAAGCTGTAACAGAAGCTCCTCTTTGCAGAGCGGTGGGTGGGGGATGGCAGTCACCACTGGCCCATCACTCCCTCTCCTCTTGGAGGAAACCATCAGAGAAGACTTCCTGCCCTAGCTCTGGATCCTGCCCTGTCACGCCAGGCCTTTCTTTCTGTCCTGCATGGCCACAGATGAGACGACACGTTGGGAGAATGGTCCTGTCTGTCGGTGCAGATTTGGGCATATTTGGGGCTAATGAATCACAGGCTGTTATCAGACCAGGCTTAGGTTTCCTTCAGAACCTAACAAGCGGGGCGGCAGGATGGCTCACTCGGTGAGGCATCTGCCTTCTGCTCAGGTCATGATCCCAGGGTGCTGGGATCAAGCCCCACGTCGGGCTCCCTGCTCAGTGGGGAGTCTGCTTCTCCCTCTCCCACTCATGCTCTCTCTTGCTGTCTGTGTCTCTCTCTCCAATAAGTAAATAAATAAATAAAATATTAATTTTTTAAAAAACCACCCACCAAGCTTCCAGTCAGTCTTCTTCTTTTCTGAGTTATTCTGCGAGGCCAATTCCAGTCAGCAGAAGTCGTCCGAATACATGTTCAAGCCCGAGAAGAGTCTCCGAGCCGCTGCTCTCGGTGTTCTCCTCCCTGCCCTTGACTTGAGTGGTCCTGCTTTGAGGCCCAAACCATGCTGTGAAGTGTTCCCACGCGAGTGAGTGCGGAGAGAGGGTTTACCAGGAGGTCCTGAGGAGGCAGGAGAGCTGCCGGTGGCCCCACGGGGCAGCTGTCGTGACACGAGGAGGCCGTGCCCCTGACGAGTGCACCTTTCCTGCTGCCCTACGGGCCTCACACTCAGCATCATGCTACTGTTGGGCCTCGTCCTTGTCCGGCCACTTGTGTCATCTGCTCACCATGAGGGAAGGTCTCATCCCTTGTGGCATTCGAGGCCTTTTACATGTTGTTGACTCCTGCTTTTCCCTGAGCACTAAGCTTCGGTCAGTCTGCTACTTCCAGCCTCCTCTCCATTTGGGTATTTAGCTGGGATCTCAGGTGTAGTCAGATCCCAAACCAAGTCCTTCATTTTTCCTCCAAACATTTTCCCTTTCAGAGAACAACACTTCCTGTTTTTCAAGCCTAAAATCTGGACTTCCTAAAGCCTCCCCTTCTCTCACCTCCTTCACCCAGTCCCTTGGTAGATTTTCTTGGTTTTCTCCAGATGCATTCCACATTGGCTCAGCTCCAGAGTTTAGTCCCAACCACTGTGACTTCTTCCTGCACTACTTTAAGAGCTTTCTTGTTTGTCTCTCAGCCCTTCTTCTGTGCATTCTCTATATAACAGCCGAACATCTTTTAAAAGCACAACATGAGGGGTGCCTGCCTTCGGCTTGGGTCATGATCTCAGGGTCCTGGGATTGAGTCCCGAGTGGCACTACCTGCTCAGCAGGGAGTCTGCTTCTCCCTCTGCCCCTCCCCTCTGGTCGTGCACTCTCTCTAACAAATAAGTAAATAAAATCTTTAAAAAAAAGTACTCTAGAAGGGGTGCCTGGGTGGCTCAGTTGGTTAAATGTCTGCCTTCATCTCAGGTCATGATCCCAGGGTAGTGGAATCGAGCCCCACGTCAGGCTTTCTGCTCAGTGGGGAGCCTGCTTTTCCCTCTCCCTCTGCCTACTTGTCTCTCTTTCTGTCAAATAAATAAATTTAGGGGCGCCTGGGTGGCTCAGTGGGTTAAAGCCTCTGCCTTCGGCTCAGGTCATGATCTCAGGGTCCTGGGATCGAGCCCCGCATAGGGCTCTCTGCTCAGCTGGGGGCCTGCTTCCCCCTCTCTCTCTGCCTGCCTCTTTGCCTACTTGTAATCTCTCTCTCTGTCAATAAATAAAATCTTTAAAAAATAATAAAAATTTTTAAAAAATCTTAAACAAAACAAAACTCGGTGTCCCTGGGTGGCTCAGTTGTTAAGCGTCTGCCTTCGGCTCAGGTCATGGTCCCACAGTCCTGGGATCAAGCCCCGCATCAGGCTCCTTGCTCTGTGGGAAAGCCTGCTTCTCCCTCTCCCACTCCTCCTGCTTGTGTTCCCTCTCTCGCTGTGTCTCTCTGTCAAATAAATAAATAAAATCTTAAAAAAAAAAACAAAACTGTAGTCATCAAAACAATGCAGTACTGGTACCAAAATAAACACATACATCAATGGAGCAGGATAAGGACCCCAGAAGTAAAACCACATTTATAAGGTCAATTAATTATGACAAAAGAGGCAAGACTATACAATGGGGAAAAGATAGTCTTTTCAATAAANTCTCTCTCTCTCTCTCTCTCTCTCTCTCTCTGTGTCAAATAAATAAAATCTTTAAAAAAAAAACCTCTAGAAAAGCACAACATGAATCAAGATGTCCTCTAATTAAAACCCTTTGGGTAGGAGGAAAGCTTCTTGCCTTCCTATTTGGTTCTTAAACTCACTCTGTTCACTTAGTGGGTTTTAGCTGTCCCAGCCTTTTTTCAAAATATTTTTCTTTTTTTTTAGACTTGTAGGCTTCATACCCAGTGTGGGGCTCGAACTCATGACCCTGACAGCAAGAGTCATAGGCTTCACTGACTGGGCCAACAAGGCATCCCATTTTTTCTGTTTCTTAACTGTGCCAAACAGGTATTCTCTTCTTAAGAACCAAGAACGTTTTTGTTTTTTTTTTTAAGATTTTATTTATTTATTTATTTGAGAGAATGAGACAAAGTGAGCATGAGCGGGGAAGGTCAGAGGGAGAAGCAGAGAGCCTGCTGCAGGACTTGATCCTGGGATTCCAGGTTCATAACCTGAGCCAAAGGTAGTTGCTCAAACAACTGAACCATCCAGGCACCTGCTTGTCAGGAACTTTATATGTGCTCTTCTCTCCGTTTGATGCTCCTGCCCCTTATTTCCCTCCGGCTAATTCAGCCTTTAAGTGTCTCATTATACCTATCTGAATGTTACATGCTGGTTACTCTGTGTCCTCTGAGTTCACTTTTTGAGTAAGCCCCTGCAATAACACTCAGATACAAGATAAATGGTATTGGCTCCTAAGTGCAGGCTAAGCTTATTTTTTTTTTCTTTTAAGATTGATTGATTGATTGATTTGACAGAGCACAAGCAGGGGGAGCGGCAGGGAGAGGGGGAGGGAGAAGCAGGCTCCCCGCTGAGCAGGGAGCCCCATGTGGGGCTTGATCCCAGGACCCTGAGATCTTGAGCTGAGCTGAAGGCAGATGCTTAACAGACTGAACCCCCTCCACGTGTCCCCAGGCTAATCTTTTTAAGACTTTTGTTCTCTTTTTCTTTTTCTTTCTTTTTTTTTTTTTTTCTTTTTGAGAGAGAAAGAGAAGGTGTGTGAGCAGGGGTGGGTGGGATGGGGGAGGAGCAGGGGGAGAGAGAATCTCAAACAAAAGCCCAATGTGGGGCTCTATCTCACCTGAGCTGAAAACAGGAGCCCGGCACTCAACACACTAAGCCATCCAGATGGCCCTAAGCTTCTATTTTATTTTATTTATTTTATTTATTTTTTAAGATTTTATTTATTTATTTGACAGAGAGGTAGAGAGCACAAGTAGGCAGAGCGGCAGGCAGAGGGAGAGGAAGAAGCAGGCTCTCTGCGGAGCAGGGAGCCCGATGCGGGACTTGATCCCAGGAGCCTGGGATCATGACCTGAGCAGAAGGCAGCGGCTTAACCGACTGAGCCACCCGGGTGCCCTGAGCTTCTATTTTAAAAACTATTTTTGATCACTGCTAATTTGCCGTCCATTTCCATAATGGGATTTGGTTTGACACAGTTATTCATGCTCCAAAGCTCAGATACATGGCACACCTGGGCTTGGCCAGTATTTCTTTGGAACCAGTGTCTGAGGCCTGTTATTAAAAAAAAAATACCACTCATTACATGGCAGTTCTGTAGCTGTCTAATTCCACATCAGCTGCATCGACAATTAAAATATATATATATATACACATACATACATGTGTGTGTATATATATATATGTATATATATTTATTTTTAAATCCTAGAAGGTTGGAAAGAATGGTGCCAGGAAAACGAAGATGAGATTGAAAACACTGAGAGAAGTTACGCTTGTGCTGCATTTGGAAGACGCCGTCTGAGCAGAACCCGTGTTCCTTCAGGACAAAGAATCCATAGGTACAACACACATGGAAAAAGGCTGACACAAAACTCAGCTTCAGCCAAAACCTGTCTGAGAAAAAACCCTGATAAGTTCCATGGATATGAAGAATCCTACTTTCTTAAGCATCAGAGAGCTCATAGTATAGAAAAAAACTGTGTGTGCAATGAATGTGGGAAAGCTTTTCGTTGTAAGTCACAGCTGATTGTCCATCTCAGAATTCACACGGGAGAGAGGCCTTACGAGTGCACCAAATGTGAAAGGGCGTTCAGTGCCAAGTCCAACCTCAATGCTCATCAGAGGGTCCACACGGGAGAAAAGCCCTACTCCTGCGGCGAGTGTGGGAAGGTATTCTCCTTCAGGTCCCAGCTCATCGTACATCAGGAAGTTCACACAGGGGGGAAACCTTATGGCTGCAGTGAATGTGGGAAAGCCTACAGCTGGAAATCGCAGCTGCTCTTACACCAGAGAAGCCACACGGGCGTGAAACCCTATGAATGTGGGGAGTGTGGGAAAGCCTTCAGTTTGAAGTCGCCGTTCGTCGTTCACCAGAGGACTCACACAGGGGTGAAGCCCCATAAATGCAGCGAATGTGGGAAAGCCTTTAGGAGTAAGTCCTACCTCCTGGTTCACATCAGAATGCACACAGGCGAGAAACCCTATCAGTGCAGTGATTGTGGGAAGGCCTTCAACATGAAGACACAACTTGTCGTTCACCAGGGAATCCACACGGGAAATAATCCTTATCAGTGCAGCGAATGTGGGAAAGCCTTCGGTAGGAAGGAACAGCTCACCGCACACGTGAGAGCACATGCAGGCGAGAAGCCCTACGGGTGCAGTGAGTGTGGGAAGGCCTTCAGCAGCAAGTCATACCTTGTTATACACAGGAGAACACACACCGGAGAGAGACCCTACGAATGTAGTTTCTGTGAGAGAGCCTTTTGTGGGAAGTCCCAGCTCATCATACACCAGAGGACTCACTCGATGGAGAAACCCTATGAGTGCAGCGAATGTGAGAAAGCCTATCCCAGGAAGGCGTCACTTCAGATCCACCAGAAAACTCACTCAGGAGAAAAACCTTTTAAGTGTGGTGAATGTGGGAAGGCCTTCACTCAGAAGTCGTCCCTCAGTGAGCATCAGAGAGTTCACACAGGAGAGAAGCCATGGAAATGCTCTGAATGTGGGAAGTCCTTCTGTTGGAACTCAGGGCTTCGCATACATCGAAAAACTCACAAGTGAGAAATTAGAATGAAGTAGGTCTTAGGAACTTTGGCACAGACGTTGATCCTCAGGAGACTTTAGATGATAATGGGGATGGGATGCAGAAGCGGGAAGTCCTAAAATACACTCCTGTCAGTTAAGTCACAGAGAGACCATCATGTTTGGAATGAGTGGGCAAAAGCTTCCAGAAATAAGTCCCACGGTCTCTGTAGCTGAGAACCAAAGGGATGAGGAGGGACTATGGAGTGTAGTGCATCGTGATAAAGATGAAATTCGGAGATTCATATCTAAAACTTTCCAAATTTAATAAACCAGGAAAGCGTTTTCCCATAGGAAATGTGTTATGTGTGGAGGGTCACATTCCAGATTTGAAACTATGTTTTAGAGTGAAGAAAACCTCAATTTTAAATGGTGGGTTTTTTCATGGTGGAGTATAAAGTTGTTTTTTATTTTAATATGTAAATAAAGCAATGGTCAGGAAAACATCAAGGAACATATTCTGAAGGTTAAAGGATATTTAGTGTGACTTTCCTAAGTAACACTGAATAGCATTTTTTAAAATTTTGGTATTTTATTTTTTAATGTAACTTGTCATACATATATTTGGTAGCTTGTGGAATAACATCCCCTAATATTCTCCGTATTAAATGCTAAATATCAGTTTTGTCTCTTTATTTCTTAGCAACTAAAGTGATGTGGCTTTTAATAAATGGAAAGACACTGTTCCCCAAATGAGTTTACTTACTCAGCAGCCTGTGTAAGCGGGTCTGGCAGTTATCACGGGGCTGCTGTGAAGAGCAGAGACAGACTGTACTTTGGCAGTTCAGAGTGTGGCCTCCACGGATGGGCGAGAGCACCTAGTCTCTCTGGCGTGTGCTTCCCCGGGTTGGTGTCTCTCGCACCCGTTCCACCAGCTACGGGTGAGCGCGATGCCCACCGCCAGGTCAAAGGAGCCTTATTCCCGGATCCTGAGTCTCTGAGTCGGCCGCATGTGAACCAGAAGGGACGCGTGGGCCTCACTTACTCTCGCCCAGGCATGGAGGACCACCAGCTCGTTCCTGCCGTATTGGTTTCCAAGACTAAGTCTGGGTGCTGTCCCTCTTTGAATCTGGTTTTCTGCCTCTCTTCAACAAAATTTTTTTTCTGCTAAAGTTAAGGAGAGTGAATTTCTATCCCATATTACTGAAGGGCTTGAATCAATAAATTGTTGCTGGGGAGTAGTGTCACAAAAGAAGGCTTTTTTCCTGAGGCAAGAAGAAAGTCAGATTCATGTTTATGTTACAGTGTGGAACCCTTAGCCCGCGGCATGAAGTGTTACTGCTTGTTTACACCGAGAACCTTGTGGCCCCTGAGGATAAGATTTCGGGAACACCGAGGGCTGCTATTGTCATAGGAGAGTTCTTAATTTATGAGGAGATCTGACACAGGAGATGGGATGGCTCCTCCTGGTCCTGGTGGCTCTTAGTCACAACAGTGACAGAGGTGAAGCGCTGAAAGGTCACCGCGAGAGCACTTACTGTGACGTTGCTGCATTCAGCCATCCACTCCACGTGCTTGCTAATCCCTTACAGAAACATGTATTGGTCTAGAAAAAGTTGTCTAATAATTTTTTAAAGAATTTTTATTTATTTATTTGACACAGAGAGAGAGAGAGAGAGAGAGAGAGAGAGACCACAAGCAGGCAGAGCAGCAGGCAGAGGGAGAGGGAGAAGTAGGACCCCTGCTGAGCAAGGAGCCTGGTGCAGGGCTCAATCCCAGGACCCCAGGACCATGACCTGAGCCGAAGGCAGTCACTTAACTGAGCCACCCAGGCGCCCCGAAAAAGTAGTCTCTTGACAGTTCATGCAGGGATACCCGGCAGGCGTGAGGACTCGGCCTGGCGGGCGCTGGAGACACTGCGCCAGGTGCTCTCCACTCAGAAATCCGGAGCTCAGGCGTTGGCAGCCACAGCTCGCCCGTGAACTACAGCTTGCTGCCCATATTTGTGTGGACGGAAACCAAGACATCTTTCCGTTCTTAAATGGTTGCAGAAAGATTAAAACTGCTTCACTAATTGAGAAAATTATTTGAAATTCAAATCTCAATCCATCAACCAAGTTTTACTGGAACATAATGAGACATTAATTGTGTGCCAACGCCCCAGGGCTCATTGCTACCAACTTTCTGCCCGTATCTCTTAGAAGGATCCCACTCATTGGCTTAAGTCTCATCCTAATTATCTCATTTTCACTTGATTATCTCTGTAAAGAGACTATCGATAATTAACTTCACATCCTGAGGTATTGGGGACTCAGAATCCAAGACATCTTTTTTGAATGGACATAATTCAACATGTAAGTTGGCCCTCTTGCTCCCCACCCATCCGTTCCTTTTCACATGCAAAATACATTCTCCCCAGCCCAACACCCCCAGAAGTCTTACTTCACCCAAGCATCAACTCTCAAATCTCTACATACCATCTAAATCAGATGTGGGTGAGATGGGGTATGCTGCATCCTGGGGCAATATTCCTCTCTATTTCGGAATGCGTGGAACGAGACCGGTGACCTGCTTCCAAAACACAATGATCAGACAGACATAAAGTAGACTACCCCTTCCTAAAAGGGACAAATCAGGAAAAAGGGCTGTGAGTCCCAACCAAGTTAAAGCCTAACAAGGCAAGTGCCATTAGATTTTAAGGCCTAGGAATAATTCTCTTTGGCCAAGTGCTCTGTCCTCGGAGCCCAGTGGGGTGGTGGCCCTGCGCTTCATCCCTGGATGGTGGACAAGCCTCTGGAATTGAAAAGGTGGCTTCACCCTCTGAGACCGAGGAGGGGGCTCTACCCCCAGGGTCACTCTTCCTTTGTCTTTAAGGATGACCTAAGTGCCCATCTAGAGAACTCTGTCGGCCTGTCTCCTTGGACAGCCAATGACTTGCCTCATTTCAACCTGTCTCTCTCCCCTTCAGTCCAAGTTGGTAGCATTTCCGCTGAGATGGTTGATGGAGTCACGAGGCACACACTTGTTCTCTCCAGAGCATGCTTTCTCATTTTTTGCAATACAGATAAGCTGAGAATCTCAAATTTTCAAAATCTATTTCCTTTATAGCTTAACAATTCATTTTTCAGTTTATCTCTGTCCCTCCAAATTGTACTATTAGCAGCAAGAAGTCAGGCCATATCTTCAACACTCTACTTAGAAATCTGTGCAGCTAAATGTTCCAGTTCATTATTTATAACTTCTTTTTACAAAACACTAGAACACAGGTTAGCCAAGTTCCCTGTCACTTTGTTACAAAAATCATGTCTTCCTCCAATTGTTTTTTTTTTAAGAACTACTTGTTCTTGGGGCGCCTGGGTAGCTCAGTGGGTTAAAGCCTCTGCCTTCAGCTCAGGTCATGATCTCAGGGTCCTGGGATCCAGACCCGCATAGGGCTCCCTGCTCAGCGGGGAGCCTGCTTCCTCCTCTCTCTCTGCCTGCCTCTCTGCCTACTAGTAATCTCTCTCTCTGTGAAATAAATAAATAAAATCTTAAATTAAAAAAAAAAAACATGGTTGGGGCACCTGGGTGGCTCAGCCATTGAGCATCTGCCTTGGGCTCAGGTCATGATCCCAGGGTCCTGGGATCGAGTTCCCCATTGGCCTCCCTGCTCAGCGGGAAGCCTGCTTCTCCTCCCGCTCCCCCTGCTTGTGTTCCCTCTCTCACTGTCTCTCTCTACCAAATAAATAAAATACTAAAAGATTATCTCTGTAGACTCTATCTCTAAATAAGGTCACGTTCTGCGGTGTGTGGGTTGAGATTCCAACATCTCTCTTCTGCGGGGATCCATTCAACCCATAACAATCAACAAGGAATAGACACCCTGAACAACACTATAAGCCTTGACCCAACACACACGTGGAGCCCTCCGCCCAGCTACGGCAGCAGGTGCATGGTTCCCCAGTGCAGGGAACACTTTCAGAGCAAGTGCCAGGTCATAGAACGAACCTCAAAAACTTAATGATGGGGTCTTGTCAAGACAACACTGCAACGAGCTTAACACTGGCCAAATCTAGAACAGTTGGAGCAATCAAATAAATGATAGCAGGTTATAACCAAAAGAATAAAATAAGCCCACGGATCTATATTGATATAAGTATGTAAATGTATAAACAAGTAGGAGAGAAGGGAAAACTTTTTTTTAAAGATTTTATTTATTTATTTGACACACACAGAGAGAGATCACAAGTAGGCAGAGAGGCAGGCAGAGAGAAAGGGGGAAGCAGGCTCCCCGCCGATCAGAGAGCTCGATGCGGCTCGATCCCAGGACCCTGAGATCATGACCTGAGCCGAAGGCAGAGGCTTAACCCACTGAGCGACCCAGGCGCCCAGGAAAATTTTTCTTTAAAGAGAAATATCACTTAACACATAAGAAATGACATAATTAGAAAAATCACCACTTGGTAGCTAGCACAGTAATATTTGTCTTATGCAAGAATCGTCCATGAATGCTACAATTATGTGGGTGAGAATTTTATGAGGAAATAATTAGTCTTAAAACATCTGCCCACAAAATAATTAATTACAGTTGGAAAAATAAGAACTTTGCAATAGAGAAATCTGGCGTTTACCTCCTTAATTAGGCAAACAAAATGAAAATTGCTATTACTGGCACAAATAAGTATGGAACTCTTGATACGGATCTCTGAAAAAGACACACCACTTCTGTAGTATTCCCGCGAAAATGCATGACCTGAATCTAAATCATGAGGAAACATCTAACAAACACAGGTTGAGAGTCATTCACCATGAAAATGGCAGCACTTTTTAAAAATGTTGAGGTCATGAAAGACTGAACGACTGGTCCTACCCAGAGGTAACTAGAGGGCCACCTGGCTGGCTCAGTCAGGGGAACATGCAACCCCTGATCTTAGAGTCCTGAGTCGAGCCCCATGTGGGGACTAGAGTTTACCTAAAATAAAATAAATTTTTTTTTAATTTAAAGGTAACTAAAGATACCTGAAAGTGGATATTGAATCCAACTTTTGTTTCTTGGACATTATGAGGACTATTGATGGACTTTGGGTAAGTGCTGTGTATTTGATAATAGTAGTAGTCCTAAATAGCAATTAGGTTCCTTTCCTGAATTTGATAGCTTGCTATGCTTAGGTAATGGAAAGACCTTCTTGGAGACACTCTCTGCAGTATTCAGGAGTGTAGAGGAATTACATCTGCAACTCATGCTTCTACCTTTCAAGAGAAATATGTTCTTTTTTTTTCCTTAAAGATTTTATTTATTTGTTAAAGAGAGAGAGAGAACACAGAAGGAGAGTGAGAGGGAGAAGCAGGCTCTCCGCTGAGCAGGGAGCCTGATGTGGGGCTCGATCCCAGGACCCTGAGATCACTCACGGTCTGAGCCAAAGGCAGAGGCTCAAACGATTGAGCCACCCAGGCACCCTGAGGATGTTCTTTTATAGAGAAAGCAGACATGGTAAAATGTTAACATCTGGGGAATATAGGTAAAGTGTATTTAGGAATCTTCCCTATCCTGTAAATTCTTTAATTCTGTGATTTTTTTCAAGTTCTCATCAGTATCAAATCATTTCTAAATAGTTAAATGAAAAGATGAAAAAAATGAATTTAGCAAGGTCATCAGATGTCACATCAGTTTATCCAAATCAATTCTATTTCTACATATCAGCAAAACTTTGAAAAATAGGATTTAATAAGATGAATCCATTTTCGAAATATCAAAATACACAATGTAAAAAAAAGAAAATCTTGTGCTGTGGGCACTGTTTGGTATCATGACTGTGGTGGTTGGTACATGAACCTACTAGGTAATAACACTGAATAGAACTTCATATGTGAACATGGATGTAAGTGAAACTGGAGAAATCTGAGTATCAGGAACTGTATTAAAGTCAGTATTCTCATGTGATGTACTGTAGTTTTGCAAAAGGTTAACCTTGGGGTAAACTGGACAAAGTATAAGGATCTCTTTCTTTTTTTAAAGATTTTATTTATTTATTTGCCAGAGAGAGCGAGCACGAGCAGGGGGAGTGGGAGGCAGCAGGAGAAGCAGGCTCCTCGCTGAGCAGGGAGCCCAGCGTGGGGCTCGATCCCAGGACCCTGAGATCATGACCTGAGCCGTGGCAGAGGCTTTAACCCACTGAGCCCCCCAGGCGCCCTTCTCCCGACTTTTAATAAAGTTTAAGAGCAGAGAGAAGAACTAAAAACAGAACCATTCCCCAGGACAGATGTTAAGTGGCCCAGAGCCTTTTCAGCTAGTAAAATGTCCCCAAAGTAAGAAAGGCCCGCAGCGGGGGCGCCTGGGGGGCCCGGTTGCTTAAGCGTCTGCCTTTGGCTCAGGTCATGATCCTGGAGTCCTGGGATCCAGCCCCGAACATCGCATCCGGCTCCTGGCTCGGGGCGGGGGGTCTGCTTGAGGGCCTCCTCCTCTCCCTCTGCCCTTCCCCCCTCACATGTTCTCTAAACAAACAAATAAGTAAAATCTTAAAAAGAAAAAAGAAATTGAAATAAGTCAACAAGCCCTCCGTGACATAAGCCATGGCATTAGCTGGTAAGTTCTAAGAACCCAGTTGCAGATCTGGGGGAGAGTCATTTGAAGATTTTATTTATTTATTTGAGAAAGAGGTCACTCGTGGGGAGGAGGGGCAGAGGGAGAGGGAAAAGCAGACTCCCTGCTGAGCGGGGAACAACATTAACTTGGACTGAAGAGGACAAACCCTGTATAAACTAAGAAGAGGGCGCCTGGGTGGCTCAGCGGGTTAAAGCCTCTGCTTTCGGCTCAGGTCATGATCTCAGCGTCCTGGGATCGAGGCCCACATCAGGCTCTCTGCTCAGCGGGGAGCCTGCTTCCTCCTCTCCCTGTCTCTCTGCCTGCCTCTCTGTCTACTTGTAATCTCTCTCTCTGTGTCAAATAAATAAATAAAATCTTAAAAAAAAAATAAAAAAATAAACTAAGAAGAGATCTTTGGGCTCCCAGCTTTCTGGAGGCAGGAAGGAGGCCCAGAAGGGCACCCACCTGCAAACATGAATTACTGTGAATAGGAAGGGCGACACAGATGTGAGCCAAGAGCCAAAGGTGCCGCAAAGCGCTAGGACGCACTCCTACAGAACAGGACCAACTGGTGAGCTGGTAACGTGTATCCGGTGGGATTTAGGAATTTCTTTTTTTTTTTTAATTTTTTTTTTTAAGATTTTATTTATTCATTTGACACAGAGAGAGAGATTACAAGTAGGCAGAAAGGCAGGAGAGAGAGAGAGGAGAGAGGAGGAAGCAGGCTCCCTGCCGAGCAGAGAGCCCGATGCGGGCCTCGATCCCAGGACCCTGGGATCATGACCTGAGCCGAAGGCAGCGGCTTTAACCCACTGAGCCACCCAGGCGCCCGGGATTTAGGAATTTCTATGGCCCAGGGACTGTAGTGTGGGGACTCCTGTTGTCCCCGGTGTTGAACAAGAGCATCTGTAGCAGTTTTCCTGTGTCTGCCCCACTGCTGTATTTTGGGTGTATAAGATGGCGATAAACTCACTTAACCTTAGTTTCCTTCTATGCTCATCTCCAAATATAGCCACACTGGGGTTAGGATTTGAAAAAGTATTTTGGAAGGACACAAATATTCAGTCCATAGCACATTTAATAGCCAGTAAAAAAATACACTAAGGGGAAAAACTCACACTCATAATATGAATAGGAATGATAAGCTGCCTAGGAATACATCTGATACAATGTTGAATTTTTATTTATTTGACAGAGAGAGTGCAAGAAGGGGGGAGGGGCAGAGGGAGAGGGAGAGGTAGGCTCTTCACTGAGCAGGGAGCCTAACACAGGGGCGCTCTAGTGGCTCAGCTGGTTAAAGATTTTTTTTTTTTTTGACAGAGAGAGATCACAAATAGGCAGAGAGGCAGGCAGAGAGAGAGAGGAGGAAGCAGTCTCCCCGCCGAGCAGGGAACCTGATGCCAGGCTCGATCCCAGGACCCTGAGATCATGACCTGAGCCGAAGGCAGAGGCCTAACCCACTGAGCCACCCAGGGGCCCGGCTCAGCTGGTTAAACGTTGGACTCTTGATTTCGGCTCAGGTCATGATCTGAGGGTTGTGAGATCAAGCCCTGTGCTGGGCTCTGTGGTGGACATGGAGCCTCCTTAGAATTCTCTTTCTCCCTCTCCATCTGCCCCTCCCCCTCTCTAAAAAAATAAAACCCAAAAAACCTTATGTGAAATGAATTTATGAATAAAATAATAAAATGCTATTAAAGTTCATAAAAACTGAGAAATTCATGGGGCACGTGGCTGGCTCAGTTGGTAGAGAATGTGACTCTTGATCTCGGGGTTGTAAGTTTGAGCCCCATGCTGGCTGCAGAGATTAGTTAAAAATAAAATCTTAGGGGCGCCTCAGTGGCTCAGTTGATTAAGCATCTGGTTTCAGGTCATGATCTTGGGATCCTGGCATGGAGTCCCGCACTGGGCTCCCTGCTTGGTGGGGAGTCTGCTTCTCGCCCTCCCTCTGCCCCTCCCACCTGCTTGTGCACGCTCTCTCACTCTCTCTCCCAAATAAATAAAATCTTTCAAAAGATTTTAAAGAAATAAAAATCTTAAAAAATTTTTTATTTAAAAAAATTTTTAAGGGTTAAACATTTTTTTTAAAGATTTTTTTTATTTATTAGAGAGAGAGCACAAGCAGGGGTGGGGGGGGAAGCAGACTCCCCGCTGAGCAGGGAGACTGATGCAGGTCTGGATCCCAGGACTCCAGGATCATGACCTGAACCAAGGGCAGTCGCTTACCGACTGAACCACCCAGGGACCCTTAAAATTTTTTTTTTAAAGAACTGAAAAATTCAAAGATATAGTATATTGATAGAGTAGAGTCAATGTAATAAAAATACTAATTCTTACAAAATACAAATTTAAGGGCGCCTGGGTGTCTCAGTCATTAAGCCTCTGCCTTCAGCTCTGGTCATGATGGCAGCGTCCTGGGATGGAGCCCTGCATCAGGCTCCCTGCTCGGCAGGAAGCCTGCTTCTCCCTCTCCCACTCCCCCTGCTGGTGTTCCCTCTCTCGCTGTGTCTCTCTGTCAAATAAATAAATACGTGTCTCTCAGTGTCAAATAAGTAAATAAAATCTAAAAACAAAACAAAACAAAAAACAACCCCCCCAAAATCTAAATTTAATAAAATTCCAGTCAAAACAATAAAAGCCTTTTCTTTCTTGAAGTGGGACAGATTGTAACATTTCTAAGAAAGTTTGCGGGTCTCAAACTGTCCCAGACAATCATGAACAAGGACAATTAGAAGAGCTTCCCCCTCTAGATGCAAGAGGTTTTTATGAAGCTAGAATAATAAAACAGTGTGGTATTCGGTCAGTGATAGAAAGTATTCCAGAAAGGGTACCTTGGACGCATCGGAACTTAGGATATAAGGAAGTGAACTTCTAAGTGCTGACTTAAGAACCTGCTCTTTGATACTTGCTGTTACGGGCTGGACTGCGCCCCCTCCTCCGAATGCGTATGTTGAAGCCCTAACCCCCAGCACCTCGAGAAGTGGGGGAGCCCGCCTCGTGTGAATGGAGGGGTCGGTTCTTGGATTCCCCATGGAAGATTAGTGTGAGGACCCCGCTCCAGTAACACAGCCGGAAGGAACACGGCAGGGGAGAAGCAGCTTCCTAAAGACAGGACACTCTGTCGAGGGGAGACCTGGCCGGCCCAGAGGGCGCCACTGCCCTGAGGCCAGGGGGGCCCTTTTCTTTTATGGTTTGTATAGGTTGTGGGTCACAGCCAGGCTGGTCTCTGACTGAGGTCATCCCCCTTCCCTGGGAGGGGAGTTTTGGCATCTACAAGGTTCTTGCTGGAACTGTCAGGGCCATCGTTCCCTGAAGCCGGGCGAGGTGGGGAGAGCTGAAGCCACCCCGGCACAGGTACTGAGGTAAACCTGGAGTCTTCCGGGGGCAGCTGAGGAGAGCACGTGTTTCGTAACTGCGGCTCCTGGTCGGCCAGCCCTGGGGTGTTAGAAGCCACGAGGTCAAGATGTTGAGAACCACAAAGTCAGGAGGCCGTGCCTTCAGGTTTCTAATGTGTAACCTAGGAAATTAGCTTCCATATGCAAACAAAATGAAAGGAAGTCATTACTTCACACTATATGCATACATAGTACCCCGGAAAGATGAAAACTTAAGCGTCTAAGCAAAATGCTGAAACTATTAAATGGTAATTCAAGGAAATAGTTTACAATAACAAAACGAAGATTTTTTTTCTCTTTCAAGAGAAAGATTTCTTTACAAGACACATAAGGAAAGCATGAAGGAAAATCTAGATATTGTATAAGGCCAAAACTAAAATCTAAGCGACCAACATTTTTATAAACAAAGTTCAAAGCCAAGGAATAAACAAAAAAATTAAAACATGTTGCATATTGAGGATTAATAAATACTATACATCAACACCACAAATTTAGTAGAAAAAGAGAAACCTGACAGAAAAACAAGGGATAATTGACAACCTGTGAAATAAAATCCCAATCATATGGAAATATATATATTTTAGCAGTGATCGCCCAAACACATTATCTGTATGTTCTGCATTTCAAATATCACTTCAGTTTAAAAAATCTTGATTTTATGCACTACTGGGTATTTACCCTAAATATACAAAGGTAGTGATCCTCAGGGGCACGTGCACCCGACTATTTATAGCAGCAATGTCCACAATAGCCAAACTATGGAAAGAACCTAGATGCCCATCAACAGATGAATGGATAAAGAAGATGTGGTATATATATATACAATGGAGTACTATGCAGCCATCAAAAGAAATGAAATCTTGCTGTTTGCAACGACGTGGATGGAACTAGAGGGTATTATGCTAAGCGAAATAAGTCAATCAGAGAAAGACAATTACATATGATCTCTCTGATATGAGGAACTTGAAGGGCAGGGTGGGCGGTCATGGGGGGATGGAGGGAAAAATAGTGAAACAAGATGGGATCAGGAAGGAGACAAACCATAAGGGACTCCTAATCTCACAAAACAAACTGAGGGTTACTGGGGGGTGGAGGGTAGGGATGGGGTAGTGGGGTGATGGACATTGGGGAGGGTTTGTGTTATGGTGAGTGCTGTGAAAGGTGTAAGCCTGATGATTCAGACTTGTACCCCTGGCGCAAATAATAATTTTTAAAAAATCTTCATTTTAAGTGTCCATATCTTGGCACAAAGTCCTCCTGATGTTTCAACATTAAGCAGCGTACTAGCTTTATGATTAATGTCTATATTTTATTTATTTGAGAGAGAGAGAGAGAGAGCACACAGCCAGGGGGAGAGGCAGAGGGAGAAGCAGATTCCCAGCTGAGCGGGGAGCCCCGTTGCAGGACCCCAGGATTGTGACCTGAGCCGAAGGCAGAAGCCCAACTGACTGAGCCACCTAGGTGCCCCTAGAATGCATTTTTAAGTTGTTTTTTTTTAAAGATTTTATTTATTTATTTGACAGAGAGAGAGATTACAAGTAGGCAGAGAGGCAGGCAGAGAGAGGGGAGGAAGCAGGCTCCCCACCGAACAGGGAGCCCGATGCGGGCCTCGATCCCAAGACCCTGAGATCATGACCTGAGCCGAAGGCAGAGGCTTTAACCCACTGAGCCACCCAGGCGCCCTGCATTTTTAAGTTTAAAACATTCTTTTCATCTTATTGAGGTGATTATATTTTCCCTTCGACTTATTGATATGGTCATATTAATGAATATCCCAATTTTCCTGTATTTCCACTCCGTTATACCTTCGTGAGGTGTTGCCAACTTCCCTTGTTGATAATTTCTCGGGGTAGTCGTCACCTTTGCGCAGGTAGTCGCTCAGGTTTTGTCTGAGCTTCTTTCTCGATCCGTGCATCTCTCGATTTTGGTGTCTTTATGCTGAGTCATCAATAGAAAAATCCCTTCTCCCATCTCCTCTGGAAATTTTATGGCTAAGAATTCTGTAATGGCTGGATGTTTGAAAGAGTTCCACGGACACTCGGTGATGCTTTTGGCCCAGGATCTCCGGCGCTTCGTCATCTTCACTCGCGAAGTGGGTTTCTCCTTTCTGGACTCGAATCGGACACCTCCATTCCTGGAGGATCACTTGTTTCACCAGGAATTCCGAATTTCTTAGTATAGAGAGGCTTCTCATTGGACCTCTGTAGTCTGTGGGTTTCTTTACCGTCCCGCCGTCGGGTCTGGAAGGAGAGCGACCTTCTGTAACTTTCCCCACAGCACTCCGACTATGGGTCAGCTTTACTTTTTCCTCTTAACGCCTATCTACTCAACGTAAATGTACTCATACATTTTTTTACTTCCTCAATTGAATTCTTCAGCCAGTTGTCTTTTTTTCCTTCTTTGACGTACTGGTGGATTTGTATTCCGGGTCTTCTGAAATCCCGATCCTCCACGTTTCTCCCAGACGCGCGTTCACGCCGCTCGCTCCCGGGCGGGCGGTCGCCGTCGCGCCGTCAGGCGACCCCCGTTCCCTGACGCAAGGACGCCTACGTGCCGCGGAGCCTTCTGGGAAATGTAGTTCAAAGGCGGCTTCCTGCCGTGAAGCGGGCCGAAAAGGAAAAAAGAAAAAAAAAGAAAAAAAACAAAGGCGTCTTTCTCTCGCGCACGCGTACTCGCATGCGCACGGCCCCTGACGCGTTCGGGTTGCGCCCCTTCTCTTTGTCCTTCGCCGCCAAGCGACAGGCGAGTGTGGGTGTCTGCGCGCGCGCCCGCGTGCCCGTGCGCGCGCCCCCCGGCCCC
>LNAC01000959.1:286913-320590 GCA_002007465.1 Ailurus styani
TTTTTTTTTTTTGCTTTGAGGGGGAGTCAGGGAGGGACAGGGGGAGAAGGAGAGAGAGGGGTTCAAGCGGACTCCCCACTGAGCATGCCTAACACAGGGCTTGATCCCAGGATCCCAAGATCGTAACCTGAGCTGAAGGCAGGAGTTAGATGCTTAACTGACTGAGCCCCCGAAGGTGCCCCTTAAGTCCACATCCTTTTGACATGAGAGTTTTCTACTCTTGATAAGCTTTCATGGCAACCGAAGTAAACTTCACTGAGTAGTCTTTGACAACAATTACAAAGGAAATTTTAAAATAACTGTGAATTTGGCCATCTGTTTAAGGAAATGGTTTACATGATAAACATAGTTTTGTCACAGTGCCAGAATTTTTATTATGTGAAATGAAGTGAAAGCATAATGCAAAGCAAATGACATTTGTTGTAGGTATATTTTCCTGGTTTGTGGTGTGCGTGTGTGTGTGGGGGAAGTTATTTGGATATAATTGACCTTTTTTTTTTAACCACACAGAGGTTTTTAATTTTTTAATGGTGAAATTTATTGACTGTTTTGATTTTTGCCTTTGCTTTATGTATGGGGAAAATTCCTCCCAAATTACACAAATAATCACCTGTGAGTTTTTTTCAAAGACTTTTTTCACATTTTTTTTTTAAGATTTTATTTATTTATTTGAGAGAGAGAGCACAAGCGGGGGGCGGGAGAGGGAGAAGCAGGCTCCCTGCTGAGCAGGGAGCCCGATGTGGGACTCGATCCCAGGACCCTGAGATCATGACCTGAGCCTAAAGCAGAGGCTTTAACCCACTGAGCCACCCAGGCGTCTCCCCCCCTTTATTATTAACATATAATGTATTATTTGTTTCGGGGTATAGGTCCATGATTCATTAGTCTTAAACAACACCCAGTGGTCACCAAAATACATACCCTCCCCAATGTCCATCTCCCACCCCATCCCTTCCACCTCCCTCCACTCCAGCAACCCTCAGTTTGTTTGCTGAGATTAAGAGTCTCTTGTGGTTTGTCTCCCTCTGACTTTGTCCTATTTCATGTTTTCCTCTCTCCCCCTATGATCCTCTGTCTTGTTTCTCAAATTCTGTCTGTCTGTGAGATCACATGATAGTTGTCTTTCTCGGATTGACTTATTTCGCTCAGCATAATACCGTCTAGTTCCATCCATGTCATTGCAAACAGCAAGATTTCGTTTCTTTTGATAGCTGCATAGTATTCCATTGTGTATATATATATATATATATATATATATATATATATATATATATATATACACCACATCTTCTTTATCCATTCATCTGTTGATGGACATCTGGGCTTTTTCCATAGTTTGGCTATTGTGGACATTGCTGCTGTAAACATGTGGGGGCCTCACCTGTGTTTTCTTTAAGACATTGTTGTGGTTTAAATTAAAATCCATATGGGGAGGGCACCCGGGTGGCTCAGTCATTAAGCGTCTGCCTTCAGCTCAGGTCATGATCTCAGGGTCCTGGGATCCAACCCCACATCGGGCTCCCTGCTCGGCGGGAAGCCTGCTTCTCCTCTCCCACTCCTCCTGCTAGTGTTCTCTCTTGCTGCCGCTCTCTCTGTCAAATAAATAAATAAAACCTAAAAAAAATAAAATAAAATCCATATAGAATTAGTTTGTTGTAATTTGTGAGGTACAAAACCAGCTGTATTTTCTTTTAAATGTTAATCACTCCTGTGCTTTACACAAAATCCAGTTTTAGTCATGGCTTTGAAATGCCACATTTGGGGCACCTGGGGGCCTAGGTTGGTTAAGTGTCTGCGTCTGGCTCAGATCATGATCCCAGGGTCATGGGATCGAGCCCGCGTTGGTCTCCCTGCTCAGCAGGGAGCCTGCTTCTCCTCCTTCTGCCCCTGCTTGTGTTCCCTCTCTTGCTGTGTCTCTGTCAAATAAATCTTTATTTTTTTATTTTTTTAAAGATTTATTTATTTGACAGAGATCACAACTAGGCAGAGAGGCAGGCAGAGAGAGGAGGAAGCAGGCTCCCCGTGGAGCAGGCAGCCCAATGCGGGTCTCAATCCCAGGACCCTGAGATCATGACCTGAGCCGAAGACAGAGGCTTTAACCCACTGAGCCACCCAGGTGCCCTAGAAGTACTTTATTTCTGATATTTCGTGATCTGTTTGCCAAGTCACAGACTTCCACCCTTCTTTTGCACTATAGCGTGTTCTTATCCCTGGGCAGCCCTGTTTTCATTGTACAGAAACACAGATGATGGTGAATACCTGGTTCCTAGCAAGAGGGGAAAAGATTGTAGGTGCAGTGTGATTATGCCCATCAAAGTGCATTTGTTTGTAAGTCCACAGATCCTGGTTACCCACAGATAAGCCTGCTCGTGTGATGTAAGAAAGGCGCCCCTGGAGCCAGGAAGCCGCTCCTGGTGTAAGAGACCCAGCCACGGCCTTCTGGTGGAGCTCCGGGGCCAAAGCAGAAGAGGCTCAGGGTGGGGCAGGGCTCAGAGGTGCTACTCATCTTGCAACAGAAAACGACCATGTTACAGGTGAGGTGATTGCTTCTTTATTTTCCAGAGGATTCGAAGGGGTGTGTACGTCTTCTAGTGAAAAAAGTGTACAGAGTTAAGGAATCACGGGAAAGTAGCCTCAGCATAGAAGACCCGGGTTGGGACAAAACTAGAGCAGTTAGAACAACAGTGGGGTCGGGCGCTGGCTCCCTGCAATGTGGAAAATTGATGTGTAACTTCCGACTCCCCCAAACTTAACTACTCACAGCCTGCTGTTGACCGGAAGCCTTACTGGTAATGGGTGATTAACAAGTAATTTGTATGTGTATTACATACTGTGTTTTATGATAAAGCTAGAGAAAAGAAAATGTTATTAAAATACATTTATAGTCCTAGAACCACATTGAAAAAATTTACATGTAAGTGGACCTGCACCTTTCACACCCGTGGTGTTCAAAGGCCAACTATTTTTTTTTAAAGATTTTTTTAATTTATTTGAGAGAGAGCACAAGCAGGGGGAGCAGCAGAGGCAGCGGGAGAAGCAGACTCCCTGTTGAGCAGGGAGCCCGACCTGGGGCTCGATCCCACAGGACCCTGAGATCGCGACCTGAGCCAACGGCAGACGTTCATCTGTCTGTGCCACCCTGGTGCACCTTCAGGGGCTAAGTTTATGAACTCTAGGACCTTGAGAAGGTGTTAAGATTTGAATGTTTTGTTTTGTTTTGTTAGGAGTGGGTGGGGGGAGGGCGGGGAGGTAGAGGAAGGGCAGAGGGAGAGGAGGGAATCTTAGGCAGCTGCCACAGCCAGCGCAGAGCCCAGCAGGCTCACTCCCACAACCCTGATGTCATGACCTGAGCCGAAATCCACGGTCAGGTGCTTCATGGACTGAGCGACCCAGGTGCCCCCTGAATTTTTGTAAACCACAGTGTCCTACATAATTAATGAATTTGAGCTGCAAACTTGGTTTTCTAGTTTATTTTTGTAAAGATTTTATTTATTTATTTGACACACAGAGAGATCGCAAGTAGGCAGAGAGGCAGGCAGAGAGAGAGAGAGAAGCAGGCTCCCCACTGAGCATGGAGCCCGATGTGGGCCTCGATCCCAGGATCCTGAGATCATGACCTGAGCTGAAGGCGGAGGCTTAACCCACTGAGCCACCCAGGCGCCCCGGTTTTCTAATTTTTAGCAGTTGTAATAAAGAAATAAGAATGTTTCTGTGAGTTGCATTATCCAAAGGTAAAACTAAATTATTTCTTCATAGAAAGTATTTCTCAGTCATTCTTTGATGAAATCTTTGGATAAATGATAGAGTGTGGGTAATGTTCTCAGAGAAATGTAGTAAATCCTTGGGTCTTCCGGTCGTTTCTCATGGTTTTCTGTGGAGTGTGACCCAAGGGGAAAGTACCAGAGCATTTAGTAATCATAATTGTGTATTTATATACCTCTTTAATTGTGAAGCAGAAGTCACACATGGAAAAGTACCTAAAATGTAAAAGTACAGTTTTAAGGAATTATTACCAACCACATACCCACGAAGCCACCATTCAGGTCGAGAAGTAAAACATTCCCAGCCCAAATGAGGCCCTTCCTGTGCCAATCACAAGCCTCTCCCTCCTGACACGAAACTGGGACCCTGACTTTTGTAACCATCTCTGTCCTTCTCTTTCTGTTTGACTCCTAAGTGTTCATCCTTATACGCTGCAGTTTGGTGTCGCCTACTGTCGTATATAGTAATTTGTGTTTTGTTTCTTTCACTTAACATTTTATTGATGAGAGTCATTTGCAAGTGCAGCCTTCTCTCCAGTGAAGGCAGCTTCCTAATATCACCAAATTCTGTCATTGTTCAAAATTCCACTTGTCTCATAAAACCCCAAATCGTTTGAAGTTTATTTGGATCAGACTCTGGGTAATTCATACAGTGTAGTTGGTTGATCTGGCTCTTAAGTCCGTCTTAACCTGTTGGGTCTTTTTTCCTAGTCCCATTTTTTTTTTTTTTTAAGATCTTATTTATTTGAAACAGAGAGAGAGAGCACAAGCTGTGCTCTCTCTCTCTGTTTCAAATAAATAAGATCTTAAAAAAAAAAAAAAAAGATTAAATCTAGCCCTGAGTTGCACTAGCCACATTTCAAGTGCTCAGAAGCCGTGAATTAGCACAGATAAAGAATATCTCCCTCTTCACAGCTCTGATCTGGAGACTTGATCAGAGTCAAATGTCACTTTTTTGGCAAGAGTATGTCAGAGCCTTGGGTACATACTTTCAGGAGGCAGCTCCTGTCTGCTCGACCCTTTGTCTGCTGGAGCTGTCTGTGGTGGTTGCCTTGATGGATCATTTCCATCAAGGGACGACTAAATGATACCCTGCAGTGACCTCCTCTTTTTCTTTTTGTTCCACTTCTTTGTTTATTTACTAATTTACTTACTTTTAAAAGATTTTAGTTATTTATTTGTCAGAAAGAGAGCACCAGCAGGGGGAGCGGCAGAGGCAGAGGGAGAAGCAGGCTTCCCACTGAGCAGGGAGCCCCACATGGGGCTCGATCCCAGGACCCCGGTATCATGACCTGAGTTGAAGGCAGACGCTTAATGACCGAGCCACCCAGGGGCTCCATGTATCCAAGAACTTTTTTTTTTTTAAGATTTTATTTATTTATTTGACAGAGAGAGATCACAAGTAGGCAGAGAGGCAGGCAGAGGGAGAGGAGGAAGCAGGCTCGCTGCCAAGCAGAGACCCCGATGCGGGGTTCGATCCCAGGACCCTGAGATCATGACCTGAGCCGAAGGCAGAGGCTTTAACCCACTGAGCCACCCAGGTACCCCTCCAAGAACTTCTTAACTCTACTTATCAATTCTAATAATTTTCTTTAGATTTTAGATGTTCATAAAAATATCAGCAATACTTCTTTCCTCAGTGAAAAGAAATTTTTTTTTTAAGATTTTATTTATTTATTTGAGAGTGAGAGAGAGCATGAGAGGGGAGAAGGTCAGAGGAAGAAGTAGACTCCCTATGGAGCTGGGAGGCCGATGTGGGACTTGATCCCGGGACTCTGGGACCATGACCTGAGCCGAAGGCAGTTGCTTAACCAACTGAGCCCCCTCGGCACCCCAGTAAAAAGAAATTTTGCTAAATTCCTAGTTTGCCAAAACTTTTTTTTTTTTTAAAGTAAGCTCTATTCGCAACATGGGGCTCGAACTCATGACTCTGAGATCAAGAGTCACATGCTTCTCCTACTGAGCTGGCCGAGGTCCCCTGCCAAGGCTTTTTATAACAAATGTTTATTACTTTTCAGTTTTTGGTGTTTTTTTCTTTTTTCATCTGCTTGTTCTTTTTTATCTTCCTTGTGAAATCTAGTTCTTCCTTTTGAAAATTTAAATAAGCTTTTTTAACAACTTAGTTCAATTATTTTCTGTTGTAGTTCTCGTGTACTTTGTAAATATGCCTTATCTGCATCTTTTTATTTATTTATTTTTATTTTTATTTTCTTATCTGCATCTTTTGAAGTGATTCTATATCTCTTCTTAATCTGTTGGTGTAGTGAATATCTTTTTTTAATGTTAATCCAACCTTTAATTTCTGGATCAAACCAACTCAGTCTTGATGTGTTTTCTGTATCTACTGTTCAGTATCGTGTGGGAACATGTCGGTTAGGATTTTCACGATGGTGTTGATATGTAAGTTGGCCTTTGCTTTTCCTTTCTTGCAGTCTTCTGAGTTTTTCTATTAAGGTTATGCTTGTATCAAAAAGTTTAGGGTTGTTTTCTTCCATATTCCATAGTTGTTTAGGAAAATAGGAATTCTGCATTATGTCTACAGAATTAGCTAGTAAAGCTGTTTTTTTGTGAGGAGGTTTTATGTTGGAGGTTCTGGACTGCGGCTGGGCTCATCCTCACGAGACGATCAGTTGATTGGTTTCGGTGCAGAATCCAAGGAGACTCTCCACAGCCAACTAATTAGCATTGTAGGGTTTGAATAATTTTCTTCATATGCATTCCTACCATCTATGGCAGTTTTCTCTCTTCCTTTCGGTATTTGTGCTTTTTCCTTGCACTTTATTGTACTGGCCCGGACCTTCAGGACGCTGAGGACTAGCCGTGGCATTGCCTGCCCCCACCCGCCTGCCTTGTTCTCTGTGCACTGCATTCCAGCACTTACTTAGGCCGTCTGCAGTTGGCACCAACTCTGCAAGTTACGGACACGGCCCCAGTGAGACCACCCTCGCTTCCATTACCAGCTATAAGTTTTGGGGTTCCCAGGGCACCTGCATTTCTGACCAATTGGCTACAAATTTGGGGGGTTCCCATGACCCCTTCAGGTTTGCTGGAACAACTCACGGAACTTAGAGAAATGCTATCTATCTGTAGTTACAGTTTTCGTCTAAATGATGCCAGCTGGAACCAGCCCGGTGAGCAGACTCGCAGGACGAGGCCTGGGCGGCTTGTGGAGGAGGAGCCCCTGTGCCCTCTCCCCGTGGAATCAGGACCCATCACCCTTTTCGCGCAGATCTCTGTGCCCCCAACCAGGAAGCTAACTTAAGGTTCCAGTGTCCAGTTCAGGGAGCTTTTTTTGCATTTTTAGATTTTATTAATTTCTTAGAGTGCAGGAATCGGGGTGGGGAGGAGCAGAGGGAAAGGGAGAAGCAGGCTCCCCGCCAACAGGGGGGCTTGATCCCAGGGCCCCGGGATCGTGAGCTGAGCTGAAGGCAGACGCTTAACGACTGAGCCACCCCGGGTGCCCCTTGACGGTTTTGTTTGGGGATTTATTACGTAGGTGTGATTTACTGACTCGGGCTAGATGAGGAACTCAGTCTTCTCCCCTTCCTTGACGTTGGGCTGATATCATGTGACTCAAAGCCCCAGCCTTTGATGAAATGGTTGCTCTAACCAGCTGGTGCCCATCTGGAGGACTGTCGAGCCCACTACGAGTCACTTTTTTTTTTGGTGAGAAGCATAAACTCAGGAAGGAGCCTATCATGACCTACAAGAACATTCTGTCACTGGGGAAATAGCAAAGCTTTAACATTTTTTTTTTAAGAGAGAGAGAGAGGGCATGTGTGCTTGGCAGGGGGAGGGGCAGAGGGAGAGAGAATCCTTTTTTTTTTTTTTTTTTTTTTTTTTTTTTTTTTTTTTTTTTTTTTAAAGATTTTATTTATTTATTTCACAGAGGGAGAGAGATCACAAGGAGGCGGAGAGGTAGGCAGAGAGAGAGGGGGAAGCAGGCTCCTCGCCGAGCAGGGAGCTCGATATGGGCCTCGATCCCAGGACCCTGAGATCATGACCTGAGCCGAAAGCAGAGGCTTTAACCCACTGAGCCACCCAGGCGCCCGAGAATCCTTTTTTTAAAGATTTTATTTATTTATTTGACACAGAGAGAGAGATCAGATCACAAGTAGGCAGAGAGGCAGGCAGAGTGAGAGGAGGAAGCAGGCTCCCCGCTGAGCAGGGAGCCCGATGCGGGCCTCCATCCCAGGACCCCCAAGATCATGACTTGAGCCCAGGACCCTGAGATCATGACCTGAGCCGAAGGCAGAGGCTTTAACCCACTGAGCCTCCCAGGCGCCTGGGAGAGAGAATCCTAAGCAGGCTTCACACTCAGAGAGGAGCCGGACATGGGGCTTAACCTCATGACCCTGAATCATGACTGAGCCTTAACTCCTGAGCCTAACTTAGCTGCCCTGAAATAATAAGGCTTTAAAAAGCTCTGTCCCAGGAACCTGACACAAAGACCAGACAAAGTATTATACAACTGGTTGCCATTGGCTATGTGTGCTGTTTAATTAAACATAAGTAGAATTAAAAGGGCCACTCTCTTACACTGTTGGTGGGAATGCAAACTTGGTGCAGCCACTCTGGAAAACAGTATGGAGGTTCCTCAAAAAGTTAAAAACAGAGCTACCCCACGACCCAGCAATTACACTAGGAGGTATTTATCCAAAGGGTACAAAGTGCTTTGAAGGGGCAGCTGCACCCTGATGTTTACAGCAGCAATGTCCACAATAGCCAAAGTACGGAAAGAACCCAAGTGTCCACAGACCTGTGAATGGGTAAAGAAGATGTTTACATCCACACAATGGAATATTAGACATCAAAAATGAAATCTTGCCATTTGCAATGACGATGGAACTAGAGGGCATTATGCTAAGCAAAATAAGTCAGCCAGAAAGACAAATACCACGTGATTTCAGTCATCTGGAATTTAAGAAACAAAACAGATGAACATAGGGGAAGGAAAGAAAAAAGATAAAAACAGGCAGGCAAACCATAAGAGACAACTCTTTGAAAAAAATTATTTTTGGGAGGCACCTGGGTGGCTCAGTCGTTAAGCGTCTGCCTTCAGCTCAGGTCCTGATCCCAGGGTCCTGGGATCGAGCCCCACGTCCAGCTCCCTGCTCGGCGGGGAGTCTGCTTCTCCCTCTGCCTCTTCTGCTGCTCCTCCCCCTGCTGGTAATCTCTCGCTCACTCTCTTTCAAATAAATTAAAAAAAAATTCTGGGCAGTGTCCTTCTAGTCCTCTGAGAGCAGCCATCAGAATTTCACCATCGAGTATGGTGTTAGCTGTAGATGTTGTAGATTATGATTACCAAGTTCTGTTCCTAGTTGGTTGACAGTATTTTACAATAAACACATTCTCATCATGTGCCTTTTCCACATCTATGGAAATAATGGTTTTTCTCCCTTACGTTGCTCCTATGGTTGCTTGATTTCTGAATGCTAACCCCATCTTGCACTGCAGGTCACATTATGCTGTTTTTACATGTGACTTGATACAAGTTGCTAGTTTTCTGTTAGGAATTTTGATTCCGTTAGACATACTCGCCCGTGGTGTTCATTTCGGTTGTGTTCTCCTCTGGTTTGGTCTCCTGGCCTAGATAGCCAGTTGAGGCGTTTGCACTCAGGAGGAACTTCTGTGAGGTTATTTCATTCAATCCTTAAGTGATTGGAAGAATTCACCTCTGAAGCCTCCTAGACTGGGAGTTTTCTTTGAAGGAAGGTTTTAAATTGTGGGGGTCAGTGTCTTTAACATTTACAGGATTAATTCAGGGTTTTATTTCGTCTTGTGTCATTTCGAGCGCATTGTTTGAACATCTTTTATCTAAGTTGTCCAACGCGTCGGCATGTGCCTGCTACTTTCTTGTACTCTTCTTAACTGCTTCTCTGGCCTCTGACCCTCAGTGGGGTCCGCCCAGTCTAAGTGTGTCCGTCAGCGAGTTTTCTGGTAGTTTTAGGTTGTGTTACCGTCCTTCCAGGTTTAGGTCAGCTTCGGCCCGGGAGGACCTGGTGATGTGTAGTCAGTCCTGTGTGCCCCGCAGCTGAGGCAGCCACCGCTTTGCTTCCTGTCATGTCACGTCACTGGGTTTGCGTCGTGTGTGCCCTGCTGTGTCTGGCGTCTCTCTTCAGCGGAGGGGTCTGAAGCCCATTCGTGTCCTGGCACACGTCAGAAATTCGTCCTCTTCATTGTTGGCCAGCGTTCCGTCCTGTGGGTGCCCCGTCTGTCCAGTCGTTCACTTGCCGGGCACCTGGACTGTTCACACGTCCCAGTGGTTGCAGGTCCTGCACGTGGGGCAGTCGTACACGTGTTTCTTACAAACACAGGTTTTCCCTTCTCTGGGGAGCACACCTGAGAGTGTCCTTGCTGTGTTGTCTGGTAAAGTCGTATTGAACTCGTTAGGAAACTGCGCAGTCCCGTAGTGTCGGAACCACGGTGTGTATCTACCGTTGTCTGGTTCCGGTTTCTCCGCCTCTTTTCCGCCACTTGTGCTTGTCTGCCTGTTGGTTATCATCATGCTGGTGAATGTCAGTGGTTGCTCACTGTGGCCTTAATTTGCTTTTCCTTAATAACTAGTGATGTTCTTCCTTGTTTCATTGATTATTAGCCATTCCTATGTCTTCTTTAATAGAATGTATTAGAATAGTCTACCAGTTTTTGTTTTTATTTATTTATTTTAATTTTTTTTTTAAGATTTTATTTATTTATTTCACAGAGGGAGAGAGATCACAAGGAGGCAGAGAGGCAGGCAGAGAGACAGGGAGAGGAGGAAGCAGGCTCCCCGCTGAGCAGAGAGCCCGATGCGGGCCTCGATCCCAGGACGCTGAGATCATGACCTGAGCCGAAAGCAGAGGCCCCAACCCACTGAGCCACCCAGGCGCCCAGGCACCCTGTTTTTATTTAAAAAAAAATTTTTTTAAGTAGGCTCCATGCCTACCAGGGGGCTTGAACACTAGACCCTCAGATCAAGCATCATCTGCTCCACCATCTGTGCCCACCGGGCATTCACTGCTTATGTTTTAACTGTTTGTTGTGAGAGGTTTATCTTTTAAGTTCTGGGTCGGTTTTTTTTTTTTTTTTTAGATCAGGAATAGGATTTACAAATAATTTTCCCTGTCTGTGGCTTACCATTTCATTTTTCACTGTGTGGTTTGAAGTGCAACAGCGTTGAGTTTTGTGTTGCTAGTTGGAAAGGGACATGAAAACCTTGCGTCTAGGCCCGGTTCCCTCTGTCCTGTCTCAGCTGTGCCTCCCGAAGGCCCCGGCAGGAGACGCACGGCTTTTGCATTCACTTGTCAAACGTCCTTCAGAGAACGTGAGCGGAGAAGACTGTGGGTCGTGGTTGCCCGGATTCTTAGCTCTTGCCCCTGAACTGCCTGCTGGTGCTGTTTGTGCTGGGTCACCCTTTCATAGTGGGTCTCCTGCCCGGGAGGCTCTTAGCTTTTCTTCCTAAGAGAATGTCCTTATTTCACAGTTATTCGTGATGAATATTTAAGTTGGCTACAGAATCCTTCCTTTCAGCACTTTTAAAATATTCTATTTTCTTCTGTTCTCTGAATGCTTTTAAATAAGACATTTGCAGTCATTTGAATTGTTGCCTGTCAGTGATGTGACTTCTATCTTTGTCTGTATTCTGTAGCAGTTTGTGACGTGTTTGGTCGTGGCTTTCTTTATGTTCATCCAGTTGGGGGTTCGCTCAGTCTCCTGAACCTTCCAGCTTATGCCTTTGGCTGGATTCGGGGAGCGTGTAGCTGTCACTCGCTTTGTCTGCCACGCTCCTGCTTTTCTTTTCCTGGTCCTCCAGGGACATGAGTTTGGTATTGTCTGGCACTCTCCTGAGCCCTCAGTGTCTGAAGCTCATTTTTAAGTCTTTTTTTTTTTCTCAGTTACTCAAAATGCGTACTTTTATTGACTGTCTTCAGGTTCACTGGCTCTTCTCACAGTGTATATGATGTACTGTTTAGGTCAGGTTTTGTATTTTCTGATGGGATTCTGGATCTTGTAGAGTGCATGTTTTCTGGTCATCTCGGGAGGCTTTGGGACAGAAATCCATCAAAAATCTGACATAAAGCCCAGAAACCTTTCTGAGACCTAGATTTGGTTATATCACTCCTGTTCCACGAGTCACGGCGAGCTGCTGGCAACAAGGACGTGTCTAGCCCAGGCATGTGTGGGTGGCTCGGTCGGTTGGGGGTCTGACTCTTGATTCCGGCTCAGGTCATGATCTCAGAGTTGTGGGATCGAGCCTACGTCAGGCCTTTGTTCAGTGGGGAGTCTGCTTGAGATTCTCTCTCCTTCTGTCCCTACCCCCAATAATTCTTCAGTTAAAAAAAAAAGAGAGAAAAAGTGTCTAGGTTGGTTAACAGTTGGCCCTGCCTCCTACGTGGCCTTTAATCTAATCACAACTTTGCATGCTCTGATCTTGTCTAACTGAACTGTTTGCCTCTCCTGAATTCTAGCAGTTTTAGGGTCTCATTGGAGCTGTTGGCTCCCAGAATGCCTTTGCATCCCTGCTTTTTTTTTTTTTAAGATTTTATTTATTTGAGAAAGAGAGCGTGAGCTTGAGCAGAGGAAAGGGTCAGAGGGAGAAGCAGGCTCCTCACTGAGCAGGGAGTCGGATGTGGGGCTCGATCCCAGGGATCATGACCCGACCTGGGATCATGACCTGAACTGAAGGCAGACCCCTAAACTGACTGAGCCACCCAGGCGCCCCACATCCCCATTTTGTGGGAAGCACTGCTAATTTCCTAAAACTCACCTCAAGCTTTACCTCTTGCAAAGAGCCTAGGTTGACATGCAAATCGTTGCTCGCTGGGTGCATCAGTGGGTTAAAGCCTCCGCCTTCGGCTCAGGTCATGATCTCAGGGTCATGGGATCGAGCCCTGCATCACGCTCTCTGCTCAGCAGGGAGCCTGCTTCTCTCTCTGCCTGCCTCTCGGCCTACTCGTGATCTCTCTCTCTCTGTCAAATAAATAAATAAAATCTTTTTTTTTTAAAGATTTTGTTTATTTATTTCACAGAGGGAGAGAGATCACAAGTAGGCCGAGAGGCAGGCAGAGAGAGAGGAGGAAGCAGGCTCCCCGCTGAGCAGGGAGCCCGATGCGGGGCTCATCCCAGGACCCTGGGACCATGACCTGAGCCGAAGGCAGACACCTAATGACTGAGTCNTAAAAAAAATTTGATGCTCTTGCTTTGACCCATGTTGTGCCCTCCCTTCATTTCTGCCTCTGCTATTACAGTAGCCCAGCTTGTGAATAGGTGTGTAGGTTTGCAGCCCTCTGCAAGGCCGTGTGGCTTTTCAAGCTGTTGTTTTACTCTCTTTTGGTACCACTCCTCTGGTGCCACGGCTGAGGTGCAGTACATATTTTGTTGGTGGTTGTGAAGAGTTAAAGTTGCTCCAGTTGTCAGGTGCCGTACGAGCAGAGCGATGGGAGGGTGTGTGACGGCATTTTACCCCAGAGGTGCAATGCGAAGGAGTCACACTCATTGTCCGTAGCTTTGCTGTGATGAGAACAATGTGCTCAGGCCCCAGTCCTCCTTCCCCACGTCACACAGCGGTCCTTGCTTTGGGCTCACCAGGACTGTGCTCTTACAGGAGGCATTCTCGTTTGAAGATTTGTCTGTGGACTTCACCCAGAAGGAATGGCAGCTCCTGGACTCCAGCCAGAAGGACTTGTACAAGGACGTCATGTTGGAGAACTACCGCAGCCTCGTGTCACTGGGTGAGGTGGCTCCCTGGGGACCTCCTGGCGGGCCCAGCACCTCACTTTTTGCGTTGCCGAGAGCTCTGCAGCTCCTGAAATCTCTAGTGGTTTTGCACCTGAATTGAGGAGATTAAAAGTTGCTTGCACTGGGACACTAGGGAAGGCGTCTGCACCTCACCTTGTGATAACGAAGACTGATTTTCCTTGTGCAGCTCTGAAACTTCCCAGGGCGCAGTGTTGGTACCATTAGTGGTCGGCACCTAATGCAAGGAATGTGCTGTATTTCGCATGTTTTCACATGTGGCCTTATTTACAGAGCAGTTTTGTGTGGCTGCTGTGATTATTCTCCTTTTAAGTAACTTTCCCAAGGACTGACAACTAGTAAATGGAAGGGTCTGGATTTGAACCCAGGCAGACTGGTTCCAGAGCCTCTGAAGTGAGTAATGGTTTTGGGTTTGGATTATAGAAGTCAGAGAGCCTTAAACCCCAGTAGCCACCAGCAAAGACTGTTGCTTTTGAGAATTACTTACTCTGTTGATAAACCAGTGGGTGGCTTCACTGTGTCCCCCTGATGCCAGACCTTCCTCTTTCTTCAGAGGCCCTAAACCCCAAACAGTTGGGGGCCACGGTTTTTGTGTTTTCCCTTGAACAGGGTATGAAGTTATGAAACCTGATATCATCTTCAAGTTGGAGCAAGGAGAAGAGCCCTGGATTGGAGATGAAGAAGTTCCAAGTTCAGACAGTCCAGGTGGGTGGGTGTGAGGACTGGACAGATGTGGGACGCAGAAATTCAGTGTCAGCTCATCAGTGGACTTGGGTGAAATGTGTTTTGGAGAGCGCTCTTCAAGATCTCTACACCTTTAGTGGTGATTCAGAAGAGCTGACATGAGCTACTCAAATAAGTCATATTTAGAGGTGGCTTCTTTGCTCGTAGCTTAAAGCAAAAATATTTCTAGCTTGTCCAGACCATGAGTTATTTCGTCTGTCAGGTCTGGGACTTTGACTTCTTGTTTGGTATTTTTTTTTTTTTTTTAAAGATTTTATTTATTTATTTGACACAGAGAGAGAGAGATTACAAGTCGGCAGAGAGGCAGGCAGAGAGAGAGGAGAGAGGAGGAAGCAGGCTCCCTGCTGAGCAGAGAGCCCGATGCGGGCCTCGATCCCAGGACCCTGGGATCATGACCTGAGCCGAAGGCAGCGGCTTTAACCCACTGAGCCACCCAGGCGCCCTCTTGTTTGGTATTTTGACATATTTAGTCTCTTGTCCTCTGTTCACCGCTGCTTGTACCTTCAGGAGGTTTCCTTTGCTCTCGTTCGGGCATCTGATGCCCAGAGAAGTGTCTGATGGAGCAGGAAAGGAAGTCCTTCCTCATTCCTCCCGAACAGTGGTCCCTTTCCTCATTTTGTAAGATTGGCTTCTGCTGTACTTTTCTGTAGATTAGACACCATGGAGTGCATCAAATGCTCACTCTTTGCATTCTTATATTTAAGTCACTTGCCTTTGGAAACTATCTTTTTCACTTAACTCCTCAAAGGACACTTAAAACTAGGCCCATGATGTTTCATTCCTGAATTTTCCAAATTGCTCGATGGGTCTAGAGTCTTACCTTTTATAAGTGCTCGCAAATGATACCATGAATTTCATTTCCTAATGCAGCCAGCTGTCTCTGATCCGTTATTCATCCCTACTCATCTGCTGTGTGATGTTGACTTCAGAGTCCCTTGAAAGTAGACCGTGAGATATGTATCTGAGTGCCAAGAATTTACTGGAACGGGAGAGAGAGCAGTGAGATGGGGGTGGAGAGGGAACGGCAGTGTGTGTGTTGGAAGGGGTGCTGACCCATGGCGGCTGCTGGGAGCCCCTGCGGGGTCAGGAATCTGGTCCCCCTCCAACTCCCATCTCTCAGGGCTTGAGCATTGCCCTGGGTGTGTTAACTCTCCAGAATGTCCAGAATCCCTGCATACAGACCAAGCACGCCATGTGGCTTAAGGGTTGTTTTGGGCAGAGAGATGTGGGTACCTGGGGTAGGTCCCACAGTCTGCCCGAGGCGCCAGTCCCTCTGAATGTAGCTGAGGCTGCAGGAGGGTCTGCTGCAGCCTGTGGCCTCTTCGTCCAGGATCTCCATGGTCTGAATCTGTGCACGCTGTCAGCTGTTTACCCTTTCCCCAGTTCACGGTCAACTCCATGTAAACATTTCTCAGTGTTTGCGGGTGTGGTATTTCTTCTTCTCTGCATCTGAATGTTTGATCAGACTTTATCTTAGTCCTTTCTGCATAAGTTCTGTTTTGGCTGCATTCATACTCACAGAATGTTCCTTGACTGTTCCAGCTAAATTTTTCTCACTTTTTTTCGTAAGTCGCATCCCAGACCTGATCACAGTGTATGAGACGTTCTTTAGCTGGCCAGTCCCTGAGCCGTGTGCACGCGTAAGCACGATGCTTACAGTTTGTATCCACTTACGCTTACAGTTTGTATCCACTTACGTGTTGGACAGTGTTTATGCAATAAGCCCATTGTTTTAATCCAGGTGTTTTTAGCCAGGTTTGCATTGGATTACCTGGGCATTTTTTTTCCCAACAATAAATGTTATGGATCCATTGGCAGTAACATTGATTCTGTACAGTGGTGTATATGTAGTTTTAAAATGGAGTATTCTAGAGCTGGAGTGTATAGCTCGAGAAACCTCCTGTGATTCTTATGTGCCCCTCATTCGTTGACGGCCTCAATTTGAATGATCACTAAAGATGATTAAAAATAAAAGACCTAGTAAACACCTTACAGAAGCGTAGAAATGTGTTAAGATATTTGCATTTAGTTGGTTTTCTTCTTAATTCGGCATTTAAATACTGAACAGTTATGCTTCACTATAATGCAGTGTACTTGTAGTCAAAGTTAACTAAACAAGGCCTGTGTGTCAGGATCCGCAGGACCGGCACCACGTTCGGAGAGACGCTGGGGGGACTCAGGGTATCGTTGGCCGTACGGCTAGGCCTTCTTACAGCGACACAATGACAGCTTCTTCGTCAGGGAAAGGGCACAAGCAGAGGCTGGAGGAATGCGGGGGCAGGTGTCCTGTGCTGCTCACTCCATGAGGGTCACCCCAGCAAGGAAAATGCAGTGATGTGTGCAGTGTTTCTGCACAGGGACGCTCACTGAAGACCCAGCACCCGGGGACCTCTGCCTGGCGCACAGCAGCATTGCAGATTCCCAGGAGAGCAGGTGCTCAGCACAGGGAGCCCCAGTTATCAGCTGGGGACTGGTGGGAACACTCCAGAAACAAGGCGCCCACATGGCAGCCAAGGGCTACCTTGCAAGGAGTCACGTGTCATAGGAAGTTGAAGAGATAAAGGTGTCTCTTATTCTGTGCTGGGTGGTGTGGGTACAATAGTGAGCATTAGAGATCAGTTCCCTACCTACACAGGGCTTATTTTCTCGTGGGAGGAAAGAGTGATCAAGTTGGAATAACCAGGGTAAAGCCCAGACCCTGAAAGTTCGATCGTAGAAGTAAACGAGGTAGATGATAATAGGGTAGAGGGTTTGTTGCTCTCCTTTGGCTGCCGTAACAAAACACCACGGACGGGTACATAGCAGGAAGCTATTGGCACAGCTCTGGGGGCCAGGGTCAAGGTGCCTGCCTGATCAGTTCCAGTGAACGTGGTTGTGCTGGCTTGTAGACAGCTGCCTTGCAGCCTTGCAGCTTTGCCCTCACGTGCCCTTGCTTCATTTGTGCAGGGAGGTGGGGGAGTGAGTCCTGCTCTGGTGTTTCTGATAAAGATACCAATCCTTTTGGATCAGGGCCCCACCCGTTGATGTCATTTAATTTTAATTCCTTTGAGATCCCATTTCCAAACACACCACACTGATGGTTAGGACTTCAGCACAGAGGTTTGGAGGTGTGGGGTGGTAGGGGGTCGCACAAACATTCAGTCTACGACACAGTCACATGGAGATGCCAGTTCGAGGCACAAAGACCACAGTGAGTGAGCTATGTGATTTGGGGGAAAGTGTTCCCTAAAGGAATGAGAAATATGAATGTATTAGGTCAGGAAGGGGCTTGGTGACTTCAGGACAACGAAAGGAAGTCTTTCTGTGTGGGGGTCTGTGCGCCAGGGAGACAGAGGCTGCGCTGTGTGCGGAACCTAGGTTTTATATCAACTTGTAAGCAGTAGAAAGGTGGTTAGATTGAGTCAAGTAGTTTTAAATAAAAATAGTTATCTGATTTACATTTTTTTAAAAAAGATTTTGAGAGAGAGAGCGAGAGAGAGCACAAGCAGGGGGAGGGCCAGAGGGAGAGGGAGAAGCAGACTCCCCGCTGAGCAGGTAGCCTGACGTGGGACTCTTATCTCAGGACCCTGAGACCATATCCTGAGCCGAAGGCACACGCTTAACCCACTGAGCCACCCAGGCGCCCTGATTTACATTTTTTAAAAAGATTATTTGAGAGAGCACGAGTGCAAGTGGGGGGAAGGGGAGACAGAGTTGGGGAGGGAGACAGGCAGACCCCTGCTGTGCACAGAGGCCCCCCCCCCCGTGGGCCTCAGTCCAACGACCTTGAGATCATTTGACCTTGACCTTTGGTTTGAGCCAAAACCAAGAGTCAGGCACTTAGTCAGCTTAGCTACCCAGGCGCCCCCTGATTGACGTTTTTAAAAGTTTGACCTGGGTGCATTGTGGAAGATGTAATGGGAAGCAGGGAAGCACGGTGGAAGGATATTTCACTGAGAAAAGTGGAGCGAGTTGGGGTATCTGGGTTATACCACAAAAGAGCAAACATAAAGCAGTTCCATTTTTCTAGTGGGAAAAAAGTGAAAATTTCCAAATGTGTACTTAGTCTAATGATGTAACATTTAAAATAATGCAGAGTTGTAAGTTTAATTTATAAAGACTTCATTTTCTGCTCTCACATTTCCTATTACCACTTTATTCAGACTCTTAACCTCCATCTCAAAGGTAATATTTCTATCCTAGACTCTGATTTTAACCACCAGACCTCTTTTTCCCTCATCCCCTATCTTAGGGTATTTTCAGTGAAAGAACACATGGATCTTAAGGTTTTGTGCCTAAACAGGTTAAATGAAGGATGATGTGTTCCATGAAGTGGCTGTCTTGGTAATAATATCGAAATGTGCTTAGAGGGCACCTGGGTGGCTCAGTGGGTTCTGCCTTTGGCTCAGGTCGTGATCTCAGGGTCCTGGGATCGAGGCTGCATCAGGCTCTCTGCTCAGCGGGGAGCCTGCTTCCTCCTCTCCCTCTGCCTGCCTTTCTGCCTCCTTGTGACCTCTCTCTGACAAATAAGTAAATAAATAATAAAATCTTTAAAAAAAAAAGAGAGAGAAAAGGTGCTTAGAAAGTTTCGAACTTCCAGAAAATTTAGAAATGAGGAAAAGTTCACAAACGATTTCTCATTCTTCAAGCTTGTAATGGCTTCAAAGTTCCTCTATCGAACCTGTTAGTTTTCTGTCGTCTTCTCCGTTAGAATGTAAGCTTCGCCAGGTCAGGGGCTGACTATCTTCTGTCCCCAGTGCCTTGCGCACACAGGGTGGAGGAAGTCCGCTCCTCAGAATATTGGGTCAGTCCTTTTACCCTTCTTTCTTGGTTCCTCCTTTCCCTTGATGAATTTTTTACATTTTCTCTCCATTTCATAAACTTAGATTTGACAAGAAGCAGAGGTGACTTACTATAATGTCTGTATCTTATTCCTACTTATAGCATTTTCTTTTCTTTTTTCCCCCTCAATACCTAGAGGATAGATCTTATACTTGGGTCTGAGAGACAACCTTCCAAAGCATTTGTCCCTTCAAATAGCATTGCTAGTTTTGTATTCTGTAAACACAACCGTAGAAGAGGTGCTTGGGGGTCTCCATCAGTGGAGCGTCTGACTCTTGGTTTTGGCTCAGGTCATGATCTCAGGGTCGTAGGATTGAGCCCCGTGTTTGGGCTCCATGCTCAGTGGGGAGTCTGCTTGAGGTTCTCTCCCTCTGCCCCTCCCCCTACTTTCATGCCTGCTCTCTCTTTCTCTAAAATAGACTAATAAATCTTAGAAAAACCCAACCATGGAAGCGTTCACAGGCTTTTCTTTCTTTATAGAACAAGTCTTGCAAGTCAGTGGTCACATGACGTGGCACCAGGATAACCAGGAGAAGCTTAGAAATATGAAACAAGACCATGAATGTGATGCAATTGGGAAAAAATTCAATCTGAGCATGAACTTTGTTCCTTCAAGGAAATCAAACAGTGAAGATGGTGTAGATGGATTACTTTTAAAACATCACTTAGACTTACTTATTCCAAAAACAGACTATGGAAGAACGGAACCAGATGGCTTAAGTGTATTTGATAAATTGTTTCTCCATACCAAGCCTGAGGAAACTGATAGTTGGCTAAAATATTACGAATATGATAAATACGATAAAATTAACTCTAAGAAGTCACAGATTATCATATATCATAGAACTCGTTTAGGGGAGAAACTCTTTGAATGCAGTGAATGTAGGAAACGCTTCAGTAAGAAATCAAGCCTCATTAAACATCAGACCAGACATATAAGAGAGATCGCCTATGGCTGTGGTAAGTGTGGCAAAACCTTTCCTCAGAAGTCACAGTTTATTACGCATCACAGAACTCATACAGGAGAGAAACCCTATGATTGTGGCCAGTGTGGGAAAGCCTTCTCCCAAAAGTCGCAGCTCACATCCCATCAGAGAACACACACAGGAGAGAAACCATATGAATGTGGTGAATGTGGGAAAGCCTTCTCCCGGAAGTCACATCTCATCTCACACTGGAGGACACACACAGGTGAAAAACCCTACAGGTGCAATGAATGCGGGAGGGCCTTTAGTGAGAAGTCAAATCTTATTAATCATCAGAGAATTCATACAGGAGAGAAACCTTTTGAATGCAGAGAATGTGGAAGAGCTTTCAGCAGGAAGTCACAGCTCGTTACACATCACAGGACTCACACAGGAACAAAACCCTATGGATGTAGTGATTGTAGAAAGGCCTTCTTTGAGAAATCAGAGCTCATTAGACATCAGACAATTCATACTGGAGAGAAGCCCTATGAATGCAGTGAATGTCAGAAAGCCTTCAGAGAGCGGTCGAGTCTCATTAACCACCAGAGAACTCACACAGGAGAGAAGCCTCACGCGTGCATTCAGTGTGGGAAAGCCTTCTCCCAGAAGTCACATCTCATATCCCATCAGATGACACACACAGGAGAGAAACCCTTTGTATGCAATAAATGCGGGAAAGCCTTCAGCAGGAAATCTCAGCTTGTTAGACATCAGAGAACTCACACAGGAGAAAAGCCCTACGAATGCAGTGAATGTGGGAAGGCTTTCAGTGAAAAATTAAGCCTTACTAATCATCAGAGAATTCATACAGGAGAAAAGCCCTATGTATGCAGCGAGTGTGGGAAGGCCTTTTGTCAGAAGTCACACCTCATATCCCATCAGAGGACTCATACAGGAGAGAAACCCTATGAATGCACTGAATGTGGGAAAGCCTTTGGTGAGAAGTCAAGTCTTGCAACTCACCAGAGAACTCATACAGGAGAAAAACCGTATGGGTGCAGGGATTGTGAAAAAGCCTTCTCCCAGAAGTCACAGCTGAATACCCACCAGAGAATCCACACAGGAGAGAAACCCTATGAATGCAGTCTTTGTAGGAAAGCTTTCTTTGAGAAATCGGAGCTAATTAGACATCAAAGAACTCATACAGGAGAAAAACCATACAAATGCAGCGAGTGTGGGAAAGCCTTCAGGGAGAAGTCAAGCCTCATCAATCATCAGAGAACACACACAGGCGAGAAACCCTTTGAGTGCGGTGCGTGTGGCAAAGCCTTTTCTCGGAAATCACACCTCATACCACATCAGAGGACACACACTGGGGAGAAGCCCTATGGCTGCAGCGAATGTAGGAAAGCCTTCTCTCAGAAGTCACAGCTTGTTAATCACCAGAGAATTCACACCGGAGAGAAGCCCTACCAATGCCATGAATGTGCAAAAGCCTTCTCCCAAAAGTCACAGCTCATTAATCACCAGAGAACTCATACGGTGAAGAAATCCTAGGAATGGAGTTAATACTAGTCTTTGACAGAGATCTCACCTCTTTGTACTTCAGAAAATGAAGTTAGGGTAAACCTTTCAGATAAGTAATCAAATCACATTGTATGTCTGGGTAATCTTTTAGCGTAGGAACTCCGAGGTTGTGTAGGGACAGCTTTCAGCAGGTTACCCTGTTCGCGTATGAGCCCTGAGAGTAGAGTAACCCTGAGATGCAGTGAATTTCCTAACCCTGTCAGACATACAGTGGGAAATGAAAAGCAACAGGGAGTACTGTGAACATCAGAAAGCCTTGCAGAGGTCACACCTCATTTGCTATTGGGAAATATTCCCACTGGGGTAAACCCTAGTCCAGTAAATGAAGAAAATCCCCATGGATGCAGCAAGTAATGTCCTATTTTCATCAAGAAGTCACAGCTCGTTGTACATTAAGAAAACACTCTGAGGAATGAAGCTCAGTGAAAATGCTAAATATGGGACAATCTTCAGCAGGTAATCCAACCATACTGTATTTGGGGGGAATTCATAATGTAAGTCAAATTAACCATTTGAAGACCGTGGAAACATGTGCCCCTAGAAATAAGGCTATAAAGGGAAGCCATACTTTTTTTTTTTACAGGTGGGGTTATCAAACATGCCCAATTCTAATGGTTGGTATGTTCACTCTGAAGAATGAAGTTTTAGAAATATGTGAATAAATTGAGTCATTGAAGCATCTGAATAAGACATTTCTCGGTGGTATTTATGGCTTATTTTCCTGTGTCACACAGTGTGTCCCATAGTTTGGAATCACATGTGGAAATGTAATTGCGAGCATGAGTTGCACATACTGTACCGGGTAGTGCCTCTGATGTCAGGACATACCACGTGCTGCTGGCTTTTCTGTTTCACTGGTACAGTAAAAACGGCAACTGATAGAACACATCTTCCTGCTAAATATGCAGCTTTAGTGATAGCACATCCTTTTTCCTTATGGCTTGTTGGCATCTAAAAGGAGTCTGTTGCTGACCTTTCTCTTCAGTTAGGACAGCCAACATTATATAAAGTCGCCTGCAACCTGAGAGTCAGAAGCACTTTATAAAATCTGGTTAATAAGTATTCAAAGGCAGGAACCACAACCCAGCAGTAGTGACTCATGAACAAAGGAATGCAGGTGTGTGAACTCTGTCACTCAGCGGTGACTCGGGCCGAATGGCAGTTGTGCTGTGCGGTCTTCTTCCCATGCTTCTTGGCGCCTTTGTGCATCAAGTAGACCTACTTCAAGTACATCCTGTGTGTTACTTCACTCTGATGAAATATGATGCTGTGTGCTATTATGTTTTTGGTGTTTCTTAAAATATCTTGTAAAAAAACTAGATGGAGAAGCCAATTTAAGAGTCACTGTTCAGAAAATGTAAAATACAGATTTTTGTGGTGAGAAATATATTTTTGGTGTATTCAGGGAAGCCTGTTTTGCCTTTCTATGAATTTCTGTGACTACCGGATAGGTTTTAGGACGTAGGGTTTTCACTGTCCCATCGTTTGAAATCTGTTTCACCTCTCATCACCAGTTGCATCCTCTACATGGAGACTCCCGCTGTGAACCTTTCTTGATCAGTAGGGTTCGCTCTGGCAGTGCATGAACCACCCCTTAGCTTAGGTAGAACTTCGCATTTATCTTTACAATGTTGCTTGTCAGAGTCAGCAGTGTTCTGTGTATGATGGCGAAATTCAGAGAAGTCCAACGCTGACCTTGTTAGCAGACTTGGAAAACCCAAGACTTCTTATACACAAGTTGCTTTATCAGTATGGTGTATTGCACTTTTGATTCCAGCAGTATTTTTTTCCCTTTAGTTGCCAATTTTAGCATCATTGTTGAAAAATTGGGACCTAAAGAATAATTTTCTAATCCACTGCACCAGGTTAAAAGTATCTAAGTTCTCAAATTTGTATTCATTCTCAAATGTATGGTCTTCCTGTTTTTATCCCTGATGCCTGAACGTGATTTTTATCAACTTCATTTTTAAGAGAATAGTGACAGGGTAATGTCTTACTTTGTAGGTTTTCCCAATTTTAAATTTTCATTTATCATGATTCTCTTTCCTAGTCCCAGAGGTTGATTCATTAGTTCTTGGATTGAACTTGGAGTCTGTTGTCTAAAAGTGACCTAATTTTGCTCACTTCAACTCTAGATTATTCAATTTACTATTAAGCTGTTAAACCCAGTACTTTCCTCTCTAAATAATAGAGCTTTGTGGGCGCCTGGGTGGCTCAGTGGGTTAAAGCTGCTGCCTCCGGCTCAGGCCATGATCCCAGCGTCCTGGGATCGAGGCCCACGTCAGGCTCTCTGCTCAGCGGGGAACCTGCTTCCTCCTCTCTCTTTGCCTGCCTCTCTGCCTACTTGTGATCTCTCTCTCTCTCTCTCTCTGTGTGTCAAATAAAAAAAAAATCTTTAAATAATAGAGCTTCGGCACTAGCTCATTGGTCTAATACCCAAGAATAAGTTTTTTTTGTTTTTTTGTTTTTTTTTTCCTACGTGCCAGGTATCAGTCATCGGGAGGGCTAATGCTGGCAGCAGAGGTCTCGTTTACCAGAATACTTTCTGTGGAGGCCCAGCTGTGTTGTGTAGAACTCACTGGGGACTCTTTTTGAAGTCACAAGAGGATTTTGATCCTGAAATTAGGTATTTCTAGTGTCCCTCTTTTAAATTACCTTGGAAAACCACAAAAAACATATGACACCACATTTCTGCTCATTGGTTCCTACCACAAATCCCACCTCACGAAGAAGACCGATTTTAAAGTTAAGAGGGATTTATGTGCCGCTCCCTGGCGCACAGTAGGTTATGTGGGTTGGATGTGTAAGGAGACCAAGGTGGAAGGAGTTTCCCCACCCAGGTTCCCCCACGGGCTTGGCGGCAGTCCTGCAGAGGACAGTTCTACTGTGTTCCTTTTACTAAGTGAAGTCTGGGTTTTGGGACCCGTCCCAGGAGGGCCTTCTGTTCAGCATTTCTCTGTGGGCTTTGGTAACCAGACACAGTTACTTCTGTGTGGATCGGTGTGCTGGACATTTTGATTTCAAGATCAACCCTTGTAGAGCCTGAGGAGAAGGAAACCCAAAGAATATCTGATTTACCCAGCAATACCTGGATCAAATAGCAGAATGTAGATCAGTGGGCATTTGGAATCTCCACTTGAGGCCTCCCTCATTGGTCACTTATTCCAGCAATATGCTCAGGTTGTTGATTTCGCCAAACTTCTGAGTCTGCAAATACTGTACCGACGAGCTGGTCTGGCCCGAGTGCGAACGAGCTCACCCCCCACCATGACCTTGTCTGTTTTCCACACTTATTAGTTACTTTAAGATGTAATTCTGATTATGCAGCTCTCTGTTGAAACACCACGTGGCTAACTGTGAACTTAAACTGTATTGTCCTCATGGTTGATGAGGACTTCTACACAAATTCCGCCTATCTGTCGTTTCTGAATGTCTTTCCTCCTACACAGTACTTTTTTGGCCTCCTCGAACTACTTGCAGTTCCTTGAGGTTTCTGCAGTTTCTCACTTTTCGCCAGTCTTCTGTCCCTGAAATGGCTGTGTTCCTTCTTAATGCCTGTCCACCCTTTATGAACCTGCACATGTGTTTGTCACTGTCTTTTCCATTAGAAAGCTTCTGGAAGGCTGGGACTACCTTCTTTGTATAGTTATAGCAACTGAAACTGCAATACAAGGGTGGGTGCTCTCGGTGGCTTCCCCCCAACACGTGGGGAAGCATCGTCTGCAGAGAGAGACAAGAATGAAGCCATGGAACCTCGTGCTCCAGGATCTGCTGCTTCTGGTCTTGACGTCCAGGTTCACCTCTCCCTCTGCCCCTTTCATGCCTTGATTGTTGCATTCTTCTGTGAGCTATCCCAAATATCCTTGTAATAAATTCTCTCTCATGTTAGCTTCGACTGGTTCAAGTTGTGTGTGTTCCTTAACACCCCAAATGTTACGCAGGAGGTTGGGCTGCCTCATGACTTGGATTCTCTGGGTGTGGATCCGGCGATGAAGTTTGGAGTGCAAGATGCTTATTGAGGATCAGCTGCTGTGAGGTGAAGGAAGGATAAACAGCAGGGGTGGGTCAGAGGAAGAAGTCAGGCCGCACAGAGGTGTTGGAGACCCTGGCCACATCTCTGCAGCCCCGAGGTGCTCTGTCCCTGGAGGTCTGCCATGCTGGGAAGGGGATCGCCCCATGTCAGGCAGTTCTTTTTAGCTGAGGCCAACTCCACAGAAGCTGGCAACTGGAGGCAGCCTGCTGGCCACTCCCTGCCACTGGGCAGCAAGTCCTTCCTTGGAGAGGGTTGGGTGGCCCACCTCTGTCCCCACAGACCGTCCCTTCCACTGTTGAGTGCCATTTTCCCAGTATTGGGTCTGTCTGAGGAAAGCCTGAGGAAACAGGTCACTAGGACCAACTGGTCCCTACTGGTGCTGTCCTCTCTCACCTGGGAGCCATTCTGGGGCTTCTGCTGGCCTCGGTGGCTCTCTTTTCTGAGGGGTCTGAGCCATGGTTTCCAGACCCTGCCCTGACCCGAGTTGATGATAAATTGAAGAAGCACCTATGTGGATCACCGGAATCCATTCATTCCTCTTCATCCTGTTGTGTAAGTAGCCCTACGTCCTCTTCCTTGTGATGCATCGGGAAGCCCTACAAAAAGAGCGACTCCTCTTGCGGCCCGCTGGCTCCTGGACATGAGGAGCACAATGCCCACGCGGTACCTGGAGCTTGCAATTAAGTGGAAAATTTGCTTTGTCTCCTGGTGAAAGTTGTGATCCCTTTGGGGATCAAGACCTGTAACCCTGCAGAGCCCAGAGTTGTGGGTGTGGGAAGACAAAGTCCTCTGGAGGTAATCCTTGGTAATGGTGGTGGTGGTATGCAGACCCGTGCCTTCCGCTCTGGGGACAGAGCACCGCAAAAGGTCTCACCAAGCTTACACGTTGCATTTGGAAGATGGCAGCCTGTCCCTACAGAATATTCCTTCTGAGCTGGCCGTGAGCCATTCCAGCACTCTGCGGAAGGCAAGCTACGTAATACAGCCCATGTGGCCTTTTGCTGTGAGCATATTCTTCCCCTCCTTTGCGCAGAGTGGTTCTTCTGGCCTGAGACAGTGTATGAGGGGTCCCATACTGTTCAATCACTTTGTACCCTCCCCTTAAAGATTTTTATTTGAGGGAGACAGAGAGCACAAGCAGGGGGAGTGGCAGAGGGAGAAACAGACTCCCCGCTGAGCAGGGAGCCCGACGTGGGGTTCGATCCCAAGACCCCGAGATCATGACCTGAGCTGTACGTATACGCTTCAACTGAGCCACCCAGGCACCCCTGTTTTGTCAGCCTTTGGATAGAGGTGCTGGGTGAGGTGCTGTGGACAGGAAAGAAAACCCCTACCTGGATTATGTTTTTTCTTGTGAGGACAGTGGCCTTTTTAGGCCAAAACGGTCAACTTGATACCAAGTGCCAGTGGGTCTCCTCAGGGCAAGGGTGCTGTACTGCGGGGCTTGGCCCTGGTTCTCTTGTTTCGGACATTCACTACTACCAGGAGCCAGATCAACCCTGGGAGAGAGATTCTGTGCTATTGGACAGATTGGCACTCTTGGCAATTGGATTAACCCCTGCCCTGGATCCCTGGTCTTTGGTTAAGGGTCACCACAGTGAGGAAGACAAGGTGGAGGTCCCCAAAACCCACTCTCCAGCCAGGATAGTATATCAAAAACAATACTGCACTCGGGGGAGGGGCGGGGGGTGGCAGACATGAGTGCTCTTCTAGACCCATGGGACACATTGGTAGAGTGCCTGTCGCACCGCTGTCTACTTCAGTAGTTCAAGCCCTACAGACCACACAGACTACAGACTACAGACAATTTCAGCCAAGTAATGGTCCTGCTTGCAGACCTGGGACTGTCCTCTAAAGCGGATTTATATGCCCTCAGGTACACAGGAGGCAGACTTTGATTTGACAGATGAATTTTTTTATCCGACTCAGGAAGAGGTCAGAAATGTCTGTATTAGCACAGAGCAGACCACATTACACATCACGGTTTGCCCCAGGGCTGCCATCACAGTTTGCAGAGGTCCAAGCTATCTGGACATAGTCCAGTACCTGCGAAATTGTGCCCATCCAGCGAGATGATGGAGAGGGGGCTGGCACGTGGGAGGCCCTGATACTGCACGTGCATCCCAGGGAGAGGTGACAAGCCCTGAGAAGGTGAGCGCTTACTGCAGAAGATAGCATGTGACTCACTGTGCTTTACGTGTATGATTCAGGAAGTTTTGGTAGGCTGTTTCTCCAGCAATGTATGTTTACTGACATCAAATTATAGATACTAACTTTGGATCTCCTCTGTAGTTACACTGAATTTTTCCTTTATATTTGCGAATTCTCTTATTCTCATTCCATCTTCGCAGAAATTTGCCTATTTGTTAGCTTTTACGATGAGCAAGATTTTGATTTTGTTGATCCATCAGTATCTTCGTGTTTAGTTGATTATCTGAAATCTTGGACTTGACAGAGGCCAATACAAAGATAGGAGGTCAGAAACTCCATGGCATGACATATGGATCTATGGGAATGTGATGCTGTAGGTTTGTCACGCATAACCCACGCAGCAGTCTTCCCAATCTTGATCTCCAAGAGGGGCATTGAGAGGTCGGTGGGTAAGAGGAGCACAGCGTCCTGTAAAAATGTGGTTATTGCTGTGCTAGGGGCTAAGGGTGCCCTGAAGTCAGGCTCCTGATATCAAAGGGAACTCCAGGTTCTGTGATGGAACAGGCCTAGTAACAGAATTTAATTTTAGAGATCAGATGGCAGGGTTACTATGATGGCCTCAAGGTTAGGATGGTATTCAGAACTGCTGTCCCGGCAGGCAACTTTGGAAGTGGCTAATTGACCCTGGGGTCTACAGGGCCAAAACAGACGGACGGCTTATGAAAATCTTATCTCTATAATAAAAAATGTACAAGTTTGAAAGCCTTAAGTTTAGACCCAATAATTGGGTCACAACTACATACTGTAAAACCAAGGAATTGTCAATAGGCCATTTTACCATCTGTCAGGCTGACTGCTTCTGGGTAACTGATTAACATTAACCCTTGTGGTCTTAACCATGACCACGACCCTATTGTTATATTTTCTTTGCCTTAAAATGGCCCGCTGGACCTGAAGCTAGCCGGTATGTTTGAGTCACACTGCTCCTATTTGCTTTCTCTGACTCTTCTAGGTATTCATGTGAGATATAAAAATCAACCTGCTTTATGTCCGCTACCAAAGTGCAGAGTTCAACCATGTTGCCTTTCCCTCAGACTTCCTTGTCCCTGATGTTTGCTTTGTTCCTGTCAGGATCCTACCAACCAGCCAAGTGAATGACCTCTGCCAGGATATCTGTGCTCTCCGTGTCTCCAGCTAGCCCTCCATCTGTGTTATATGAACTCCTCAGGGCACTGCTCATAGCTTTGACCACTGGGAAAGGTTCTTTCAGGGCCTCCACAACAGGAAGGGCTAACATGAATCCGCAGTCCCTTCCAGAAGATACTTGATGCATCTGTGAATTATTTCCTCTTCTGTTGGGCTTTATGCGCTTTCCAGGGCCTGATACCAAATGAATCATTCTATAATACAGTGAATTCAGCAGCCATCGATGAACCTGACGTTACCTCTCGCACCAGTTGCAAAACCACGTGGTGGGGAAGTATGCAGACTCCGTGAGGGCCCTGTGGTGAGCAAGACTCTGCTTCTCAAGAAGATTTCTGTCCTAGGAATTGGGGCTTTGCTACAGAACCCTAGAGCTCTTTGGAGCTCTGTGAGACTCCCGACAGCATCCTTTTCTGCCTTGGATGCTTCTCAGTTAGACCTTCTGCACCACAGGAGTTCAGTGGAGGATGCCTCACACTCATCCCGTGCCCACCAGAGCTCTCTTGCTCCGGGTGCCGCTCAAAATTGGAAGCTTTACTAACTACCCCAGTGTGAACACTACCCAAGTGTGTTCCATGCTGCCTTCTAACTTCAAAGAGGCCCACCAGGCACTGTACCTCGGTGTGGTGTGGAGTGTGCATTTTACTAACTTGCTCTTTACCTTAAAGGGATGTTCTGGCTTTCCTCAGTTCACTGAATTTCTAAAAATGGCATTGATGTTGGGCCTCTAAGTCCTTGTGAGCTTTCCCTGACACCTCCCAGCCCGTGTGTGTCATCAGGGCATCGTGGGCACTTGCTGCTTCTGCTGTAATTGCCCAACCTAACCCTAACCCCAGGCCAGCGTCTCTGGTCAATTGCTGCCTTCTGTGGTGTTAGGCATGCTTCTGCCCCCCCCCCCTTTTTGGGGTGTTCCTTTAACAAATTTTAGTCTATCCTTTTCATTCTTCCTTTAAAACCACATTTTAGAAATAATTTTATTGATAAAAGTTACAAAATGTACCTATTTTTTTTTCCTAAGATTTTATTTATTTGACAGAGAGAGAGAGACTACAAGTAGGCAGAGAGGCAGGCAGAGAGACAAGGAGAGGAGGAAGCAGGCTCCCTGCTGAGCAGAGAGCCCGATGCGGGCCTCGATCCCAGGACGCTGAGATCATGACCTGAGCCGAAAGCAGAGGCTTTAACCCACTGAGCCACCCAGGCGCCCAAAATGTACCTATTTTTAACATCAAGTTGAAGCTCCATGAGTTCTGATAAATGGCTATGCCTTTGTAACTACCACTCCTACCAAGTTGTAGAGTATTCCCATCACTTAAAAATGTTCCCTTGTTACCTCTTCAAAGTAAAATTTCACTCCCACCACTGACCCCAACCATTGGTCTCTCTTATCTTAGAATTTCGTATGAATGGGATTGTACACCTAGTAATCCTTTGTACCTGGCTTCTTTCACTCAGCGTCATGGTTTTGGGATTTTTGCATGTTATTGTGGTCCTTTTTTTTTTTTTTAAATTGTTGAGCATTCCACTGTATGGCTGTGCCACAGTTTGTCTACCCATTCACCTGTTGATGGACATCTGGATTGTTAATTTTTGGTGTGAAGAATAAAGCCGAGGGGCGCCTGGGTGGCTTGGTTGGTTGGGTGACTGCCTTTGGCTCAGGTCATCATCCCAGGGTCCTGGGATCGAGTCCCCCACTGGGCTCCCTGCTCAGTGGGGAGCCTGCTTCTCCCTCTCCCTCTGCTGCACCCCCTGCTTATGTGCTTTTGCTCTGTCAATTAAATACATAAAATATTAAAAAAAGAAAAGAATAAAGCTGAGATACTGCACTACATCATCAGAATGGCCAAACACAAAAGACTGCCCATACAAAATGTTAGCAAGGATGCAGAGGAACCAGAACTCAGACGCTGCTGGTGGGAATACAGTCTGGCAGTTTTTTAAAAGTTTATGCGTACAGTCGTACGGTGACAGACAGGAGCCACACTTGTGATGACCACAGCACAACAGTACACAGTACAGACTTGCCAGTCACTGTGCTGTAAACCTGCAACGTTAACAGTTTGTGTCAACTATATTTCAATAAAATATAATGTAAGGGTTAAAAAAAACATAAAAACAAATACTGACCATAGGATTTGGCAACTTTACTCCTAAGAATATACCCATGGGAATGGAAAACATATGTTCACAAAAATTTGTATACCAATACTCCAAAGATCAGTTTAAGGAACGTTTGTTTGTATCTGCTTCTAATCCCTGTTGCCGAAGCTACAGATTGAGAGTCAAAGAAGAGGAAAAAATTAGAATCAACAAAAGGAGAGCCCAGAAAGGCATTCTGTTTATACATTCTTGTTCTTAGAAATACGTTCAGAAGGTAGTTTTGTGAGGCACCACGTGGGAGCCCCTTTGAACGCACGTGCTCTTGTTTGTCCTTTTTTTTTTCCCCTTCTCTTTTTTTTTTCTTGTTTGTTCCTATGTGATCTCTGGGCCGCTGCACAAATCTGACTTTGAAGTTAAAAGCAAAGTGTTTTACTTAATATATATTAGGGCCCGCAACCAAACATTTGGACAAATGAAAGCACTGCCTCCGTACATCACACCCACACCTCTAAATTCCAGAAGGGATGAGGAGCAATAGAAGACACACGAGGAGTACCCTATAAACGAGTATTTATAATGCAGACGAACAGTTTCAAGTGCACAACACACTGACTCGACATCCGTGCCTCAAGCGTAGCCGCCACCTGCCACCACCCGAGGCTGTTACCACCACGGAGCTCCCGGAGCGCGGCCGTCAACCCGCCGCTCGGTCCCCCCGACTGCGGGGCCGCGTCGCCCACCCGGACCCCTCCCTCCGAGGCCATCGCTGGGCCTCCCCCCTCCACCGGCTCCAACGGACGCCCTTCCGTCCCCTCCGCTGTCGCACGTCCCCGCGTCCGCGGGCTGCGCGTGCAGGCGGCTCGCGGCTCCGAGCTCGTCAAGGGCAGGTGGTGTCGCGCCGCACCGCAGCCCACCCTACGCGGCCACGACGGCGCCCACGACGCGGGGACGAACGGAGCTCCCCGGTCCTCCTGGCAGGGCCGCCATTCCAGCTCCTCTTTCCGGAGGAGTCCGGGCGGCTCAGAACCGGGAAGACGAGGAGCCGGGGCCAGCCGCGGGGCTGCAGCGTCTGCGCTCGGCCCGAGGGAGCCATCGCCGGCCGGACCGCGAGTCTCGCGGCATCGCAGTCCCTCACGCGGGGACTCCGTTTACTACCGCTGCCCAGGCCGCTGGTCTTTCTCGGAAGCGTCGCGGCCGCAGTAACTTCCGGTTAGGCTCTAGGTCTCAGGGTGTGGGCTTGGGGCATTCTGGGATTCGTAGTTCAGGCCAATGGTCGTTGTCTCGAGGCGCCATTAACTCCCCCGCGGGGGGCCCTGGGAGTCCCAGTGTATGAGGGCCCTTACCGCGGGGCCGCGGTGGGTCCTGGGAAGTGTAGTCGTCTGAGGCCCGGGGCTCCGGCGCTGTGTGCGCAGGCGCGGGGCGTTCAGGTAGTCGTCGTGCGTGAGGGCAACTCTCCCGCCCTCACGCGGGGGTGGGGCGGAGGGTCCTGGGTAGTGTAGTCGCCTGAGGTCCGCCGGCTCTGTTGCTGTGTGCGCAGGCGCGGGGCGCTCGGGCACCCGTCGTGCATGAGGGCAACTATCACGCTCTCACCCAGGGGCCCGCGGTGGGTCCTGGGAAGTGTAGTCGTCCAAGGCCCGCTGGCTCTTGTGCTGTGTGCTTAAGCGCGGGCCGTTCGGGCAGTTGTCGTGCGTGAGGGCAACTCTTCCGCCCCCACGCGGGGGCCGCGGTGGGTCCTGGGAAGTGTAGTCGCCTGAGGTCCACCGCCTCTGTTGGTGTGTGCGCAGGCGCGGAGCGTTCGGTCAGCCATCGTGCGTGAGGGCAGCTCTCCCGCTCTCACCTGGGGGCCGCGGTGGGTCCTGGGAAGTGTAGTCGCCTGAGGCCCACAGTCTCTGTTGCCGTGTGCGCAGGCGCGGGCGCCCGGGCAGTCGTCGCGCGTGAGGCCAACTCTCCCGCCCTCACGCGGGGGCAGCGGTAGGTCCTGGGAAGTGTAGTCATCTGAGGCCCACCGTCTCTGTTGCCGTGTGCGCAGGCGCGGGACTCTCGGGCAGTCGTCGCGCGTGAGGGCAGCTCTCCCGCCCGCACCCGGCGGCCGCGGTGGGTCCTGGGAAGTGTAGTCGACCAAGGCCCGCTGGCTCTGTTGCTGTGTGCTTAAGCGCGGGGCGTTCAGGCAGTCGTCGTGCGTGAGGGCAACTTCCCGCCCCCACGCGGGGGCCGCGGTGGGTCCTGGGAAGTGTAGTCACCTGAGGCCCACCGCCTCTGTTGCCGTGTGCGCAGGCGCGGGCGCTCGGGCAGTCGTCCCGCGTGAGGGCCGCTCTCCCGCCCGCACCCGGCGGCCGCGGTGGGTCCTGGGAAGTGTAGTCGTCTGAGGCCCGCGGCCTGGTCCTGGGTCCGGTCCCCGAGGCTCTGGCAGGCGGAGCGGGCGCGAGGCTGGCGGCGGGGTCCCGGACGCACCGCCGAGAGTCTGGCTCGCCTCGGCCCGAGGTATGTAGAGTGGCCCTTCCCGCCCGCGCCGCCTTCTTTCCGGTGGCCCGGGCCGAAGCCTCCGCCCGGAGCTCGGGACCGCCTCGGCCGCCGGGCGGGAGGCGCCGAGGAAGCGCCGGTGCCGTGAGCCCGTCGATGCGGGGGCGGCGGGGG
>LNAC01000959.1:321569-341995 GCA_002007465.1 Ailurus styani
CCGCGCCAGCTCCGCCGTGTCCCCGGCCCCGCGGTCGCCGGCGCCCGCCGCGAGCCATGCCTCAGGTAAGCCGCCCTGTCCCCTCTCTCCGGTGCGGCTCCCTGCCCCGCTCGGCCGGCGCGGACGCGAGGGGCGCGCGAAGCCCTCCCGGCGGGGTCCCAGCCGGCTCCGGGCCCTGGGGCAGGAGGGGAGCCGCGGGGCCGGTGCTTCCTCGTCTTGCGGCGTCGGAGCGACGGCTGCTCCCTCCGTGCCTCGCGCCGCCGCCCCTTCTTCACCGTGTTTTGTGAGGCGTCTGCTTTCAGCCCCTGTGTCCGTGGGACCCGGAGCAGCAGTGTCAGCGTCGCCGCAGAACAGTGTCTGTCGGGAGCCCAGCGCGGCCCTTCCGAAGCCCCGACTCTGGCTGCGCGGCCCTCGCCGCGCTCCAGCCGTCACTTCCGAGTGGTTCTGGCGCAGGACGTCCCGAGCCTCGGGATGCGGCAGGAGGACAAAACCTCTGGCAGCCCTTCCCGCGCGGGGAGTGAGCAGGCCAAGCTCTCCGACTGACGTCCCCTGTTTTCTGTTCGCTTCTCTACCTCGCGGCCTATTTGTCTCCAGATCCACGGGCTCCCCAGGTTTTGCTGTGCTGACTCTACTGTTTAGGAAATAGGTTTATCAGTCGATAATCTTTTAACACTTACATTTTTTGGTGAGAGGGAGGAGGAGCAGAGAGAGAATCATTTTTTTTTCTAAGACTTTATCTATTTATGAGAGAGAGAGAGAGAGATCACAAGCAGGCAGAGAGGCAGGCAGAGAGAGAGGAGAGAGGAGGAAGCAGACTTCCCGCTGAGCAGGGAGCCCGATGCGGGCCTCGATCCCAGGACTCTGGGATCATGACCTGAGCCAAAGGCAGGTGCTTAACCCACTGAGCCACCCAGGCGCCCCAAATCTCTTTTTTTTTTTTCAACTTATTTATTTGAGAGCAAGAGAGAGGAGGGGAGAGATGAAGAGAGAGACAATCCTGAAGCAGGGTCCCCACTGAGCGCAGAATCTGGGGCTCCATCCCAGGACTCCCAAGATCACGACCTGAGCTGAAATCAAGTAGGCTGCTCCAATGGCTGAGCCACCCAGGCGCCCCTAAAACATTTTTTTAAAAAGTCTTTTTAAAATTTTAACTTCTTTAACCCATTTTTAAAAAAATTTTTATTTATTTTGATAGAGAGAGTTTACAAGTAGACAGAGAGGCAGGCAGAGAGAGAGGAGAGAGGAGGAAGCAGGCTCCCTGCCGAGCAGAGAGCCCGATGCGGGCCTCCATCCCAGGACCCTGGGATCATGACCTGAGCCGAAGGCAGAGGCTTTAACCCACTGAGCCACCCAGGCGCCCAAAACGATTTTTTTTTTAAAACTGTAAAGCTGACATACATCCGGGGCTCTTACTACTTTGGTACCTTTTAAAATTTCTTTCTTTCTTTCTTTTTTTTTTAAGATTTATTTGATGCAGAGAGGGAGAGAGATCACAAATAGAGAGGCAGGCAGAGAGAGAGGAGGAAGCAGGCTCCCTGTTCAGCAGGGAGCCCAATGTGGGGCTGGATCCCAGAATCCTGGGATCATGACCTGAGCCGAAGGCAGAGGCTTTAACCCACTGAGCCACCCAGGCGCCCCCTCCCGCCACCTTTTACAATTTCTGTTCATGCTTAATGTTTATGTGGATTATTTAATTTGGGCAAAACCAGGCTGCAAAGCAGGGCCTTATTACCCCTAACCCTGAGGGGAAGTGGGTTAGGTTCATCCCGGGAGGGGTTGCATTTCTTCCTTGGGTAGTCCTTAACACTTGACTGCTCATCTTCCTTGTTCTGTGACATTGCTTAAATTACTCAGTTTCATAGCTCTTTCTTCTGGAATGGGGACAACTGTGGTGTACTTAAGTGCACACCCCTTTTCAAGAGTGCTGCTGCTGTCTGCTATGGTCAGTTCTTACTGATGTAGTTTTTGAATGTAGGTGGGGTCTGGAGCTGACGGCTAAAAAAGAATTCTTGACATATCTTTGGTGCAAAAAGGTGATTTTATTAAAGCCCAGGCACAGGACCCATGGGTAGAAAGAGCTGCTGCATTGGGACTGTGAGGGGTGACTGATTACATACACGGGAGTTGGGGGTGGTAAGGAAAAGGGAGGTTTTTATTTTATTTTATTTATTTTTTGATTTGATTTGATTTGACTGAAAGACAGCGAGAGAGGGAACACAAGCAGGGGGAGTGGGAGAGGGAGAAGGGAGAAGCAGGAGCAGGCTTCCCACTGAGCAGGGAGCCTGATGGGGGGGGTGGGGGGCGCGGTCGGTGCCAGGACCCTGGGATCATGATGGGAGCCAAAGACAAGACACTTAGACACTTAACGACTGAGCCACCCAGGTGCCCTGAAAAGAGAGGTTTTCAAAAGAACTTTCATATGCTAAAGAGGGCCTGCAAGATATTGGAGGCATTGCCATTGTTGAGTTCAGGTGGTTTTTTTCATCAAACAAGGCGTTAATATTAAGATAGTTGGGAGTTTCCTTCCAGAAGTTAGGTAAAAAGATAAGAATGCTTTTTTCTTGTAAATCACTAAGTAAGACCTTTGTAAACTGACCATTTGTTTTTCCTTCCCTTAGCGTTAGCGCAGCCAGGAGCCCTTGAGGAATGTGACACAGAACCCGCGGGGGTGGGGGGGGTGGTTTGCGGGGTGTCAGCTTGTGCTTTGTCCTCAGCTTGCCTCTGCTCCCTCATCAGTTACCAGGAAGAAGTTTTGCCAGATCATATTAAGATAGGGCTGACATTAAGGAAAATATACACTGTCTGTTAAATACAAAGGGATTGTCTTTGCCTGTTATTAAATGTTGTAAGATTCTAAGAATTTCTACAACAAAAAGCCAGGAATCCATGCTGTTCACATGTAAAATCTTTTATTTTTCACAAAATTGTAAATGATCTCAGGACATACTGCATTTATTTTTTCTGCTTTTTTCCAACTATACAATAAAACAAAACAGCTAGGCTCTTGCTTAAACTCTTACCAGTTACTCGGGATTCTGAAAACTCCCATTGCTACTGCTTATATACACTGTCTGCTCTCTACGGTGGGACTCACTTCACTCCTTGACTGGGGTCTTCGGGAGCATTGGTGTTGGTTGTGCAGGTATCTGTATGTCATTTCAGGGGTCAGTGACATTCAGAGATGTGGCCATTGACTTCTCGCAGGAGGAGTGGGAATGGCTCCAGCCTGCGCAGAGAGATCTGTACAGACATGTAATGTTGGAGAACTATGGCCACCTGGCCTCACTGGGTGAGTGTATTCCTCCTCCTCCTCTCAGTCAGAATTTGAGCTTTGGGATGGCTTTGTGAATCTTGGTTTTCTGACTGAATATTACCAAGGGAGGTATGTTAGTTTTCTTCTTATTTGTTTTTTACTTTTTTTTTCTTTAATCTTTATTTGTAAGTAATTTATACACCCAGTGTGGGGCTCGAACTTACAACCCAAGATGCATCTCTACTGACTGAGCCAGTCAGACAGCCGTTTTTTATTTTTCAAGATGGATTATAACCACCTAATCCTTACACATCTCTCATATTTACACCTGGCATTTCTTTTTATGGTCCCTCTTCTGGGGACTCAAGGACTGATAATTGAATTTATTTCATTTTCTGCAAGCAGGTCTTAACATTTCTAAGCCATACGTGGTTTCCTTATTGGAGCAAGGGAGAGAGCCCTGGCTGGAGAAAGAAGATGTGAGAAGAGACCTGCTTTCAGGTGAGTAAGTTAATAACCCAGCTAATCAATGAAAAAGCAATACTTTTTTATATGTTGGTTTTAAAGTTTTCCCTTAAAGATACCAGAGACACAGGGACTGTGAAGTCTTGCCCATAGTTCTATAAGGAACCACTTCGCTTCCACTTACCAGTCTGTCTTCAACTCTCGTCTTATTTTTTCCCTACTTTCTCACAGACAGATGTGTTCTTTCTTTCCATTGTTAGCTCTGTTTGGGCTCTGAGTTTACCACCCCCCCTTTTTTTAGACTTTATTTATTCGACAGAGAGAGAAAGTGGGAGAGGGAACACAAGCAGGGGGAGTGGGAGAGGGAGGAGCAGGCTTTCTGCCGAGCAGGGAGCCCGATGCAGCGCTCGCTCCCAGGACCCTGGGATCATGATCTGTGGTCTCCAAGTTTCATTTCTTCTCCTTTCTTTCTTGAAATTGACCTATGTTTCTGTTGCCCAAATTAAAAGATACATATTTTTTTTCTGTAAACTATTGTTCTATTTAACCATCTTAGAAAGACTAATTTGTTACTTTTTGGTCAGTTGATGGGTTTATTCATTCACTCACACATTCTTTTAATATTTATTTATTTATTTATTTTAATTAAAGATTTGATTTATTTATTTGACACAGAGAGAGAGAGAGAGAGAGAGAGAGAGAGAGAGATCAGATCACAAGTAGGCAGAGAGGCAGGCAGAGAGAGAGGAGGAAGCAGACTCCCTGCTGAGCAGGGAGCCCGATGCGAGCCTCGATCCCAGGACCCTGAGATCATGACCTGAGCCAAAGGCAGAGGCTTTAACCCACTGAGCCACAGGTGCCCTCTTTTAATATTTATTTAAAAGGCTTTCTTTTAGGTTGCTACAAAGAGTAGAAAGTATAAAAAAGTGTAATAACTATCGAAGAAGTTATAGCCTAGTGAGATAAAATAGGTCTGGAATTAACTTCATTACATGTTCTCAAACTTGTAGTTCAGCAATAAGGAGAAAGGAATTTGCAGGTGGGGTTTTAGGCCTACATGATTTGTGTAGGGATAGGAGTAATAGAAACATAAAAGATAGGGAAAGGATCTGTTTTGAAGAAAATGTGATGAATTCGTTTGAGATAAGCTTGGTGTAGGTAGAGGATGGTATTTCCAAGTGAGGATTTGCAAAAAGCTGTTGGAACATTGGTACAAAAAAGTTCCGGTTAGAGATGTAGATGTGGGAATTTTAATATTAAGCAGAATTTGAAGCCATGAGATGGAGATGTCACTTTGGGTTGATAATAGAATTGCTGGTGAAACTCTTTAAAAATAAGTGGCCATGGGCGCCTGGGTGGCTCAGTGGGTTAAAGGCTCTGCTTTCGGCTCAGGTCATGATCTCAGGGTCCTGGGATCGAGCCCTGCATCGGGCTCTCTGCTCAGCAGGGAGCCTGCTTCCTCCTCTCCCTGTGTCTCTGCCTGCCTCTCTGCCTACTTGTAATCTCTCTCTCTGTGTCAAATAAGTAAATAAAATCTTAAAAAAAAAAAAAATGGCCATTCTCCAGCCTGGAAGATTCTGACATAGAAGGTCTGTGGAGTTTAAATTCTACATTGATGAAAAGTTCTACAAAATTTTAGTTGATTCAGAAGCCTCTGATGGCGGTATGTGACCTGTCACTGAGATAACAGGAGGAATGCTTACACGAACAGAGAAGCAGCAGCTTGGAAAGACTGATGAGGGACCAAGAGCAGGTGCCACGAAAACAGCTTCAGCTATGAGGGGCTTGGTGGCGGTGATTCTCATGTGCTACAGAGACTTCCAGGAGGGCCTGGGAAGAATGGATGTGGGCGGAGGTCATGAACTGGAGCAGGTGTGGGGAGATTTCCTCATTTAAGTAGGAGTTGAAGAACAGGGTCCTCTTCTAAATCTTGTAAGAATAGTAAAACTGATAAAACCATGTATAAGGGAAGTGAGGTAGGGGACAAATGGAAAAATTGTCTCTAATTCCACTACATTCATTCATCATTCATTCACTTATTCACTTATATTTTAAGTGATCTCTGTGCCCAGCGTTGGGGTCATATTCATGACACTGAGACCAAGAGTCACTTGGTCTACATACTGAACCAGCCGGGTGCTCCTCCACAACTTTACTACAGCTCTTCCAATTTTTGTGTGTTCATTCTAGTGCCCCCCCCCCCTTATTTTAATGGGAAGTAGGGTTTGTTGGTGGGCATGAATGAGGAGGGGGCAGTGCTAAGGTTCTGATGAGCACAGGGCCCACCATTTGTCCAGGGGGCCACGGTTAGGGATGTATTTGACCCCATAGACATTTGCAGTGAACTGCTTTTCAGCCCTCATAGCTTCAAATTCTTATGCATTAAAGTGAGTGAAGTCCCACTTCTTGGAGATGGGGATCTCCTGGCAGCCCCGGGTAACTTGGATTTCCCTGCGTAGGGCCTCAGTGACATGCTTCTTGTTCTGCACCTAGGTGTGGATGGACATGATTTGGCCTCTGTGGACCCTCGCCGCTGTGGCCTGAGGTTTTCCAAGGGTCCCCACGTGCCTGTTTGGAGCCTCCCTTGGGCATAGCCTGAGGGCAGACATGAGTGTCCGCCACAACAGGCTGTGTTTAAGGTCCTGTAAGGCAACCCCTATAAGCAACAGGCTGCATACACTACTGAGGAGGCCACCGTTGCGTACCAGACCCTCGGCACGGTTGGCTTTATTGGCTGCGGTCCAGTACTTTTGTAGAAAGGTGAGGTATCACACAGAAATAATGCATAAAACGTACATGTGCAGCTTAACAAATTATTGAAAGGTACCGATGTAACCACCACTCAGGTCAGTAAGCAGAACACCGCCAGGTCCCTGCAAGCTGTCCGTGGTCCCCTCTCCCCTGCCCCCCCAACCGCCGTCTTCTCTTTAATGAGAGTAACCTACGCCATTGGTTACTTGGCAGACTGTCGGCTATTTGTGTTTCTAATCACTACAGTTCAGGTGGGTATGTTTGTGAACTTTATATAATAGAGGGGCCATACTGTATATATTGTATTTTGCTTCTCAAAATCTTAAGATTTATGCCTTTTGAGTGTTACTCTTGTAGTTTGTTTCATTGGACAAGTCAGTACTGCCCAGTTTATCTCTTCTGTTACTGAGGGCTTCTTGGGTTATTTGCATTTTAGGGCTGTTGCAAGCAGTGTTACTGTTGTCCCTGTATCCTGGTGCAGACTGGCCACATTTCCTGCGGCACTTATCTAGGACTGGATTGCTGGGTCTGAGGACAGTGCACTTCTTCCTAATCATTAGATCTGCCAACATGCTTTCCCGAGTGCTTTTACTGACTTACATTCTCACAAACACCCTAAGTGGATTCTCCTTGCTCCCTGTGCTCAGTAGAGTTGGGGACCAGAATACTGACCTGTCAGAGGAGTGTGCACTGGCAGCTTCCTCTGGCTTATTTATTTACTTATTTATTTAAAGATTTTATTTATTTACTTGACAGAGAGATCACAAGTAGGCAGAGAGGCAGACAGAGAGGGGGAAGCCGGCTCCCCGCTGAGCAGGGAGCCCGATGTAGGCCTCGATCCCAGGACCCTGAGATCATGACCTGAGCCGAAGGCAGAGGCTTTAACCCACTGAGCCACCCAGGCGCCCTCACGCAAATATTTTCTCTCATGTGCTGCATACTTTTCCCCTTAATAACCTCTTCCGATGGTTGGAAATTCTTCATCTTAGTGTGGTCAGGTTTACCAGTCTTCCCTTCACAGTTGACCTGTCTAGTTGTTTCCTACCATGAGGTCATAATGCAGACATTTTCCTGTATTTTCTCTTAAAAAGGCCTAGTCATTTAGCCATTCACATTTAGATCCATTGTCTACTTTGAATTGATTTTGTGTGTTGGGTGAGTTGCCGGTCAGTTTTGATTTCTTCCTTGAGGAGACCCAGTCATCGTTGCACTAACATATTGACATGTTTGTCTTATCCTTCTTTCGTCGTGACTTTGTCATGACTTAAATGTCCGTATTTGTGTATATTTCTGAGTTCTCTGTTCTTTATTGATTGTATCCTTTTCTTTCCTTGCATACATCTATACAGCCTTAGTTATGGACTTCATGGGTAACGTTTTATTGTATTTATTTCACCCCACCCCCTTTTTTTTTGCTGAATAATTTAAAAGTAAATTACAGACATCTCAGCACTTCACCAGTGAAACACTTCATCATGTATAAATTATAGGAACATTTTCTACATGATCAAAATAGCATTTTTCATACAAAATTAACAGTTTTGCTAGTATTTTTTTAAAAAGCAGTGTCCATACGTAAATGCCTTCTGAGTGTGTGTGTGTGTGTGTGTGTGTTTAAAGACTTTATTTGTAGAGAGCACAAGTAGGCAGAGCGGCTGGCGGAGGCAGAGGGAGAACAGGCTCTCCGAGTTGCAGGGAGCCTGATGTGGGACTCGATCCCAGGACGCTGGGATCATGACCTAAGCCGAAGGCAGCGACTTAACCGACTGAGCCACCCAGGCGCCCCTGAGTGTGTTTTATAGCTGGGTTGTCTATAGCTGTTCTGTCCTGCGGGATGATGAAATGTTTCTGTTTCTCTGTGTGTCCTATAACTTGGATTTAAACCTGTTTATTTTGATGTTTTAAGACTTTGGGTCTTGTTTAAGTCCTGCTGAGATGATAATTATATGTAGGCAGGTTGTCAGTGTGGATGAGTCGAGGCTGTCAGTTGTAACCGCTCTTCTGTGTCTGTGGTTCTAGGACAGTCCTGTTTTTAAAGCCTTCGTAGGTTTGTAGTATTTGTCCTGCATACGTACCTCCTACTGGCCTTTCCAAACCGGGGCAGTGGATTCCCATTTGTTTCCGTTTTCACAGTTTCCAGTATGGTGTCTAGGGTCAGATCCATGCATGCACAACTCCGGGTTGAGCTCAGGATTTCATACACAGCTTTATGGGAGCACTTTCTTGAGTTCCCTCTCCTACCCTCTTTGGCTCTCAGGGCCCCTCTTTCAGGTCTTCTGAGTAGAAAGGCAGACCTTTAGTTTCCCCTCTGCTCTGTATTTCCTACAACCGTGTCTGCCTTTGCAGCCAAGCAACGAGGAGACAGGGAGAAGAAGAGAATGGGTATTATTCTTGTGTTGTAGGGAACGTAGAGTTTTCTTTTTTTTTTTTTAAAGATTTTATTTATTTGAGAGAGAGAGGGTGAGCAGGAGCTGGGGGAGGGGCAGAGGGAGAGGGAGAAGGGACCCTGACGTGGGACTTGATACCAGGATTTCGAGATCATGACCTGAACTGAACCGAAGGCAGACACTTAACCAACAGAGCCACCAGCGTCCCTGGATGAGCAACTTTGAAGGGGAGGGGAAAATTATATTAATTTGTGACTTTCTGAGTTTTGGGTCTTTGTGGGATACTTGACTGTATCAGTTCATTAGGCAATTGAGTATCACACTCAGGAGCTTAACAGAGATGACTGTGCTTCTCAAATATTAGTCATTTGGAGAGGTTTTTTTCTTTTCTTTCTTTTTCTTTTTTTAGATTTATTTGTTTTAGAGAGTGTGTGCACATAAACTGGGAGGGGTGGAGGGAGAGGGAGAGAAATCCTCAAGCAGACCCTCCACTGAGCCCAGAGCCTGATGCGGGGCTCGATCCCAGGACCCAAAGTTCATGACTGAGCTGAAATCAAGAGCTGGCTGTTTAACTGCCTGAGCCAACCAGGTGCCCCTGAAGATTTTATTTCTTATAAATAATCTCTGCACCCAGTGTGCGGGTCAGACTAACACCCTGAGATCACGAGGTGTGTGTTCCACTGACTGAGCTGGCCAGGCAACCCAAGCTGTTGAACTTATTCTTAAGCAACTTTCCCTAGTTTTTTATAGGTTATATTGCTTTTCTACAGGAGTGCTAGTGAATTTGTATATTTACATCTTAGTCTTTATTGTAGCAATAAAATACCCTAAACCTTTCTAGATTAATTCTTTACTGCAAATACAGTAATGATTTTTTTAAAATTAATAAACTTGTTAAAAGCAGTTTTAGGTTCACAGCAACACTGAGTGGAAAGTACAGAGAGTTCCTGTATACCCCAAGCCCAACCACAACCTCTCCCACTGTGGACATCCCACACCACAATCCCATATCATAATGTATTTGTCACAGTTGGTGAACCTAGATTGACACATTATCACCCAAAGTCCATAGTTTACATTAGGTTTTGCTCTTTGTGTTTTATGTATGTTCTGTGGGTTTTGGCGAATGTATAAGGAATGACATGTATCCACTATTGTTGTATTATACAAAATAGTTTTACTGTCCTAAAAATCTTTCTTGCTCTGTTTGTCTGCCTTTCCCCTCGTACCCTGGCAACCAGTGATCTTTTTATTGTCTCCCTTGTTTTTTTTTTTTAAGATTTTATTTATTTATTTGACACCCAGAGAGAGATCACAAGTAGGCAGAGAGGCAGGCAGAGAGAGAGGAGGAAGCAGGCTCCCTGCCGAGCAGAGAGCCCAATGGGGGCCTCGATCCCAGGACCCTGACATCATGACCTGAGCCGAAGGCAGAGACTTTAACCCACTGAACCACCCGGGCGCCCTGTCTCCCTTGTTTTGCTTTTTCCAGGATGTCATATAATTGGAGTCATACAGTAGTTAGCTTTTTCAGATAGGCTTCTTTCACTTAATATTGTGCATTTAAGATTCCCTTTATACCTTCCAATTTGTCAACAGCTTCTTTCTTTCTTTAATATGACATTTTTTTTTAAGATTTTATTTGTGTGTGAGAGAGAGAGCACACAAGCAGGGAGCAGCAGAAGGAGAGGGAGAAGCAGGCTCTTCACTGAGCAGGGAACCTGATGCGGAACTTGATCGCAGGACTCTGGGAAGTCCTGCCTTCCTGAGTGGAAGGCAGATGCTTAACTGACTGAGCCACCTATGCACCCAACAACTGTTTCTTTTTAGTGCTAAATAATATTCTATTGTCTGCATGAACTAGTTTACTTTTGCGTTCTCCTACTAATGGGTATCTTGGTTGCTTCCAAGTTTTTGCAATTATAAAGAAAGCTGCTAGGGCGCCTGGGTGGCTCAGTGGGTTAAAGCCTCTGCTTTCGGCTCAGGTCATGATCTCAGGGTCCTGGGATCGAGGCCCGCATCGGGCTCCCTGCTCAGCAGGGAGCCTGCTTCCCCCTCTCTCTCTGCCTGCCTCTCTGCCTCCTTGTGATCTCTCTCCCGCTGTGAAATAAATAAATAAAATCTTTAAAAAATAAAATAAAAAAAAAAAAAAAAGAAAGCTGCTATAAACACCTATATGCAGGCTTTTGTGTGAATATAAGTTTTGAATTAATTTGGGTAAATGCCAGAGTACAATTGTTGAATCATGTGGTAAGAGAATGTTTAGTTAGGAAACTTCCAAACTGGGCGCCTGGGTGACTCAGTTGTTAAGCGTCTGCCTTCGGCTCAGATCATGATCCCAGGGTACTGGGATCAAGCCCCGCATCAAGCTCCCTGCTCGGCGGGAAGCCCGCTTCTCCCTCTCCCCCTCCCCCGGTTGTGTTCCCTCTCTCGATGTGTTTCTCTCTGTTAAGTAAATAAGTAAAGTCTTAAAAAAAAAAAAAAACTACCAAAGTGGTTCTTAAAGAACTCTTAAAACTCAACAATAAGAAAATGAACAGGGCGCCTGGGTGGCTCAGCGGGTTAAAGCCTCTGCCTTCGGCTCAGGTCATGATCTCAGGGTCCTGGGATCGAGGCCTGCATCCGGCTCCCTGCTCAGTGGGGAGCCTGCTTCCTCCTCTCTCTCTGCCTGCCTCTCTGCCTACTTGTGATCTCGCTCTCTGTNAGAAAAGAAAAAGAAAATGAACAATACAATTTAAAAATGAGCAAAAGACCTGAAAAGCAACATCACCAAAGAAGATATACAGATGGCAAGAATATGGAAAGATGTTCAACATCACATGTCATGAAAGAATTCTAGATTAAAACGAGATACCACTACAAGATTATTAGAATGCCCAAAATCCAATCCACTAACAACATCAAATGCCCGTAAGGTGCAGAGCAATAGGAACTATTATCATTCGTTGCTGGTGGGAATGCAAAACGGTAGAGTCACTTTGGTAGTTTGGGAGGGTCAGAGGGAGGAGCAGACTCCCCACTGAGCATGGATCCCAACATGGGCCTCGATCCCAGGACCCTGGGATCATAACCTGAGCTGAAGGCAGAGGCTTAACCCCCTGAGTCACCCAGGCGTCCGTAAGTTACTTTTATTTAGTCTTTCCTTTTTACTTCCCATCTCTGTTCTGATGTCTTCTGAATTTCTGGGGATACTGCTCAGATTTCCGTTTATATGAGAACTTTGAAAGCCAAGTAGTGTTGAGGTGTGTGTGTGCGTGCATGTGTGGTTTTTTTTAATCCCTCATTGAAAAAGTGAGGAGTGGCTTTACTCAATATAGAAAAAAAAACAACAATAAACTTTTTTTATTTTCAGAGTCAAATGGTGAGATTCAGGAGTTTTCTCCAAATGTCATATATGAAGACGGCTCATCCCAGTATTTGGTAGTGGAAAGAATTCTAAACCAAGACCCTGAGTATTCCAGTTTTAAAGGAGGCTGGAAATGCGAGGCAGATACTCAGATGCAAGGAAATCAGGGATGTATCAGGCAAGTGACAGTCTCTCATCAAGGAGCCCTGTCTCAGCACATGAGCATCAGTACCGTGGAGAGGCCCTATGGATGTCATGAATGTGGAAAAACCTTCAGTCGGCGCTTTTCCCTTGTGTTACACCAGAGAACTCATACTGGAGAGAAACCATACATATGTGCGGAGTGTGGCAAAACCTTTAGCCAGATCTCAAACCTCGTGAAACATCAGATGATACATACTGGAAAGAAGCCCCACGAGTGTAAGGACTGTAATAAAACATTCAGTTACCTCTCATTCCTTATTGAACACCGGAGAACACATACTGGGGAGAAACCTTATGAATGTACTGAATGTGGAAAGGCCTTTAGTCGTGCCTCAAACCTCACACGACATCAGAGAATTCACATAGGAAAGAAACAGTACATTTGTAGGAAATGTGGGAAAGCCTTTAGCAGTGGCTCAGAACTTATTCGCCACCAGATCACACATACCGGAGAGAAACCTTACGAGTGCATTGAATGTGGGAAGGCGTTTCGCCGTTCTTCACACCTTACTCGGCATCAGAGCATCCACACTACCCAAACCCCCTATGAATGTAATGAATGCAGGAAAGCCTTCCGCTGCCACTCATTCCTTATTAAACACCAGAGAATTCATGCTGGAGAAAAGCTCTATGAGTGTGATGAATGTGGTAAGGTTTTCACGTGGCATGCATCCCTTATGCAACATATGAAAATTCATACTGGAGAAAAGCCGTACGCGTGTACTGAATGTGATAAAACCTTTAGTCGGAGCTTTTCCCTCATTCTACATCAGATAACTCACACTGGGGAGAAACCCTATGTATGTAAGGTATGCAATAAGTCCTTCAGCTGGAGCTCAAACCTTGCCAAACATCAGAGAACACACACCCTAGAGAACCCCTATGGATATGAAAACGCATTTAGTTACCACTCATTCCGTGCTGAGCACCAAGGAATTCACACTACAGAGAAAACCTAATAATGTATGGATTAAAAAAAACCAAACAGTTGATGCCTTACTTTGACTTCAGAGAAGAAAGAAGCCTTAAGTGAATATGTTGAATGTGAAGAAGGTGGGTCATATTTGATTCAACATCCTGGAAAATAACAGCCTAGGAATATGTCGGAAAGCCATTATTTAGCTACACATTCTTTTTATAACATCAGAAGATGAAATCAGTACTGAGGAGACTTCATCTGGTAGGATTCCCTCATGCGACATTTGTAAGTTCCTACCAGGGAAGGACACATGGCCGATAAATGTGAGCAAGGTTTTATTTAGAAATTGGTCCCAATTCTGCATCTGTCAGCTCAAACAGGACAGTGTGGGCAAGACGGCACTTTGTCCTGGACATCAGGAAATTCATAATGAAGCAAAGTCATGCAAATGCAGTGATTTGGCAATGTCTTCGTGTACCATGCAATATTTATTAAGTTTGAAAATGCTCTTCTAAAGAGAAAAAGCAACGTTGTAAATGAACTGAATAGACAGTGACTTTCTGCTTTATTTCAGAACTGCAGAATTATACTGGGGAGAAAACTATTGTAAGGAATGTGGCAAAATCTTAAGAGTTCTGAGAATGCTACTGGAGGGAATGTGGGAGGTTTGTTTTTTTTTGCGGGGTGGGGGTGTGTTTTTGTTCTAAAGCAAACTCAGAAAAGAAAGCTATGAATAAATATTTTGTCTTTAGCTAATTAATCTGATACTTGCAGTTTATTCCTAGCATGTGTCATTCTGAAAACACAAATAACACAGTACTGACATCAGCAGTGAAGACTAATGTGCATTTGTAGAAACATACATGGTTACAGAAACATTTTTTGTATTTTAGTGGCTTTAACTTTGAGATAGAATTTAGATTTAAGGTTATGTTAACTCATGTTTATCCTTGAATATGACTAGACCTGTCTTAGCTTGAAGTAAATGTAGATGAGGTATGTTGCAGGAAAATGCCAAGGTGGTTTTCCTCTTTTGATTCACTTACAGTGGGAACATTCTTTTGTAAGCACATATTTGTCAAAATAAACCAGATGATTTTTTTTTCTCCATGTACACCTTGCCCATTTTTTAATGTCCCAGTTAAAGGTGTATGTTATCTTGGAAGCATCTGCCTCCTTTTAAGGACTGAGCTTGCCTTTAGGATAGGTAATACGCAGTTTGGTACTTGAATAAGTGCCTCATGTAAGTATATTTTATGTATGGGTAAATCTTTCACCAAGTGAGAGGCTGGCAATTGTCTTTCCTACTGACTGATGTTAACACATAGCCGTTGCCTGGGAATTTTCTCAAGCCTCAATCTACCAGAACAGCTCCGTTGTACAAATTCTTCCTTTCCTATGTTTGTAGCAGGCATTATTACTTTTTGTGGCCCCATGTGGGGGGGTCTTTGTTGGATAAAAAAGTATTTATCATTTCAGAGGCTTTTAATATTTGGGGATGTGGCCATAGACTTCTTATGAGAAGTGGGGCTGATTGGATCCTGACCAGAAGAATTTCTATAGGAATATAATGATTTGGAACTATGAGAACCTCGTCCAAGGTTACCAATCCTCCATTCAGAACGTGAATTTAGGTATCTTTGCTTTCTCTTTCAGGAAAGGGGGGTGGGCTTTACACCTCTGCCTGAATTCCTACTCTAGGTCCTTGAATAAATGAAGTAAAATTGGTAGAAGTGGGAAGTGGCTTGCACTCGTCCTTGAAGGCTCTGCCCCTCCCTGCCACTTGTGCTCTCTTTTTGGAGAGAGGGAGATCGAGGGAGAGCATGAGCAGGGGGAGGGGCAGAGGAGAGGGAGAAGCAGGTTCCTTGCTGAGTGGAGAGCCCCATGTAGGGCTCGATCCCAGGACCCTGAGATCATGACTCGAGCCGAAGGCAGATGCTTAACCGACTGAGCTGCCCTGGCGCCCCTAACTTGTCTTCGTCTGTATTAAGAAGTTGGGTCTGGACCTAGGGAGATCCATAATCTTTTGAAGTATATATTTTCTCCCTTTTGTGAGCAGGACTCTATTTCCAAAGGAAATGTGACACTTACTGGAGCAAGGAAGAGTCAAGGAATGATGGAGAAAAGGTGACAGGAGGCCTATGATCAGGTAAGTGGGGGGGGGGGGAATCAGGCGGGGAGGGCCATTGCATGGAGTAGTTCCGCTTACCAAATTGCTTGAACCATTTTCTCAAAAATAGTAACTTTAAAATCCCCTTCATGCAACATCATTCTAGACTATGTAACTCATCCTGAAGGTGCTCTCATTAATTTGTGGTAAAGATACTTCAGAAAATAAGAACTATGGTTTTATTTATTTTTTGAGAAGTATTTGAGACAGAATGCATGCACCTGTGAACGGGGAAGGACAGAGGGAGAGAGAGAGAATCTTAAGCAGATGTTCAATGCAGGGATTGATCCCAGGACCTGAGTGGAAATCAGGATTTGGCTGCTTAACTGACTGAGCCACCCATGTGCCTGTACTATTTTTTTTAAAGTACTATTTAAACGCAGAGGGTCACGGGGTTTTATAAAGTGTCGAGGTGAATCTGATGCAGGTAACCCTTTGACCTCACTTTGAGAAAATGTTGGTTTCCTTTGGGTAATATTAACTGTTTTGTACCCATATATTATTTTTCAAGGAAATTCTTAGTATCTCCAGATGAATAGGGGGTGGTTAGTATTGAGAAAAAAAGGGATGCCAAAGGGGTTCTTTTGGAACGACTGCAGAGCTTTCTTGAGGGCATGATAAATAGAATTTGAATAAGCAAAAAAAGATTTCCTGGCTCAAATTCTAACGTGTATATGTGTATGTATACAAATACATACATATTTTACGATTTTTATATTGGGTGGTTGATCCTTTTCCTATTGAATTTGAATTCCTGGCATATCTAGAAAAATAGTCCTTTGCTGATTATATGTTTTCCCTGTTTGTGGTCTTTTGACTCTGTGTCCATTGCTATAAAACTCTAAATAAAATGTTTCAGTATTTTCTTTAAAAAAAATAAACACAATTTCTAGATTATACAATAAGATATCAAGAGACTTGCTACTGAAAAAAAGAAAATGAATAGCTTGTGGGCATTTTCATTATATAGTACATTTGTCATATCAGGAAGGTGCTGGCAAGGTTCACAGTTGCTTTCTTTCACTGAATTGTAGCACACAAATCTGTTTCATCTTTCCATATTTAACAATGATTAAAAATTTCTTTTTATTTTTTAGAGATTTTATTTATTTATTTGACACAGAAAGCAAGATCACAAGTAGGCAGAGAGGCAGGCAGAGGGAGAGGAGGAAGCAGGATCCCCGCTGAGCAGACAGCCTGATGTGGGACTCGATCCCAGGACCCCGGGATCATGACCCAAGCCATCCAGGCGCCCCTAACAATGATTTTTTTAAATAAGCTGTAGTGCTTTACAGAGGTAGCAGAAAAGTAAAAAAGAAAGTTGCCCATTTTTTTTCTTTTTAAAGATTTTATGTATTTATTTAATGAGAGAGCACAAGCAGGGGGAGAGACGGAGAGGGAGAAGCCGACTGAGCCACCCAGACCCCTCTGATAGTTGCCTGTTTTATAAGATGAAATTCTGTAACAATAGCCAGATACACTAAGATATAAAAGCAAACAGTAGTAGGAAAACATGTATGATGTTACACTTTTTAAAAAAAAGATTTTATTTATTTATTTGACAGAAAGAAAGATCACAAGTAGGCAGAGAGGCAGGCAGAGAGAGAGAGGGAGCCCGATGCGGGGACTCAATCCCAGGACCCTGAGATCATGACCTGAGCCAGAGGCAGAGGCTTAACCCACTGAGCCACCAGGGGGCCCTGATGTTACACTTTAAATCACTTGTAGAACATAATATAGTTTCAGTTCCTATTTGTTGTGTTGAGACAAGAAACAGGTGATGTATAGTGTGACCATCTCCGTACACATGAAGGGGTAGGAATCCTGCTTGAACATTTTGAACTACGTAGTATAAGATGTTTGTTTCTCAAGGCACTTGAGTGGCTCAGTCAGTTAAGTGTCCGCCTTGGGCTCAGGTCGTGATCTCGGGGTCCTGGATTGAGCCCCACATCAGGCTCCCTGCTCAGCGGGGAGTCCGGTTCTCCCTCTACCCTCTGCTTGTGCTCTGTCTTGCTTGCTGTCTCTCTCTCTCAATAAAATCTTAAAAAAAGATGTTTGTATCTCAGACACAGTTTCATTATGTTTACATATTGAAGATCTGTAAAATGTAGTGCAACATGCTCAGGAATGCAACCATTATTTCAACTGAGGCAGTTACCATATTTTCATTACCCTGGTGTAGTTTTTTTTTCATTTATCCATACGTTGTGAAAGCATCATACTCCCAATGAAGAGCTCTGTCCTCGATAGAACACGTAACATGTGGTGTCTTTTCTGGAATATGACTCCATATATTATTTCTGCATGAAACAGAAATTCCTTAATTGAGTTGACCTTCAGAATAATTATCTTGTACACAGTCAGTCTGCGTGTACAGCTGAATGGCTCTGCATCTGACACACTTAACATGCAGCTGTCGTGCAGTTGTGCCTGTTTAATAGGGTTGCAGCAGTTGTTTTTTGTTTTGTTTTTAAGATTTCATTTATTTATTTGACAGAGACAGCAAGAGAGGGAACACAAGCAGGGGAGTGGGAGAGGGAGAAGCAGGCTCCCCACGAAGCAGGGAGCCTGATGCGGGGCTTGATCCCAGGACCCTGAGATCATGACCCGAGCTGAAGGCAGCTGCTTAACTGACTGAGCTCCCCAGGTGCCCCTGGTTGCAACAGTTTTTACTGGTCTCTCTTCAAGGGAAGGCAGTGTTGTTAGTATGAGGCTGGGTTTACCTGCTACTTATAATGTCTTCAAAAAGTCTACTTCCAGAGACGATGCAGAATTGTAGCATCAACCAGATACGATACAAAATTCTATATTTAAAGTCATCATTGAGCGGTGGAAGCAATGTGACTAGATGGACCAGAATTCCAGAGAGAAATCACAGGGGTTTTTGTGGTCAGTTGAAGTTGAAATGGCAGATGAGCAACTTGAGACTCTTCAGATGCATAGCTGGTTCCCTCCCCTGGGACATTTGCTGAATTTAGGGCTGTGCAGGAGAGCTGAGGAGCCAGGATAAAAGCTTCCAAAAGAGTGAAGTATCTGCAGTGTCTTTGGTGCTTAGGAATGAAAAACCCACTAGAGAAGGGGCCAGTCTCCCCCCACGCTATCCAAATTTGAAGCTGCATGGGGTAGGAGGTTAAGGAGATTAGGACCTACCAACCATCTGACTTAAAAGCTTCAGGAGAGTCCTACCCAATACAAAGAGGCTAAACAAGGGTAAACTGAAGCTTACTAAAAATTTAATGGAGCTTTGATCCAGGTCAATCTTGCTGGACTGAGGTGATTAGCCTCTCAAACTAGCAGAGGAAAGGAGAAACTCTCAGGTAGAAGGTAACACAGCCTGGAGAATGAATGAATGAATGAATGAATGAACGAACGAACAAATGAATGAATTACTAGGCATGCGAAGAACAGGATCTTATATAGATATACTTCATTTTATTGTGCTTTGGAGATATTGCCTTTCTTTTTCTTTTAATTGAAGGTTTGTGGCAACCCTGTGTTGAGCAAGTCTATCTGTGCCATTTTTCCAATGGAATTTGCTTATTTTATGTTTCTATCACATTTTGGTAATTTTCATATAATCCTAAGTTTTTTTTTCATTATATTGAATTGCTGCAGTCTAATGACAAAATTTTAACAGATGGGGAGTTTCTTCTTATGGATGAGCAAAGTGGTCCCCTGAGATGGAATGTACTCTTGGTAGCTGTGAAGACTGTTGAAATGGCAACTTAAAATATTACATAAACTTGGTAAAGCAGGGGGAGGACTTGAGAGGATTTGACTCTAGTTTTGAAAGAAATTCTGTGGGTAAAATTCTATCAAACTGCATCATAACGCTATAGAGAAATAGTTCATGGAAGGAAGATTAATTAATAGATTAAACTTCATTATCTTTAGAAAATGCCACAGCCACCCCAGCCTCTAGCAAAGACCACCCTGATCAATCAGCAGCCATCAGCAGTGAGGCAGTACCCTCCACTGGCAAGAAGACTATGACTTGGTGAAAGTCCATGTGCATGTGATGGTTACCTTGCTCTTTTTTTTTTTGGCAAGAAAGTTTTGTGTGTGTGTTTTTTTTAAGATTTTATTTATTTGACAGAGAGACAGTGAGAGAGGGAACACAAGCAGGGGGAATGGGAGTGGAAGAAGACGGCTTCCTGCCGAGCAGGGAGCCTGATGTGGGGTTCAATCCTAGGGTCCTGGGATCACAACCCGAGCTGAAGGCAGACACTCAATGACCGAGCCACCCAGGCGTCCTGGCAAGAAAGTATTTAATTAAGGTATGTCCATTTTCTGGGGGGAATAACTGTATTATACACTTAATAGACTGTAGTATAAGCATAAGATTTATATGCACTCAGAAACAAAATTCATTTGACTTGCTCTATTGTGATATTTTCGCTTTACTCCAGTGGTCTGGAAACAGACTTGTAGTATCTCTGAGGTGTGCCTGTAATCCGCAAGAGACAAAACAGACCAGAGAAGCACTCAAAGAAGTGACCTAGATTTTGGGTTTCTAGACAACGATTTTGATGTAAATACGGTTAATATGTTAAAATACACGAGAGGATGGAAGAAAGAGAAAACTGGACAATTTCCGCTAGTAATTAGAATCTATAAAAAACAGTCAAATGGCTGGCTATTTGAAATTAAGAATTTAATAGATGGACTTAACAGCAAATTGAACACAAAACGAAAAAGTAAAACGGAAGGCAAATCAACAACAAAAGTCCTGAGATGGGAAGAGAGGAAAAATATGCCAAGGTCTGAATGAAGACTCTGACTTGCTGTTCTATTTAGAAAGCTCTTCATCCTCCATGGAGGACTACTTCCTTTCCTTCAGATTTCGGCGTAAATGTCATCTCATGGAGACCTTTCTTGACTTATTTATCTAACATAGGTCCCCTTATTCTTATCCTAGCATCTTATTTTTTTTT
>LNAC01000959.1:342593-368505 GCA_002007465.1 Ailurus styani
AAAAAGAAAAGAAAAAGAAAATGAACAATACAATTTAAAAATGAGCAAAAGACCTGAAAAGCAACATCACCAAAGAAGATATACAGATGGCAAGAATATGGAAAGATGTTCAACATCACATGTCATGAAAGAATTCTAGATTAAAACGAGATACCACTACAAGATTATTAGAATGCCCAAAATCCAATCCACTAACAACATCAAATGCCCGTAAGGTGCAGAGCAATAGGAACTATTATCATTCGTTGCTGGTGGGAATGCAAAACGGTAGAGTCACTTTGGTAGTTTGGGAGGGTCAGAGGGAGGAGCAGACTCCCCACTGAGCATGGATCCCAACATGGGCCTCGATCCCAGGACCCTGGGATCATAACCTGAGCTGAAGGCAGAGGCTTAACCCCCTGAGTCACCCAGGCGTCCGTAAGTTACTTTTATTTAGTCTTTCCTTTTTACTTCCCATCTCTGTTCTGATGTCTTCTGAATTTCTGGGGATACTGCTCAGATTTCCGTTTATATGAGAACTTTGAAAGCCAAGTAGTGTTGAGGTGTGTGTGTGCGTGCATGTGTGGTTTTTTTTAATCCCTCATTGAAAAAGTGAGGAGTGGCTTTACTCAATATAGAAAAAAAAACAACAATAAACTTTTTTTATTTTCAGAGTCAAATGGTGAGATTCAGGAGTTTTCTCCAAATGTCATATATGAAGACGGCTCATCCCAGTATTTGGTAGTGGAAAGAATTCTAAACCAAGACCCTGAGTATTCCAGTTTTAAAGGAGGCTGGAAATGCGAGGCAGATACTCAGATGCAAGGAAATCAGGGATGTATCAGGCAAGTGACAGTCTCTCATCAAGGAGCCCTGTCTCAGCACATGAGCATCAGTACCGTGGAGAGGCCCTATGGATGTCATGAATGTGGAAAAACCTTCAGTCGGCGCTTTTCCCTTGTGTTACACCAGAGAACTCATACTGGAGAGAAACCATACATATGTGCGGAGTGTGGCAAAACCTTTAGCCAGATCTCAAACCTCGTGAAACATCAGATGATACATACTGGAAAGAAGCCCCACGAGTGTAAGGACTGTAATAAAACATTCAGTTACCTCTCATTCCTTATTGAACACCGGAGAACACATACTGGGGAGAAACCTTATGAATGTACTGAATGTGGAAAGGCCTTTAGTCGTGCCTCAAACCTCACACGACATCAGAGAATTCACATAGGAAAGAAACAGTACATTTGTAGGAAATGTGGGAAAGCCTTTAGCAGTGGCTCAGAACTTATTCGCCACCAGATCACACATACCGGAGAGAAACCTTACGAGTGCATTGAATGTGGGAAGGCGTTTCGCCGTTCTTCACACCTTACTCGGCATCAGAGCATCCACACTACCCAAACCCCCTATGAATGTAATGAATGCAGGAAAGCCTTCCGCTGCCACTCATTCCTTATTAAACACCAGAGAATTCATGCTGGAGAAAAGCTCTATGAGTGTGATGAATGTGGTAAGGTTTTCACGTGGCATGCATCCCTTATGCAACATATGAAAATTCATACTGGAGAAAAGCCGTACGCGTGTACTGAATGTGATAAAACCTTTAGTCGGAGCTTTTCCCTCATTCTACATCAGATAACTCACACTGGGGAGAAACCCTATGTATGTAAGGTATGCAATAAGTCCTTCAGCTGGAGCTCAAACCTTGCCAAACATCAGAGAACACACACCCTAGAGAACCCCTATGGATATGAAAACGCATTTAGTTACCACTCATTCCGTGCTGAGCACCAAGGAATTCACACTACAGAGAAAACCTAATAATGTATGGATTAAAAAAAACCAAACAGTTGATGCCTTACTTTGACTTCAGAGAAGAAAGAAGCCTTAAGTGAATATGTTGAATGTGAAGAAGGTGGGTCATATTTGATTCAACATCCTGGAAAATAACAGCCTAGGAATATGTCGGAAAGCCATTATTTAGCTACACATTCTTTTTATAACATCAGAAGATGAAATCAGTACTGAGGAGACTTCATCTGGTAGGATTCCCTCATGCGACATTTGTAAGTTCCTACCAGGGAAGGACACATGGCCGATAAATGTGAGCAAGGTTTTATTTAGAAATTGGTCCCAATTCTGCATCTGTCAGCTCAAACAGGACAGTGTGGGCAAGACGGCACTTTGTCCTGGACATCAGGAAATTCATAATGAAGCAAAGTCATGCAAATGCAGTGATTTGGCAATGTCTTCGTGTACCATGCAATATTTATTAAGTTTGAAAATGCTCTTCTAAAGAGAAAAAGCAACGTTGTAAATGAACTGAATAGACAGTGACTTTCTGCTTTATTTCAGAACTGCAGAATTATACTGGGGAGAAAACTATTGTAAGGAATGTGGCAAAATCTTAAGAGTTCTGAGAATGCTACTGGAGGGAATGTGGGAGGTTTGTTTTTTTTTGCGGGGTGGGGGTGTGTTTTTGTTCTAAAGCAAACTCAGAAAAGAAAGCTATGAATAAATATTTTGTCTTTAGCTAATTAATCTGATACTTGCAGTTTATTCCTAGCATGTGTCATTCTGAAAACACAAATAACACAGTACTGACATCAGCAGTGAAGACTAATGTGCATTTGTAGAAACATACATGGTTACAGAAACATTTTTTGTATTTTAGTGGCTTTAACTTTGAGATAGAATTTAGATTTAAGGTTATGTTAACTCATGTTTATCCTTGAATATGACTAGACCTGTCTTAGCTTGAAGTAAATGTAGATGAGGTATGTTGCAGGAAAATGCCAAGGTGGTTTTCCTCTTTTGATTCACTTACAGTGGGAACATTCTTTTGTAAGCACATATTTGTCAAAATAAACCAGATGATTTTTTTTTCTCCATGTACACCTTGCCCATTTTTTAATGTCCCAGTTAAAGGTGTATGTTATCTTGGAAGCATCTGCCTCCTTTTAAGGACTGAGCTTGCCTTTAGGATAGGTAATACGCAGTTTGGTACTTGAATAAGTGCCTCATGTAAGTATATTTTATGTATGGGTAAATCTTTCACCAAGTGAGAGGCTGGCAATTGTCTTTCCTACTGACTGATGTTAACACATAGCCGTTGCCTGGGAATTTTCTCAAGCCTCAATCTACCAGAACAGCTCCGTTGTACAAATTCTTCCTTTCCTATGTTTGTAGCAGGCATTATTACTTTTTGTGGCCCCATGTGGGGGGGTCTTTGTTGGATAAAAAAGTATTTATCATTTCAGAGGCTTTTAATATTTGGGGATGTGGCCATAGACTTCTTATGAGAAGTGGGGCTGATTGGATCCTGACCAGAAGAATTTCTATAGGAATATAATGATTTGGAACTATGAGAACCTCGTCCAAGGTTACCAATCCTCCATTCAGAACGTGAATTTAGGTATCTTTGCTTTCTCTTTCAGGAAAGGGGGGTGGGCTTTACACCTCTGCCTGAATTCCTACTCTAGGTCCTTGAATAAATGAAGTAAAATTGGTAGAAGTGGGAAGTGGCTTGCACTCGTCCTTGAAGGCTCTGCCCCTCCCTGCCACTTGTGCTCTCTTTTTGGAGAGAGGGAGATCGAGGGAGAGCATGAGCAGGGGGAGGGGCAGAGGAGAGGGAGAAGCAGGTTCCTTGCTGAGTGGAGAGCCCCATGTAGGGCTCGATCCCAGGACCCTGAGATCATGACTCGAGCCGAAGGCAGATGCTTAACCGACTGAGCTGCCCTGGCGCCCCTAACTTGTCTTCGTCTGTATTAAGAAGTTGGGTCTGGACCTAGGGAGATCCATAATCTTTTGAAGTATATATTTTCTCCCTTTTGTGAGCAGGACTCTATTTCCAAAGGAAATGTGACACTTACTGGAGCAAGGAAGAGTCAAGGAATGATGGAGAAAAGGTGACAGGAGGCCTATGATCAGGTAAGTGGGGGGGGGGGGAATCAGGCGGGGAGGGCCATTGCATGGAGTAGTTCCGCTTACCAAATTGCTTGAACCATTTTCTCAAAAATAGTAACTTTAAAATCCCCTTCATGCAACATCATTCTAGACTATGTAACTCATCCTGAAGGTGCTCTCATTAATTTGTGGTAAAGATACTTCAGAAAATAAGAACTATGGTTTTATTTATTTTTTGAGAAGTATTTGAGACAGAATGCATGCACCTGTGAACGGGGAAGGACAGAGGGAGAGAGAGAGAATCTTAAGCAGATGTTCAATGCAGGGATTGATCCCAGGACCTGAGTGGAAATCAGGATTTGGCTGCTTAACTGACTGAGCCACCCATGTGCCTGTACTATTTTTTTTAAAGTACTATTTAAACGCAGAGGGTCACGGGGTTTTATAAAGTGTCGAGGTGAATCTGATGCAGGTAACCCTTTGACCTCACTTTGAGAAAATGTTGGTTTCCTTTGGGTAATATTAACTGTTTTGTACCCATATATTATTTTTCAAGGAAATTCTTAGTATCTCCAGATGAATAGGGGGTGGTTAGTATTGAGAAAAAAAGGGATGCCAAAGGGGTTCTTTTGGAACGACTGCAGAGCTTTCTTGAGGGCATGATAAATAGAATTTGAATAAGCAAAAAAAGATTTCCTGGCTCAAATTCTAACGTGTATATGTGTATGTATACAAATACATACATATTTTACGATTTTTATATTGGGTGGTTGATCCTTTTCCTATTGAATTTGAATTCCTGGCATATCTAGAAAAATAGTCCTTTGCTGATTATATGTTTTCCCTGTTTGTGGTCTTTTGACTCTGTGTCCATTGCTATAAAACTCTAAATAAAATGTTTCAGTATTTTCTTTAAAAAAAATAAACACAATTTCTAGATTATACAATAAGATATCAAGAGACTTGCTACTGAAAAAAAGAAAATGAATAGCTTGTGGGCATTTTCATTATATAGTACATTTGTCATATCAGGAAGGTGCTGGCAAGGTTCACAGTTGCTTTCTTTCACTGAATTGTAGCACACAAATCTGTTTCATCTTTCCATATTTAACAATGATTAAAAATTTCTTTTTATTTTTTAGAGATTTTATTTATTTATTTGACACAGAAAGCAAGATCACAAGTAGGCAGAGAGGCAGGCAGAGGGAGAGGAGGAAGCAGGATCCCCGCTGAGCAGACAGCCTGATGTGGGACTCGATCCCAGGACCCCGGGATCATGACCCAAGCCATCCAGGCGCCCCTAACAATGATTTTTTTAAATAAGCTGTAGTGCTTTACAGAGGTAGCAGAAAAGTAAAAAAGAAAGTTGCCCATTTTTTTTCTTTTTAAAGATTTTATGTATTTATTTAATGAGAGAGCACAAGCAGGGGGAGAGACGGAGAGGGAGAAGCCGACTGAGCCACCCAGACCCCTCTGATAGTTGCCTGTTTTATAAGATGAAATTCTGTAACAATAGCCAGATACACTAAGATATAAAAGCAAACAGTAGTAGGAAAACATGTATGATGTTACACTTTTTAAAAAAAAGATTTTATTTATTTATTTGACAGAAAGAAAGATCACAAGTAGGCAGAGAGGCAGGCAGAGAGAGAGAGGGAGCCCGATGCGGGGACTCAATCCCAGGACCCTGAGATCATGACCTGAGCCAGAGGCAGAGGCTTAACCCACTGAGCCACCAGGGGGCCCTGATGTTACACTTTAAATCACTTGTAGAACATAATATAGTTTCAGTTCCTATTTGTTGTGTTGAGACAAGAAACAGGTGATGTATAGTGTGACCATCTCCGTACACATGAAGGGGTAGGAATCCTGCTTGAACATTTTGAACTACGTAGTATAAGATGTTTGTTTCTCAAGGCACTTGAGTGGCTCAGTCAGTTAAGTGTCCGCCTTGGGCTCAGGTCGTGATCTCGGGGTCCTGGATTGAGCCCCACATCAGGCTCCCTGCTCAGCGGGGAGTCCGGTTCTCCCTCTACCCTCTGCTTGTGCTCTGTCTTGCTTGCTGTCTCTCTCTCTCAATAAAATCTTAAAAAAAGATGTTTGTATCTCAGACACAGTTTCATTATGTTTACATATTGAAGATCTGTAAAATGTAGTGCAACATGCTCAGGAATGCAACCATTATTTCAACTGAGGCAGTTACCATATTTTCATTACCCTGGTGTAGTTTTTTTTTCATTTATCCATACGTTGTGAAAGCATCATACTCCCAATGAAGAGCTCTGTCCTCGATAGAACACGTAACATGTGGTGTCTTTTCTGGAATATGACTCCATATATTATTTCTGCATGAAACAGAAATTCCTTAATTGAGTTGACCTTCAGAATAATTATCTTGTACACAGTCAGTCTGCGTGTACAGCTGAATGGCTCTGCATCTGACACACTTAACATGCAGCTGTCGTGCAGTTGTGCCTGTTTAATAGGGTTGCAGCAGTTGTTTTTTGTTTTGTTTTTAAGATTTCATTTATTTATTTGACAGAGACAGCAAGAGAGGGAACACAAGCAGGGGAGTGGGAGAGGGAGAAGCAGGCTCCCCACGAAGCAGGGAGCCTGATGCGGGGCTTGATCCCAGGACCCTGAGATCATGACCCGAGCTGAAGGCAGCTGCTTAACTGACTGAGCTCCCCAGGTGCCCCTGGTTGCAACAGTTTTTACTGGTCTCTCTTCAAGGGAAGGCAGTGTTGTTAGTATGAGGCTGGGTTTACCTGCTACTTATAATGTCTTCAAAAAGTCTACTTCCAGAGACGATGCAGAATTGTAGCATCAACCAGATACGATACAAAATTCTATATTTAAAGTCATCATTGAGCGGTGGAAGCAATGTGACTAGATGGACCAGAATTCCAGAGAGAAATCACAGGGGTTTTTGTGGTCAGTTGAAGTTGAAATGGCAGATGAGCAACTTGAGACTCTTCAGATGCATAGCTGGTTCCCTCCCCTGGGACATTTGCTGAATTTAGGGCTGTGCAGGAGAGCTGAGGAGCCAGGATAAAAGCTTCCAAAAGAGTGAAGTATCTGCAGTGTCTTTGGTGCTTAGGAATGAAAAACCCACTAGAGAAGGGGCCAGTCTCCCCCCACGCTATCCAAATTTGAAGCTGCATGGGGTAGGAGGTTAAGGAGATTAGGACCTACCAACCATCTGACTTAAAAGCTTCAGGAGAGTCCTACCCAATACAAAGAGGCTAAACAAGGGTAAACTGAAGCTTACTAAAAATTTAATGGAGCTTTGATCCAGGTCAATCTTGCTGGACTGAGGTGATTAGCCTCTCAAACTAGCAGAGGAAAGGAGAAACTCTCAGGTAGAAGGTAACACAGCCTGGAGAATGAATGAATGAATGAATGAATGAACGAACGAACAAATGAATGAATTACTAGGCATGCGAAGAACAGGATCTTATATAGATATACTTCATTTTATTGTGCTTTGGAGATATTGCCTTTCTTTTTCTTTTAATTGAAGGTTTGTGGCAACCCTGTGTTGAGCAAGTCTATCTGTGCCATTTTTCCAATGGAATTTGCTTATTTTATGTTTCTATCACATTTTGGTAATTTTCATATAATCCTAAGTTTTTTTTTCATTATATTGAATTGCTGCAGTCTAATGACAAAATTTTAACAGATGGGGAGTTTCTTCTTATGGATGAGCAAAGTGGTCCCCTGAGATGGAATGTACTCTTGGTAGCTGTGAAGACTGTTGAAATGGCAACTTAAAATATTACATAAACTTGGTAAAGCAGGGGGAGGACTTGAGAGGATTTGACTCTAGTTTTGAAAGAAATTCTGTGGGTAAAATTCTATCAAACTGCATCATAACGCTATAGAGAAATAGTTCATGGAAGGAAGATTAATTAATAGATTAAACTTCATTATCTTTAGAAAATGCCACAGCCACCCCAGCCTCTAGCAAAGACCACCCTGATCAATCAGCAGCCATCAGCAGTGAGGCAGTACCCTCCACTGGCAAGAAGACTATGACTTGGTGAAAGTCCATGTGCATGTGATGGTTACCTTGCTCTTTTTTTTTTTGGCAAGAAAGTTTTGTGTGTGTGTTTTTTTTAAGATTTTATTTATTTGACAGAGAGACAGTGAGAGAGGGAACACAAGCAGGGGGAATGGGAGTGGAAGAAGACGGCTTCCTGCCGAGCAGGGAGCCTGATGTGGGGTTCAATCCTAGGGTCCTGGGATCACAACCCGAGCTGAAGGCAGACACTCAATGACCGAGCCACCCAGGCGTCCTGGCAAGAAAGTATTTAATTAAGGTATGTCCATTTTCTGGGGGGAATAACTGTATTATACACTTAATAGACTGTAGTATAAGCATAAGATTTATATGCACTCAGAAACAAAATTCATTTGACTTGCTCTATTGTGATATTTTCGCTTTACTCCAGTGGTCTGGAAACAGACTTGTAGTATCTCTGAGGTGTGCCTGTAATCCGCAAGAGACAAAACAGACCAGAGAAGCACTCAAAGAAGTGACCTAGATTTTGGGTTTCTAGACAACGATTTTGATGTAAATACGGTTAATATGTTAAAATACACGAGAGGATGGAAGAAAGAGAAAACTGGACAATTTCCGCTAGTAATTAGAATCTATAAAAAACAGTCAAATGGCTGGCTATTTGAAATTAAGAATTTAATAGATGGACTTAACAGCAAATTGAACACAAAACGAAAAAGTAAAACGGAAGGCAAATCAACAACAAAAGTCCTGAGATGGGAAGAGAGGAAAAATATGCCAAGGTCTGAATGAAGACTCTGACTTGCTGTTCTATTTAGAAAGCTCTTCATCCTCCATGGAGGACTACTTCCTTTCCTTCAGATTTCGGCGTAAATGTCATCTCATGGAGACCTTTCTTGACTTATTTATCTAACATAGGTCCCCTTATTCTTATCCTAGCATCTTATTTTTTTTTAAAAGATTTTATTTATTTATTTGACACAGAGAGAGAGATTACAAGTAGGCAGAGAGGCAGGCAGAGAGACAGGGAGAGGAGGAAGCAGACTCCCCGCTGAGCAGAGAGCCCGATGCGGGCCTCGATCCCAGGACCCTGAGATCATGACCTGAGCCGAAAGCAGAGGCTTTAACCCACTGAGCCACCCAGGCGCCCCTAGCATCTTATTTTTTCCCTTCATATTTTGAATTTAGCTTAGAAGTCAATTTAGATGGGCTTTTTCTTAAGATTTTATTTATTTGAAAGAGTGAGAGAGTGGCTGAGCTAGTGACCATGAACAGAGGGAGATGCAGAGGGCGAGGGAGAAGCAGGCTCCCTGCTGTACAGAGAGCCTGACATGGGGCTTGATTTCAGGACCCCAGGACCATGATCTGAGCCTATCACAGATGCTTAAACCAACTGAGCTGCCCAGGCACCCCAAGTCTATTTCTTTGCAAAAGATTTTATTTTTCAGTAATCTGTACACCCAGCATGGGGCTTGAACCCACAATAACGTGATCAGGAGTCACAGTTTTCACTGACTGAGGCAGCCAGGTGTCCCTGGATGAAGTCTAAAAAGAGCCCGTGCCCTTTAGCAATATTTTTCAAATGTCCTTTTCAAAAAGTTTTTTAAAAAATTGGAGATAGAAAAAGTGGCTTTAACAATGTAAAAAAAAAACTTTGAAAAATGGATAGAATTGATATATCCAGTAACAGTGTATGCAAATCTTTGTCTGACGTTGGAGCTAGTAAAATCATGCTTTCAAAAATTATTAAGTTTCATGATGGAATTGTTTACTTAAAAAATAGAAAACTTAGCTCTGTTTACTACATAAACTAGAGAACAAGTAAAAGAAAAAAAATTTATGGCTCAGAAATCACTAGAATGTAGATCAGTGAACACAGATCAATGGAAGAAGATGGAGAGCCAGAAATAAGCCCTCCCTTGTATGGCTAATTAATCTATGACAAAGGAGGGAATATACAATGGAAAAACGACAGTCTCCTAAATAAATGGTGTTGGGACAACTGGAGAGCTACATGGAAAGTCGCTACATGGGCCAGTTTCTTACACCATACACAAAAATAAACTCAAAGAATTAAACGTGTGACCTGAAATCTTAAAAGTTCTAAAAGGAAACGTAGGCAGATATCTCTTGGCCACTGGCCTTGACAACATTTTTCTAGATTTGTCTACTCAAGAAAGGGAAACAAAAGCAAAAAGAAGACTTGGGACAGCATCAAACTAAAAAAGCTTTTGAACAGCAAAGTAGAGCATCAACAAAATGAAAAGGGAACTTCATGAATGAAAGAAGATAATTGTATTCGACGTGTTCAAGAACGGGTTAATATACAGGATACATAAAGAACTTATTCAACTCAATACCCAAGTAGTTAAATAATCTAATTTAATAATGGGCAGAGTACCTGTGTAGATGTTTTTCTAAAGATATATGGAGGGCCAACCGACAGGAAAAGATGCTCAACATCAGTAATCATAAAGGAAATGCAAATCAAAACCAAAATGAGATACTACCTTACACCTGTTAAAACAGCTAGTATAAAAAAGACAAGAAATAACTAGTGTTGGCAAGGATGTGGAGAAAACAACTCTGATGCACTGCTGGTGGTAATGTAGATTGGTGTAACCACTGTGGTACACACTATGGAGTTTCCTCAAAAAATTAATAGAGGGTCGCTTGCATAACTCAGTTAAGCATCTGACTCTTGATTTTGGCTCAGGTCATGATCTGCTGTGAGACTGAGCTCTGCCTCAGGCTCTCTGCTGGGCATGGAGCCTGCTTCAGATTCTCTCCCCCGGGGTGCCTGGGTGGCTCAGTTGGTTGGGTGTCCAGCTCTTTGATTTTGGCTCCAGTCATGACCTCAGGGTCCTGGGATCGAGTCCTGCTCAATGGGGAGCCTGCTTTTCCGTCTGCCCTCCTCCTGCTTGTGCTTGTGTGTGTGCTGTCTCAAATAAATAAAATATTAAAAATAATAAACTGCAGTTCTCTGAACATGCTCCTCATGGTGGGAGAGCTTGCTGAGCGACTCCAGTGCTTAGAAAAACGAAATTTTTATTCATGCAAGTTTTGCCTTATACAATCACTTACAACCCAGCCCTTGTTTTAAGTTAGGCCTCCACTAAAATACTAAATTAAAAAGAAAAGGCATAAAACTTACTGAGAAGTTTTAAATGTTTAAATGAATACCTACTATGGGCCAAGTACCAGGAATAAAACAGTGAACACCCAGATGAAGTTCTCACCTTACCAAAGTTCACAGTGTAGACGGTAAGATATACAATGAAACAGGCAATACTGTGGAAGTGTGACTGGCGTGTGAAAGCAGACGGAGGGTCTCAGCCCACCCCTAGCTCTGATCTTATTTTCTCTCTCAATGCTATCAAACACTCTTTCGTAGTTCTTACATCCCAGCCACAAATCCCAAATTCCTGCACTTCTGGGAATTGTTTACACGGCGCCCTCTCAGATTCCCCTGAATGATAACGCAGCTCCTTCATGTCCTTAATGAATTCCCTAAATATTCCCTTCCCTTCTTTGCATTCACTTCACCTCTTTGGTTAGGTTTATTCATAGGTATTTTATTGATTTTGGTACAATTCCAAATAGGATTGATTCCTAAATTTCTCTTTCTGCTGCTTCACCATTGGTGTATAGCAATGCAGATTTCTGTGCATTGATTTTGTATCCTGTAACTTCACTGAATTCGCTTATCACTTCTAGGATTTTTTTGGTGGTCTTTCAGGTTTTCTATACAGAGTATCATGCCATTTGCAAATAGTGAGTTTTACTTCTTACTTGTTGATTTTGATGCCTTTTTCTTTTATTTTTTAAAGCAGGCTCTATGCCCAACGTGGGGCTTGAACTCACAACCCTGAGATAAAGAGTTGCATGCTGTATTGGATGAGCCAACCAGGCACACCTGGATGCCTGTTATTTCTTTTTTGTTGTCTGACTGCCGTGGCTAGGACTTCCAGTACTATGTTAAGTAACAGCAGTGAGAGTGGACATCCCTGTCTTGTTCCTGACTGCAGGGGGAAAGCTCTGTTTTCCCCAGTGAGAAAGGTATTAGCTATGGTTCTTTAATATATGGCCTTTACTCTGTTGAGGGTTTTTCCTATGAGTGGATGCTGTATTTTTTTTTAAAGATTTTATTTATTTATTTCACAGAGGGAGAGAGATCACAAGGAGGCAGAGAGGCAGGCAGAGAGAGAGGAGGCAGCAGGCTCCCCGCTGAGCAGAGAGCCCGATGCGGGGCTGGATCCCAGGACCCTGAGATCATGACCTGAGCCAAAAGCAAAGGCTTTAACCCACTGAGCCACCCAGGTGCCCTGGATGCTGTATTTTATCAAATGCTATTTCTGCATCTATTGATATGATCCTGTGGTTCTTATCCTTTCATTAATGTGAAATCACATTATCGCATTTGTTTATTTGGGAATCTTGAACCACCCTTACAACCCAGGAAGAATCCCATCTTGATTGTGGTGAGTGATTTTTTTTTTTTAAATGTACTGTTGGTTTCAGCTTGCTAGTATTTTATTGAGAACTTTTGCATCCATGTTCATCATACTGGCCTGTAGTTCTTTGTTTTTGTTTTTTTAAGTGGAGTCTTTAACTGGTTTTGGTATCAGGGTAATGCTGGCTTCACAGAATGTATCTGCAAGTTTTTCTTCCTTCAGAAAGTACCTCTTAAAAAACCAAACTGCACTTTATAGTTCAGATAACTCTGAGGACAGCTCAGTTAACTCAGGTAGAAGTAAAGACACAGGTAATTAAAAGCAGCCCACCCATTCCTCCTTTCCTTTGCTTGTGGAAGTATCTTCTTAGAGCTGACATTAGTACTTTAATTCGGTGCTCCAGACACCTCCAACCACCTCTCGGGAACTCTGTACATCTCTCCTTACACCGGCCTAAATAACCTCTCCATAGTGGATACATTACATAAGGGTTTATACATGTTCTAGTTTCTCTCTCTCTCTCTCTCTCTCTAAGATTTATCCATCATGACCCCGAGATCATGACTTGAGCTGAAACCAAGAGTTGGTCAATCAGCTGAGCCACCCAGGCGCCCCGAGTTTCTTACTGTCTTAAAAATTTCTTGCCTTGACCAAACCTCTCTTGGTACTACCCTTTTTCTCATGTTCAAACTTGTCTATATTCAGTTTTTACTTAATTATTAAACGCATCCCCATCTACCGTCCATCCTCAACATTATTATTTCCAACTAAGGTCAACAATACTCCTCATGTTGCTCCATGATATGTTCACTTTTTAAGCCTTCATTGAATTTGACCTCTAAGTAGCTTTTAAAAGAACCAACTTTATCTTCCTTCTTGTGACACTAGTTTGTCTTGGTTTGCAAAACTCATCTTTATGGTTCTCTCATCTACTAAGATTTCTTTTTTTAAGCCTACCTTTAAATACAGCAGGTCTTCATGGTCAGTGGTAGACACTGCCTTTTTCTACTATCCATTTTCCCTATGCAACCTTCGTCACCTTCACAAGACCTGCTATAGTCTATCTACTGATGTTGCTGAGGCTGAATCTACATCCTAGACACCTCTCCAGGTCCAGCTATGCAGCATCTCAGTCAGTTCATCTGGATGTGTCACATCTCCTTAAAGGTATCGTGACTGAGACTGCACTGACTGCCTCGTTCTTCCATCATAGGTTCCTCTTTCTATGTTTTGTTTCTTAATCAGTTAGAGCTAAGCTGGTCAGTATCTTTAAGATCAAGTAGCAAAATCTCAAGGGCTGCTTTCAGCAACTAAACTGGTAACTTCCCCTCTCTGAAAACTCTCTGGGTTTCCAATACTCAAATACTGGGATGTCCCTGATTCTCTGATCACTTGGCTTTGATGACCTTGGATCCATCATTATTTCTACTCCAAGCACGAAAGTTCTGTCAACATTCTTTCATTCCTCCCTCTTCTATGTTCCTATACAAATACGTGCATGCAACCTAAAATATTTACATACCTACTTGGTCTTTTTCTTTTTAAAAAAACAAGGTGGGTGCCTGGGTGGCTCAGTGGGTTAAAGCCTCTGCTTTCGGCTCAGGTCATGATCTCAGCGTCCTGGGATCGAGGCCCGCATCGGGCTCTCTGCTCAGCAGGGAGCCAGCTTCCTCCTCTCCCTGTCTCTCTGCCTGCCTCTCTGCCTACTTGTAATCTCTCTCTCTGTGTCAAATAAATAAATAAAATCTTTAAAAAAAATAAAAAAATAAAAAAAACCAGGTTACTGTGTGGACTGTAAGCATGTACATTTAACATCAATAAGCTTACTTTTCTTGCATAAAAATATCCAGATACAAGCAGTTATTTAAAGAGGTCGCTAAGGAACCGGGATCTCCTTCTTTACCATCCTTAGGCCATGGGTGTCAATCTCATGGTCACAGACGGCTCCTTCATCTCTAGCAGTGGAAAACTTAAAGGGAAAAGAATGGGGAAGGCAGAAAGGTATAATGCAAAAGACAAAGAGAAAAAACCAGACAGGTCTGTTTCCAGTAGTACTGTTTCTGATAATCAGGAATAAGGATTATGGCTACAGTTGGCTGCAAGGAGACTGAGCGGAGTTTTATAACTGGACATATTGCTGTTGTGGGCTAAAATCGGATTGTCAGTAGGGAAGGATGTGCTGGGTGTCTGACTGCCTACTAACAATACCTGCCACAAAAGACCAGAAAGCAAATCCCAAGAATATACTAATAAAGTAATATCATATACCCCAGATACTCTAAACATAATGCAATTAATTTAGACACCAATAACTTAAATAAGGGTGTCTGGGTGGCTCAGCCGGTTCAGCATCTGACTCTTGATTTTGGCTTGGGTTGTGATCTTGGGGTTGTGGGGTTGACACCTGCACTGGGGGTCCACACTCAGTGGGGAGCCTGCTTGGGATTCTTTCTCTCCCTCTCCCCCTTGCTCTGCCTTTAAAATGAATGTCTATTTTTTTTTTTACTTAAAAAAAATATTTTATTTACTTATTTGACAGAAAGATAGTACAAGTAGGCAGAGTGGCAGGCAGAGGGAGAGGGAGAAGCAGGCTCCCCGGTGAGCAGCGCAATGTGGGACTCGATCCCAGGACCCTGGGATCATGACCTGAGCTGAAGGAAGCAGCTTAACCAACTGAGCCACCCAGGGGCCCTGAATATCTTTTTAAAAAAAGAAAATAATAAAGTAACTGCAAACTTTTAACTATTTTGAAAACATAGGATTCTGAACAGGTATACACTCTTTATGTCATAATAAATTTTATACAACATTTAGAATCAAACACAGACCAAAATGTGTTACATAAACAGATATTTATAATCTTATATGCTTATTTTCTTAAAAAGATTTTTAATTTATTTAGCAGAGAGAGACACAGTGAGAGAGGGAACACAAGCATGGGAACAGCATAGGGAGAGGGAGAAGCAGACTCCCCGCTGAGCAGGGAGCCTGATGTGGGGCTGGATCCCAGGACCCTGGGATCATGACCCGAGCTGAAGGCAGATGCTTAACGACTGAGCCACCCGGGTGCCTTAAGTGCTTATTTGGGATGAGAAAACCTGAAATAATGCGTTGGAGTCCACCTTAAAACAATGAATAAATCAATTCCACATTCATAACATTTATAGAGTTTCTCTCCCCGTATGAATTCTCTTGTGAATGGTTAAGTGAAGAACTCCGACTGAAGGCTTTCCCACATTGAATACATTTGTTGGGATTTGGATTTTTTTTTCCCAGTGTGAGTTCTCACATGTCTCCTATGGGAAGAAGAAACACTGAGGGATTTCCTACATTCCTTACATTGATACTGCTTCTCTCCAGCATGAGTTCTCACCTGTAATCTAAGGGATGATAGGCCACTAAAAACTTTCCCACAGTATTTGCGTTTGTAGAGATTCTCGAGTGTGTAATTTTTTGGTATTTTTAAAAATTTACTTGACAGAGAAAGAGATCACAAGTAGGCAGAGAGGGAGGCAGAGAGAGGAGGAAGCAGGCTCCCCGCTGAGCAGGGAGCCCAATGCGGGACTCGATTCCAGGACCCTGAGATCATGACCTGAGCTGAAGGCAGAGACTTTAACCCACTGAGCCACGCAGGCGCCCTTGACTGTGTATTTTTTGGTGAACTTTCAGGTGCGAGCTTGTAGTAAAGACTTTTCCACAGTCACTGCAGTCAGTTTCTCCCCAGTGTGTATTCTTTTGTGCACTATTAGGTAGAACTGTACCAAAGCCTTTTCCACAATGATTACACTCATAGGGTTTCTCTGCAGTATGAGTTCTCACATGAATCTTAAGAGATGTTTTTTGATTGAAAGCTTTTCCACATAGATTACATTTGTAGGGTTTCTCACCAGTGTGAGTTCTTACATGTCTCTTTCAGGTTGAGGAATTAATGAAGACTTTCTCACATTCTTTACATTCATACTGCTTTTCACCCATGTGACTTCTTGTGCAAAGTAAGATTACAAAGTCTTCTGAAGGCTTTCCCACACTGATTACAGTTATGACATTTCTCTCCATTAGGAGTCTGTTCCTGTTGCCTATGGATAAGGTGATGACAAAAAGTCTTGTTTTTATTACATTCATAGGAACCCTCCAGCATATGAAAATTGTTATAAATAGGAAGCATATTATTATGTTTGAAGTGTATACCATGTCTGAAGCATACTTATTTTTTTGCTGAGTTTTTTCAAGATTGCACAGAGCTTCTATCATATTTGTGACTTTCACAGAGCTTCCCACTTACACCATTCCTCTTGTAATTATTTAGGATTGAATTATGTTTCAAACTCGCAAAATCTAAGTAACATTTATGGCAATATTTACTGGTGGAAACTCTCTTTGAAAAAGCAAGTTTTTACCCAAGTTTAGAGTTTTCCTTTAATTCATGATGGTCAAAGAATATCTTCTGAGATGCTGTTTTCTTTTGGGTCACTCTCCTCAAATTTCTCTCTAGGATTTGTTTTCCAATTGATTCCAAAACAATCCTATTGTTTTCCAATCTATGGCATTCTTAGTCTTTACTTAATGTGGAAGACCAACTGTCCACTATGAATCTTATAATTTTCACTGCATTGGATGATTTCCCCCCAAACATATTCTGCTTCGGAGTTCATTTTTTGGTTTTAAGTTCAATCTCCTAGTCTGGATAGGTGCCTTGAAGAATAATTCTTTTCATGTTCTTATCTCTTGACCCCACATTAGCTTACATAATGAAGTAAGATTTATAGTTTTCCAACATCCCATCTCTGTAAGTTCTTCTGTGACCAGAATCAATCATCACCCACTCCTCCTGGGTGAACTCTACAGCCATATTTTTAAAGGTCACAGGAACCTCTAACCAGATTGCTGGAAATCCACCCACCACCCTTTCTTCTTCAGTATTTCTCACATATAAACAGGCAGAATTCTGTGTTGGCAGGGCCCATATGAGGGGTAGGTTGATGGCTGCCATGTTGAGAGTCTGAAAGTGATATCTGTGTGCACAATAGGGCACAGAAATCAGGATCTTTCTTTTCTTGTTCCTCTGGTCCAATCAAGGCATGAATGCATTTCAGAGAAGGTCCTCCCTGTAGCCAAAGAGGCAGATTCAGGTAAAAGAAGAAAGGTGGAAACAGAGCCCCACTGTTGGCAAGGAAAAAGAAAAATTGTAGACCCTCCCCACTACTCCCAGCAAGGTTTGGCCAGCTTAAAATCTTTACAGGGATTTGTAGTCACATACAATATTGTCATCCTTGGCCCCCCTCTAGAACTGTCATCTTGGTTATTTATACTAGCTTCTCCTGGAGACTACTGTTCAGCACTGTGTGAAAGGAGCATGCATTATTTATTTTTTTCTAAAGATTTTATTCATTTGTTTGACAGAGAGACACAGGGAGAGAGGGAACACAAGCAGGGGGCATGGGAGAGGGAGAAGCAGGCTTCCCATGGAATAGGGAGCCCGAAGCAGGGCTCAATCCCAGGACGCTGGGATCATGACTTGAGCCAAAGGCAGATGCCTAATGACTGAGCCACCCAGGGGCCCCAAGGAGCATACATCATTAAAAGAAGAAAAGATTAAAGCTAAAGAGAACCAGTTCAAAGAGGCATAGTTGATTAAATTTTATACATACTTTGCTACTTTTTTAGTTAACTTTTGGAATGGGAAAGTAATTTTCCTGTGAAACATAATTATTCTAGGTATGTTTACTTTCCTCTAAATAACTTGGTGTTTACCTGCATAACCTCATGCATGATTAATTGCACTGATTTAACTGCTACTCAGGAATTTTACTGAAGTTGTTAGAGGTAGATATGTGACTTTGAATCAAACGTTCATTTCATTACCTCCAATTCAATCTCTTTCTCCAAAGGACATGTTTCCTAATAATAATTTATTCTATCTAGAACTTGAATGGGATCAACAAAGAACCATGATCCATGATCCAAACTATGGGAGTAAGGTCTTAATAACATGGCATAGTACTTTCCTATACGATTTTTACAAAGGCTTTAAAATAAATTTAAAAATTTATTTATTTATTTATTTGAGAGAGAGAGAGAGAGCATGAGAGGGGAGAAGGTCAGAGGGAGAAGTAGACTCCCCATGGAGCTGGGAGCCTGATATAGGACTCGATTCTGGGACTCCGGGATCATGACCCGAGCTGAAGGCAGTTGCTTAACCAACTGAGCCACCCAGGCGACCTAAAATAAATTTTAAAAAGATACCATGTAAATACAAAAAATGAATGCTTAGAGACTTTAGGATCTCAACAAATTATGCAATAATTTGTTATGCTCATTTTTTACAGGTGTTACTTTTTGCAGATTACATGATAACCTTCAAATGTGAGTCCTCTATCTCAATGTTATAAGAGTTCAGGTTTGATGGATAAAATCACAGATTTAGCACCTTTATTTAGACAAATATCTTTGACAGGTAGATTCTATGTCCTCAAACCAGAAATGTATGTAAGTCTGTAATTTCAGTGTAAACCGCACAGAAATACACTTCCATCTGATTTGTTCATTGCTATATTCCAAGTACCTAGAACATTCTAGCACATAGCAGACTCTCAACAAGTATTTATTGAATAAACTGAATGAGTCCATGGCTATTAAGGTTTTGTAAAGGAACCCCTCATCCCCAACCCACCATCCATACCCTTCTTTCTGAAGGAAAAAAATTAGAAAGTTATGTTTCCTCTTCTAAAAGGAACTTACTATCCTATGATCTCTCTGATATGAGAAACTTGAGGAGCAGGGTGGGGAGTTGTGGGGGGTAGGGAGGGAAGAATAATGAAACAAGATGGGATGGGGAAGGAGACAAACCATAAGAGACTCCTAATCTCACAAAACAAACTGAAGGTTACTGGGGGTGGGAGGGTAGGGATAGGGTGGATGGGTTATGGACATTGGGAAGGGTTTGTGCTTTGGTGAATGCTGTGAAAGGTGTAAGCCTGATGATTCACAGACCTATACCCCTGGGGCAAATAATAATTTAAAAAAAAAGGAACTTACTTTGTCTTCCGGCTAAAGTGTTCTAAAATTATTTATTTATTTATTTGCTTGTTTGTTAGAAAGAGAGTACACGCAGGGAGATCTGCAGGCAGAGAGAGAAGCAGTCTCCCCACTGAGCAAGGAGCCCAATGCAGGACTCGACCCCAGGACCCTAAGATCATGACCTGCGTTGAAGGCAGACACTTAACTGAGCCACCCAGGTGTCCCTGGTTAAAGGTTTTTAAGCTAAGAATTGTATTCTGGACTTGTTCCTTAATTCCACACATTTTATTTCTTCTTTAGTTGCAGAACTAATTAGAAAAACTAAACACTTTAGGGACAAGCAGGAAAAAGTATCCGAATGGAGGAACTCATCATGACCATAGATGGAAAGATTCAGTATTATAAAGATTTCAATTTTTCTCTAACTAGAATTGCATTGGATTTTCATTAATCTATATGAAAGAAATTGAGGAAGACACAAAGAAATGGAAAAACACCATGGAAAAACAAATGGAAAAATTTTTTAAATGACAATTTGATTTTAAGGTTTTATTAGAAAATGAAGGTAAATGAATAACAAGGTAATTATTAAAATAGTGTTTTACCCTACTATATTTGTGTTTATCTTATTTTTAAATTAACATATAATGTATTATTTATTTCAGGGGTACAGGTCAGTGATTCCTTAGTCTTACACAATTCACAGCACTCGCCATAGCATATACCTTCCCCAGTGTCCATTACCCAGCTACCTCATCCATCCCACCCCCCTCCCCTCCAGCAATCCTCCGTTTTTTCTTGAGATTGAGTCTCTTATGGTTTGTTTCCCTCTCTGGTTATGTCTTGTTTCATTTTTCCCTCCCTTCCCCTATGATGCTCTATCTGGTTTCTCGAATTCCTCAAATCAGTGAGATCATGATAATCTTTCTCTGACTGACTTATTCCACTTAGCATAATACCCTCTAGTTCCATCCACGTTGTTGGAAATGTCAAGATTTTGGTTTTTTGATGGCTGCATACTATTCCATTGTGTGTGTGTACGTGTATATGTGTGTATATATATATATATATCAATCACATTTTCTTTACCCATTCATCTGTTTAAGGACATCTAGGCTCTTTCCATAGTTCAGCTATTGGGACATGTCTGCTATAAACATTGCGGTAAATACCCAGTAGTGCAACTGCTGCGTCATAGAGTAGCTCTGTTTCCAACTTAAAAAAAATATTTTATTTTTATTTGTGAGAGAGAGCACGAGTGGTGGGGATGGGCAGAGGAAGAGGGAGAAGCAGACTCCCCACTGAGCAGGGAGCTCCATGTGGGACTTGATGCCAGGACCCTGAGATCATGACCTGAGCTGAAGGCAGACACTTAATGACTGAGCCATCCGGGCGCCCCTATTTTCAACTTTCTTTTAAAGGGTTATTTTTTTAAAAGATTTTATTTATTTGACAGAGAGAGGGAGATCACACGTAAGCAGAGAGGCAGGCTAGGGGTGGGGGAAGCAGGCTCCTTGCTGAGCAGAGCCTGATGTGGGACTTGATCCCAGGACCCTGAGATCATGCCCTGAGCTGAAGGCAGAGGCTTTAACCCACTGAACCACCCAGGCACCCTATTTTCAACTTTTTGAGGAACCTCCATAGTTTTCCAGAGTGGCTTCACCAGCTTGTATTCCCACCAACCGTGTAGGAGGGTTCCCCTTTGTCCATATCCTCACCAACGTCTGTCATTTCCTGACTTCTTAATTTTAGCCATTCTGACTGGTGTGAGGTGGTATCTCACTGTGGTTTTGATTTGTATTTCCCTGATGCCGAGTGATGGTGAGCACTTTTTCATGTCTGTTGGCCAACCATCCAACCGGCAAAGAAAATGTCATTTGAGGGTCCGTTTCTGGGCTCTCTATTCTGTTCCACTGATCTGTGTGTCTGTTTTTGTGCAAATACCATACTGTCTTGATGACTACAGCTTTGTAATAGAGCTTGAAGTCTGGAATTGTGATGCTACCAGCTTTGGTTTTCTTTTTCAACATTCCCCTGGCTATTCTGGGTCTTTTCTGGTTCCATATAAATTTTAGGATTATTTGTTCCATTTCTTGAAAAAAGTTGATGGTATCTTGATAGGGTTTGCATTAAATGTGTAGATTGCTCTAGGTAGCATAAACATTTTCACAATTATCTGTTCTTCCAACCTATGAGCATGGAGTGTTTTTCCATTTCTTTGTGTCTTCCTCAATTTCTTTCATGAGTATTCTATAGTTTTCTGAATACAGATTCTTTGCCTCTTTGGTTAGGTTTATTCCTAGGTATCTTATAGTTTTGGGTGCAATTGTAAATGGGATCAACTCTTTAATTTCTCTTCTTCTACCGTGTTGTTGGTGTATAGAAATGGAACTGATTTCTGTGCATTGATTTTATATCCTGACACTTTCCTGAATTCCTTTATGAGTTCTAGCAGTTTTGGGGTGGAGTCTTTGGGTTTTCCACATAAAGTATCATAACATCTGCAAAAAGTGAGTTTGACATCTTCTTTGCCAGTTTGGATGGCTTTTATTTCTTTTTGTTGTCTGACTGCTGAGGCTAGGACTTCTAGTCTGTGTTGAATAGAAGTGGTGATAGTGGACATCACTGTCATGTTACTGACCTTAGGGGAAAAGCTCTGTTATTCCCCATTGAGAATGATATTCACTGTGGGTTTTTCATAGATGGCTTTGATGATATTGAGGTATGTACCCTCTATCCTTCCACTGTGAATAATTCTGATCAAGAAACGATGCTGTACTTTGTCAAATGCTTTTTCAGTATGTACTGAGAGTATCATACGGTTCTTGTTCTTCCTTTTATTAATGTATTGTATCACATTGATTGACTTGTGGATGTTGAACCAAACTTGCAGTCCAGGAATGAATCCCACTTGAATGTGGTGAATAATCCTTTTAATGTATTGTTGGATCCTATTGGCTAGTATTTTGCTGAGTATTTTTGCACCCATGTTCATCAGGGCTATTGGTCTGTAATTCTCTTTTTTGATGGAGTCTTTGGTTTGGGGATCAAGGTCATGATGGCCTCATAAAATGAGCTGGGGAGTTTTTCTTCCATTTCTATTTTTTTGGAACAGTTTCAGAAGAATAGGCACTAATTCTTTTTTAAAAGTTTTTAAAGAATTCCCCTGGGAATCCATCTGGCCCTAGGCTCTTGTTGGAACGACTTTTGACTACTGCTTCAGTTTCCTTACTTGTTATTGGTCTGTTCAGGTTTTCTATTTCTTCCTGGTTCAGTTTTGGTACTTCATACATCTCTAGGAATGCATCCATTTCTTCCAAATTGTCTAATTTGTTGGCCTATAGTTGCTCATAATATGTTCTTAAAATTGTATTTCTTTGGTGTTGGTTGTGATCTCTCCTTTTTCATTCATGATTTTATCAATTTGGGTCCTTTGTCTTTTCTTTTTGAGAAGTTTGGCTAGGGATTTAATCTTACTAATTCTTTCAAAGAACCAGCTCCTAGTTTTGTTGATCTGTCCTACTGTTCTTTTGGTTTCTATTGCATTGATTTCTGCTCTGATCTTTATTATTTCTCTTCTACTGGGTTTAGGGTTTCTTTGCTGTTCTTTCTCCAGCTCATTTAGGTGTAGGGTTAGGTTGTGTATTTGAGACCCTTCCTGTTTTTTAAGAAAGACTTGTACTGCTAATAGTTTCCTCTTAGGACCACCTTTGCTGCATCCCAAAGATTTTGACAGTTGCTTTAATTTTCATTTCTTTCCATGAATTTTTAAAGATTCTTCTTTTATTTCCTGGTTGACGCATTCATTCTTTAGTAGGATGCTCTTTAGCCTGCATGCTTTTGAGTTCTTTCCAACTTTCTTCTTGTGAATGAGTTCTAGCTTCAAAGCATTGTGGTCCTAGAATATGCAGGGAATGATCCCAGTCTTTTGGTACCGGTTGAGACCTCATTTGTGACCCACAGTGTGATCTATTCTGGAGAATGTTCCATGTGAAGTAGAAAAGAATGTGTATTCTGTTTCTCTGGGATAGAATATTTTGAATATATATGTGATGTCTGTCTGATCCAGTGTGTCCTTTAACATCCTTATTTCCTTGTTGATTTTTATGCTTAGGTGATCTGTCCATTGCAGAGAGGGGGGGTGTTAAAGTCCCCTACTATTATTGTATTATTGTCAATGTGTTTCTTTGATTTAGTTATTAATAGGCTTCTGTAATTGTCTGCTCCCATGTTAGGAGTATAGATATTTAAAATTGTTAGATCTTCTTGTTGGACATACCCTTTAAGTATGATATAGTGTCCTTCCTCATCTCTTATTATAGCCTTTGGTGTAAAGTTTGATTTGTCTGATATAAATGGATAGCCATCCCAGCTTTCTTTCGAAGTCCATTAGCATGGTAAATGGTTTTCCAACCCCACTTTAAATCTGGAGGTGTTTTGGGTCTAAAATGAGTCTTTTTCAGACAACATATTGATGGGTCTTGGTTTTTTTTCTTTTTAATCCATTCTAATACACTTTGTCTTTTTTTTTTTTAAAGATTTTATTTATTTATTTGACAGAGAGGGAGAGATTGCATGTAGGCAGAGAGACAGGCAGAGAGAGAGAGAGAGAGAGGAGGAGGAGGCAGGCTCCCTGCTGAGCAGAGAGCCCAATGTGGGCCTCGATCCCAGGATGCTGAATCATGACCTGAGCCGAAGGCAGAGGCTTTAACCCACTGAGCCACCCAGGCACCTACACTTTGTCTTTTGATTGGAGCATTTAACACATTTATATTCAGTGTAACTATTGAAAGATGTGAATTTAGTGTCATTGTATTGCCTGTAAGGCGACTATTACTGCATATTGTCTCTGTTCCTTTCTGGTCTATGTTACTTTTAGGCTCTCTCTTTGCTTATAGGACCCCTTTCAATATTTCCTGGAGGGCTAGTTTGGTGTTTGCAAATTCTTTTAGTTTTTGTTTGTCCTGGAAGCTTTTTATCTCTCCTTCTATTTTTAGTGACAGCCTAGCTAGATATACTATTCTTGGTTGTATATTTTTCTTGCTTAGTGCTCTGAGTATACTATGCCAGTCCTTTCTGGCCTGCCAGGTCTCTGTGGATAGGTCTGCTGGCAATCTGATATTTCTACCAATGTAGGTTACAGAACTCTTATCCCACTCTGCTTTCAGGATTTTCTCTTTGTCTCTGAGACTTATAAGTTTTACTATTAGAGGACGAGTTGTTGACCTATTTTCATTGATTTTGAGGGGGGTTCTCTGTGCCTTCTGGATTTTGATGCCTCTTTCCTTCCCCAAATTAGGGACATCTCTGGTATAATTTGCTCCAGTGTACCTTCTGCCCCCCTCTCTCTTTCCTCTTCTTCTGGGATCCCAATTATCCTCATTGTGTTTCATCATATGGTCTCACTTATCTCTTGAATTCAACCCTCCTGGTCCAGTAGTTGTTTTCTCTTTTTTTCCCAGCTTGTTTATTCTCCATCATTTGGTCTTCTATATCACTAATTCTCTCTTCTGCCTTAATTATCCTCACAGTTATAGACTCCATTTTTGCTTGCTCCTCATTAATAGCCTTTTTGATTTTGACTTGGTTAGATTTTAGTTCTTTTATTTCTCCAGAAAGGGATTCTCTAGTAACTTTTATGCTTTTTTTTCAAGCCCAGCTAGTATCTTTAGAATCATCATTTTGAACTCTAATTCTGACATCTTACTAACATCATATTGATTAGGTGCCTGGCAGTCGGTACTGCGTCTTGCTCTTTTTAAATTTTTTTTGAGGTGAGTTTTTCCATTTTGCCATTTTGTACAGAGAAGAATAGATGAATGAGAGAACAAAATGCTAAAAGGGTAGAGCAACAACCCTAGAAAAATATATACTAAAGAAATCAGAGGAGACCCACAACCAGAGAGAAAATAAAGAGAAAAATAAAATTAAAAAAGAATATGATCAGGCTGGTGAATAGAACACAGCCACGCACTAGATTTTGGGTATAGTTTGCTCTGTTAGAAGAAACTGCCTCCCAAAATTTTAAACAAAGAAACACACATACAGGTAAGTACATTGAAGGAATAGAATATGACTGTAAAGATAAAAATTAAAAAAGATTTTAAAAAAGGAATTGATTGGGGCGCCAGTATGGCTCAGTGGGTTAAAGCCTCTGCCTTCGGCTCAGGTCATGATCTCAGGGTCCTGGGATTGAGCCCCGCATTGGGCTCTCTGCTCAGCAGGGAGCCTGCTTCCCCCCACCCCTGCCTGCCTCTCTGCCTACTTGTGATCTCTCTCTCTCTGTGTCAAATAAATAAATAAAATCTTAAAAAAGTAAAAAAAAAAAGGAATTGATAAGAAGTTGGTTGAAAAAGGAAAGAAAAAATTTAAAAAGGTGGGGGGAGAGAATGTGATTAGGCGGGAGACTAGAAAAAGGCCATACATTAGATTTAGGGTATATTTTGGTTTGTTAAAAGAAACTGTATCCCAAAATTTAAAAAAAAGAATAATATATATATATATATATATATATATATATATA
>LNAC01000959.1:374947-463712 GCA_002007465.1 Ailurus styani
TCGCTGCCGAAGCCCCGGGCCAGTTGTCGCGCGCCTCGCGGCGCAGGGGCCCGGCCGCCCCGTGTCGTGGTCCCGCCTGAGAACACGGAGTTAATTCCTCGTTACTTACCGTCGAGGTTATAGTGAGCTGTTTTCCTCAGGCTGCTCAGCAGGATGTTCAGTGTTTAGGATCAGGCCGGTTGGGGTGTGGTCTTCGACACAGAAGTTCTGCGAACCCCCGTATCCGTAGCTCCCGCCTCTGTGATCTTCAGAGAGTGTGTGTGTGTAAGTCAAATAGATTCACTGGAGGCGGGTTTGAGTTTAGCCTGGTTGTGTTTTTCAGACACAGCTCAAGGTTGCCGCGGTTTTATTTTCCCTCAGCGTGCGAGTTGTTAGGCTTATCGCAGTGCTGCGTTTCCTCCGCCGTGGTCCGATGTCAGGGAAGGTCAACGCCAGCGTCAGGTAGATGCCACCCAGAGTCTGTGGAGGAGGTGAAGCCTTTCACTCTGTCCCTTAGGAGCAGAACGCGTTGTTCTTCACGAAGAAGTGGGAGGTAAGAGGAGATGGCATCCAGGACGCTCGCTGCCAAACGGGTCAGGTTGGCGATGGTGACTCTGCTTAACTGTCTAGACAGATAAAGAGCGCTCCGCCTCCTCGTGTTTAAAGCTCCTCAGCGCTACACTGACTGTTCCGTCTCACCTTCCGCCCCTGTGTCACCACAACTGTCTTGCAAAGCCTCCTGGATGGTGAATTTCACACATTCCTGCCTATTCTTGAAAATTGTTCCCTTGTGTGGCCATTTCTTCTCTCAACACACATTTCTCGAGCTCTTAGCATGTGCCAGCGGCAGGGCAGGGATTTGAGATACAGATAAAGGAGGTCTGTTTAACAGTATTTTATATTAACATTGTCTCCAAATTCCGCTTAGGACAATACAGTATTTACACAGATACAAAGCATATCTCCTGGAAAAGAGACTACAAAATTATTCTTATTAATTAACTATCTTCCTGCCACGTGGAAGAGATTCAGTTAACATCGATGAGTTTTTAGTACAGTTTTAGTAGAGTGACTGAAAAGGAAATTTGTCTGGGAACGGATCGCTTTACTGTCCTCAAAAACAAGCTAACACATGTCTTTTTAGAAGAAAGTCTACTCACAACAGTAATAGAATACCTAATACTAATTTTAACTAGGGATATGCCTGAACTATATGAGAAAACTTTAAAACCATTCTAGGAGATAGAAGAATAAAAGATGGGGCGCCTGGGTGGCTCAGTGGGTTAACCGCGGCCTTCGGCTCAGGTCATGATCCCAGGGTCCTGGGATCGAGGCCCACATTGGGCTCCCTGCTCAGCGGGGAGCCTGCTTCCTCCTCTCTCTCTGCCTGCCTCTCTGCCTACTTGTAATCTCTCTCTGTGTCAAATGAATAAATAAAATCTTTAAAAAAAAAAAAAGAATAAAAGATGAATAGGAATGAGAACAGTTCTGTTTTTGATTACATTCAGTGGTCAAGGAAATATAAATAGAATTTTTTTTAAGAACACCTATGCACTGTGTTCTTTATGTCTTCATCTTCTTAAAAATGTTATGGAAGTGGCTTAACGCTTTTCATAATTTGGTGAGAAAATGCTTCTATTGGGGTACCTGGGTGGCTCAGTCGGTTAAAAGGCTGCCTTCAGCTCAGGTCACAATCTCAGGGTCCTGGGATTGAGCCCCGCGTTGAGCTCCCTGCTCACCGGAGAGCCTGCTTCTCCCTCTCCCTCTCCCAGCCACTCTGTCTACTTGTGCTGTCTATCTCTGTGTCAAATAAACAAATAAAATCTTAAAAAAAAAGCTTCTGTTAAAGAAAAATACTTCTAGAAATAATGGATTTCTTTGGTTTACGTGACATAATTCAAACACTGAAGGCTCAGTGACATAGTTTGAAAAACCATTTAGGTTTTAAGAATTTTTATTTTAAGGAAAAGGAAGTTTCATATTATATCTCTGTTTTGCTGACAATACACTTTGACCTGCAGTACTCCTTCTTGCATGTCTCCTGTCAGAGTCATTGTCATCTGTCACATCCTCATGTCTTATATCTTCTGACTACAAAGCAGGGTCAGGACTGGGTCTGGCATAGGCTGTCTATGTATCTTTTTTTTTTTTAAAGATTTTATTTATTTATTTGACACAGAGAGAGAGAGATCACAAGTAGGCAGAGAGGCAGAGAGAGAGGAGGAAGCAGGCTTCCCGCCGAGCAGAGAGCCGGATATGGGCCTCGATCCCAGGACCCTGAGATCATGACCTGAGCCGAAAGCAGAGGCTTTAACCCACTGAGCCACCCAGGCGCCCTGTCTATGTATCTTTGACACAGTACCAACACCCAGAGCATCATTTTTGCCTCTATCACACAATACCTCTTTGCTATCTCATTCTTATCTTTTCTCTTATTTCATTATGAAAACTTTTGAGCATACAGCTAAAAAAGACAACTTGTAAACCTCTGTCCTAGACTCTACCATTAACCTTTTACGTTACTTATTTTAACATATATCTATTTCTTCATCAGTCCATCTTTTTTTGTATCAAATAAATTGCCTGCATCAGTATACTTCCCCTAAATACTTGAAAATGTGTGTGTTATTAACTAGAATTCTGTATTTGTTTAGCTTTTTCTTTTGATGTAAAATTAACATGAAATGCACAAAATGAAAGTATACATTTGCTGAGTTTTCACAGATGCATGATCTTTGCTTTTTCTATTTTCAAGTATGTCTTTGCCGTCTCTCCTGGCCCCAGAGTTCTAACTCTGTGGCTGCTGGGTCCTTTTGATGATCATTCCTTGAGCTTTGCACATGCTAAATACTAACGGACTTACTCAAAATCTAAAGAGATTCTGTTCTCTTTTATTAAGAAGCACATACTCCAGGGGCGTTAGGGTGGCTCACTTGATTGAGCATCCAACTCTTGATTTCAGCTCGGGTCATGATCTTCTGGTCCCAAGTCATGATCTCACGGTCCCAAGTCAGGCTCCACACTCAGGAGTCTGCTTGACAGTCTCTCTCCCTCTCCCACCGCCCCTCTTCCTGCTCCTTTGTTCTCTAAAATAAATCAATCTTAAAAAAAAAAAAAAAAAAGAATCCACCTGAGTGAAATGCTTTCCCTGACAAGGTCTTGCTTGTCTTTGGGTACTGGGTCTTCAATGGAGACTGGGAAACACACGTTATCTTTGTAGGTGCTTGTAATGTACTGGACAAATGCCAGTGGAACAAATAGGAAGTTGGAAGCACTATGCTAGTCTCTTTCTGAGCTTTAGAATGAGATTATCCCAATTCTCAAGTGGTTCCTTATAAGGGCGGTGGAAAGTAAGTCGGATGTTGAAGTGCCAAAAGCATGTACGAAGTGCTCATGATTACTGGTCAGGGAATAGTTATTCTCCCTGGGACAATAGGAAGGGTTGTCAGAAAAGGTGGCGTTTAAATGAGGCCCAGAGAGCATGGGGCGAGTGCAACAGAAATTAAGGTTGAAATATTGTCAAGGTCATGAAAGTAGATGGTTGTGAAGCCTGTATACTCAGTGACTTGGTCGGAGCCATGCTGCAGAACCTCGTATGCCCTGGATAGTCTCTTTCATAGCCTTCTGGTTCATACTGGAAGCTTCTTGCAGCCCATCTCTGCCCTGGTGGTAGATAGAATAATCACTCTCCAAAGAATCAGAACCTGTGGATATATTACAGTATTATATGGCAAAAGGGACCTTGTAGATGTGATTCAACTAAGGATCTTAAGATGTTCAGGTGGATTGTTCAGGTGGGCCCAGTATAATCACAGAGGTCCATCAGAGTTGGAATAGGGAGGCAGAAGGCGAGCATCAGGGGGAGATGTGACTATAGAAGGAAGGTGTAGAGAGAGGTGGTGTTGCTAGCTTCCTGCCTTACAGGCCTCCAAATGATGCCTCCATCTGAGCTTCTGACTCCATCCCTTGCCCTCCTCTCTCCTCTGGCTCCAGCCTGCTTGTCTTTTACTTCCTTCCTCTCAATCTACACTCTCCAGTCCCCAGCACCTCTTCCAGCTGTGCCCTTTCTCTTTTTCACCTCCAGACTTTTCATTCCTTTTGTGGAATTTGTCTGCTGTTGCCAGCGGTGTATTAAGACCAGTCTCCCCTAATCACTAGTGAACCCTTATTTAACCAATCCGGTACATTATGCTCCTTAACTTACCCAAACTCAATTTTAAGTCTCTCCTTCTTGAAATTCCCTCTTCTGATTTTCGATACTCCTCTCTTCTGGATCTTCTCATTCTCTAGTGGGTCTTTGCCTCCTTTGTGGTCTTTTCTTTCTCTTCTGTTTGCTTCCTAAATCTTGATTTTCCCCCATAATCTAATCCTGGTCTTACAGTTCATTGTACTCTTCACATTATTTTTGCTTGACTTTATATACTGTCATGGTGTTATCTGATAATACCATTAGCTAGCTTTATCAAATCTTACTGTTTCTTACTGGGCTTCATAGGAGTTGTATCATAGGGTTGTTGATAGGAATGTATAATCTCACTTAGACTCTTATCCATCTGCCTACGTCACCTTTATCTCGTAGTGGAAGAACACGGTCACTCTCAAACCTATGACAAAAGACTCCAAATCTTTTTTTTTTTTTAAGATTTTATTTATTTATTTCACAGAGGGAGAGAGATCACAAGGAGGCAGAGAGGCAGGCAGAGAGAGAGGGGGAAGCAGGCTCCCTGCTGAGCAGAGAGCCCGATGCGGGCCTCGATCCCAGGACCCTGAGATCATGACCTGAGCCGAAAGCAGAGGCTTTAACCCACTGAGCCACCCAGGTGCCCAAAAGACTCCAAATCTTGTTGGAGACTGTAGCTGAGTAGTTTGGATAGCTAAAGATAGAACAGAAATGTGGAAGGCAGATGATACAGCTGGAAAACCCTCACATCTACATATATCTCCTAAATATCATTTCTTTGGCCTGCTTTCTGAGTTTAAAACCAACCCTATCAGGATGTGAGGACAATCTGGCTGTGACATCTGTCACCCCCTTGATCACCAGGGTTGGTTTAGCTGATATGGCCAGCTAGGTGGATGTCCCCTTCCTCCTCCACTGCTCTGCGTCCATCCCTCCCAAAGCTGCAGGTTCAGTGAAAGAGGACAACCCTCCCCAATAGAGGAGGCCCATTCTTTGGTGAAGGGTACACAAGAAGCTGTGTTCCCTTCTAGAACTTCCAGACAAGCTCTCAAGGTCCATTTGTAGGAGAACATAGGGTAGTCAAGTTTCCAAGACTCCAGACACATCCAAATGAGGCACTGCTTGTGGCAGTTCGCCTTTTTTTAAAAAACAAAACAAAACCAAAAACAGTCCAGTCCCATCATTCCTCTAGTGCCTACTCCTCCTGAAACATTGTTCTATCAGTCACCCAGGAAACTGGGAGTCATCTTGAACCCCTAACCCATCTTCACATCCATATCCATTTGATTTTCAGGATATACCAATCTTTCCAAAGTCTACCTGCTCTGCATTTCTACCCTTAACAGCCCTAATTTGTGTTCCTATCCTCTGGATTGTGGTATTAGCCTCCTTCCTTGTTCCTTTACTGCTGTTATATCTTCCATCCACACAACCGCCCCAAATGCAGAGGAAGCATTTTTAAGGTGCAAATCTGGTATCATTTCTGGGTTTATAACATCTAGGAGAGCTTCTGAAAGTGACATTTTTTCTGAAAATGGCTTTTTTGTCCTTTTGTGACCTAGGTCTGGTCATGTGCATCTATGGGCTCCCTTCTGGCTGTTCCCTGCCCATCAGAGTATGCACCAGCTGCATTGAGCTCCTTGTCCTATACATCATTGTCTTAGTCTCTGCCTTTGTTTACACAGGTCCCCAACCTTCTTTGTCTGCCTGATTAGCTCTAGGACCCAACCTTGAAACCACCAGGTGGTGTTGGGTACCTTTTCTGTGCTTCATGACCCCTTGGGGGTGCTGTTATCAGAGCAGTAATCATAGTGGACTATAGCTGTCCATTTTCAGTGTCTTCAGCTAGACTCAGCTGCTTGATGTCAGGAATAAATACTTTATTCACGTTTTTATCTCCTCGGCCTTGTACAGAGCCAGGCGCATAGTAGGTAACCACTAATTATTTATTAAAATGACAGAAGAAGAGCCAGATCTATAACATCAAGATAGTAATCAATTTACCAGCTGTTTCCCTAAACACAACTAAAACTCGTCCCAGTATTTCCACATGGCAGTGACAATTGTTACTTCAGAGAAATCAGTTTTGGCCAGTTGCACAGAAAGATTCTTTGTGTATCTGGTGACTGATAAAAGAATCTCATTATTCCAGAGCGCCTGGGTGGCTCAGTTAAGGATCCCGACTCTTGGTTTCACCTTAGGTCATGATCTCAGGGTCTCAGGATCGAGCTCCATGGTGGGCTCTGTGTGGAGTCTGCTGGAGATTATCTTCCTCTTCCTCTCCCTCTGCTCCTCTCCTGCTCGTGCACGAATGCATGCTTTCTCTCTAGAATAAATAAATAAAATCTTAAAAAAAAAGAATCTGATTATCCCTAAGAAGTAGTAGAATTTAAATAATTGATTAGTTTAAATAGTTTGAATAGATTTGAATAGTTGCATAGATTAAATAATGGCTTAGATCAGTGATTCTCAGACATGCTGTGCAGTTGAGTCACGCAGGGAACTATTTAAAAGAAACAAAAGTCTGGCCCCTCCCCATACAGTTAAGTCAGACTCTCTCAGAGAAGGAGGGCATGGGACCCAGGTGTCATAATTTATGAATTTACCTGGCATTTCCAGTGTTCAGTTAGGGCTGAAAACCACTGGTTTAGATAAAGGTATGAGTAAGTTAACAGAAGTGGAGGTTAAGGGAAATTAGGATGACATGATACTAATTGCAGGCTTTTTATATTTTATATAATCCTAAAATGGGAGTTAATGGAATGGACCTTAGTAGGACATAAAGTAGAGGCTGTACTGTAGTTGTTTTTTTTAATAAGATCTGATCAAAAACTTACTGGTTGCCTGAATTTCCTGGTTTCTTAGGCAACCTGATCTATTTCCAGGTGTCCTGTGATTAAAATATTGACTTGTAATTGATTTCTTTGTGACTACACACATTACTTCTCTAATTCTGCCCCCTGAGCAACTCAAAATAAATATCCCTGTTCCATAGGACCTGTAAATACATGAAAACCATTCTCTTGCTTCCATAAAGTAATTTCTTATATAGTTTAACATCCCTGGTTGTTTCAGCCTTTATTCCTGTGACATTGCAAAGTAAGTTCCAGGAAAGCTTAAGAAACCTCCTACTAAGTATTGGAACAGGGACTTGAATCTGGGCAGACTGGTTGCAGAATCCATGCTATTAGCCACAGTTGGAAATATGCACTTGAGAATGAGGAGCAAGCTTGGGATAGAAGACAGTGGTCTATTCACCGTAGCTGAAACACAGTTCTGTTGTGTGCCTGGCAGTGGGACAGACAGTGGGGATAAAACAAGTAGGTATACTGTGTGTCCTGAAAGTGCCCAGGGGGGCATTGAAAGTGGAGACCGAGAGATGCAGCGAGGGGAAGCCTACATTAAAGTTTATCATCAGGGCGCCTGAGTGGCTCAGTGGGTTAAAGCCTCTGCTTTCGGCTCAGGTCATGATCTCAGGGTCCTGGGATCGAGGCCCGCATCGGGCTCTCTGCTCAGCAGGGAGCCTGCTTCCCCCTCTCTCTCTGCCTGCCTCTCTGCCTCCTTGTGATCTCTCTCCCTCTGTGAAATAAATAAATAAAATCTTTAAAAAAAAATAAAGTTTATCATCATTGTGTAAATCATTAGAGAAGACTGAGAACCAGGATATACAGAGGGAGGCTAGGTGAGGAAGGAAACCAAGTAAATAAAGAGCTTCAAGAACGATCAAAAGGCCAACAGTGTCCTCTGTAATAGATGTCATTGGTGAGAACCGTTTTAGTGGTGTGGCAGGGCAGAAGCCATACTGCTTTTATTCATGTTAGTTTGCATAGAACTGAGAAGGAAATCTGTGAGATCTCCAGAAGACGAAGGGGCAGAACAATAGGAAAGAAAACAGATTCGAAAGAACCGTAAATACAAACAAATGGGAAATATTCAAGCCCAGTATTCAAAAGGTGGAAATTAAAAATACAGTCTAAATTTAAAACAACTTAAAAATGCAATGTTTATAGACTGCTGTTTGTGGCCAACATGGAATAACAGGGACAACGGCAACAACAAACAGACAAAATACATGAAACAATCGTTCTAAGAACCTGGATATCAGATGACAAAGGACAGTCATCCCCGGGAGATGGAAGATCAACGAGGTAAGCCTTCTGATTGCCCCGGTTTATTGCCTTGAGAGGGTTTCCAGTTTACAGCAGAGGAAGGAGAAGCTGAGGTGGAGCCCAGCAGACTTCCTAAGTCAAGGATGGAGCTGAGAATCTGGGGAGAACAAAGCAGCTGGAGGTCATAGGACAGACCACCAGAGAGGAGAGGTCTGCAGAGGGTCTCCCACAAGTACTCAAGAGCACAGAGCAGCACATATGTGTGAGGAAACTTCACAAGGCCAGGGAAAGAATCCTCTAAAGGGCTGGAGGGAATAGTCCTGATATTTGCATGGGGAATACTGCCTGTTACCACTAGCCAGACTGGAAAACTCTTGTAATTTCTGGAACATTGGGAGTGGAACTATTTATGTAAAGCACTGAAAGGAAAATTAACTCTACTTAGAATTCTAAATTCAGCAAAAATATATTTCAACAACGAAGACAAGACAACAGAATGGGAGAAAATATTTGGAAATTATATTTTTGATAAGGGTTTAATATACATAGGATATATAAATATATATATGTGTTCATATGTAGAACATGTAAAGAACTTCAACTTAATAACAAAAGCACAAACTATCCAATTTAAAAATGGGCAAAGGACTTGAACAGACATTTCTCCAAGGAGAGTATGAAATGGCCCCTAAGTACATGAAAATAATGCAAATCAAAACTACAGTGAAATATCACTTGACACCAACTAGGATGGCTATAATAATTAAAAAAATGGAATAACAAGTTTTGGCAAGCATGTGGGGAAATTGGAACTCAGCATCGCAACTCACAGTGATGCTGCCACTGGGGAAAACCGTTGTGGGTCCTCAAAAAGCTAAACACGCAATTACCAAATGACCCAGCACTTCCACTTCTAGGTATAGACCAGAAGGATTTGAAAGCAGGGACTCAAGCAGATACTTGTATGCCAGTATTCACAGCAGCACTGTGCACAAGAGCCAATAGATGGAAACAACCCAGGGGTCCATCAACAGATGAAGGGACAAACAGAATGTGGTGTCTCCATACAACGGAATATTATTTGGCCATTAGAAGGAGTCAAGTGCTGATTCATGCTACAGCATGGATGAACCTTGAAGACATGATGTGGAGTCACATAAGCTAGACACAAAAGGCATTAACAGACATTGTGTGATCTCATTTATATGCATTTTCTAGAATTGGCAAATTCAGAGTGACCAAGTAGATTAGAGGTTATTGGAGTCTGAGGGGATGCAGGAGTTTGGTTAATGTTTCAGGGTTTCCACTGGGGTGGTGAGAAAGTTTTGGAATTATTAGTGATGGTTGTACACTATTGTGAATGTAATTAAAGCCACTGAATTGTACACTTAACAATAATTAAGATAGCAAAGTTAAGTTTTTACTACAATTTTAAAGCTTGATAATTGCCAAAAACCACTGGATTGTATACTTGAGTGGATGCACTGTATGGTATGTGAATTATATCTTAGTAAAGCTGTTTAGAAAAAAAAAAGGCAAAATGAAGACATTGTCAGACTTAAAAAGCTGAAAGAATTCATTACCAGCAGACCCACATTGCAGGAAATGTTAAGAGATGGCCTTCAGGGAGAAAGGAAATGAAACCAAGTGGAAATCTGGATCTACAGGAAAGAATGAAAAGCAGTGGCAGTGGTAACTACGTAGGTAAATATATGATATTTTTCTTTATTATTTAAATATCTTTAACAGATAATTGCTCGTGTATTGGTTTCCTATTGCTGGGTAACAAACTATCAGAAACTTAGTAGCTTCAAACAGCACCCGCTTACTAGTTCTTTACACAGTTCTTTAGGTGGAAGGCTGACCCTCTCTGGCTGGGTTTTCTGCTCACCTGCTTTCAAGGTGTTGGCTGCCCTGGGTTCCCATTTGGAGGCTCTGATTGTTGGCAGAATTCAGTTACTTGTGGCTGTGGGACTGTGATAGGACTGGCTGTCAGCTGGGTGTTGCTCTTAGCTCTCAGATATCGCCCCCATTCCTTGACATGTGACACCATCCACCTGCAGGCCAGTAATGGCACATCACATGTTTCTTGTGCTTCCAATCTCTGACTTCCCTTCTCTGATCAGCTGGAGATAACACTTTTTTTCTTACCTGTGAAGTAAGGGTGTTAGATCAAGACAGGTTTTGTGTCTTGGTTTGTTTTTCTCAAAAAAGAGGGTTTGTAGCAGCAGAACCATTAAATTGCAAATGAAGTTTTGCATGGAACTCTAGAGACTAAGGGGAAGATGGCAGTCTATAAAGTTCTTCATACTCCTGGGAATTCAGACCTTGTAGGCGTATTTTTGGACTGTCTCTGATGTTCCTCTTCGTGTGGTGGGTACTGCATTATACCCAGCCAGGTGTGAGGGAGTCTAGCTTGATGGTTTCTGAAACCTCCCTGTCACAGCCAACTTCGCTCATGTTTCCTTCTTTTTTCCAGCTTCATCTTCTCAGGATCTCCGTTACTCAAAAAAGCGTCATCAAGAACAAGAAGGGCATGGAAGCCGAGTCAGTAACCTCCGGGTCCCCTGTGAGTTGGGCTGCCTTCTTTGTTTTCCAACTGAGGGTTCTTTTTTACTCAAGTTCTGCAGTTCCTTTGCCTAGGAACTTCAGAAATTATATCTTGGACATTCTTCTCTGGGAGACTAGCACTTTTTCGTTTGCTTTATTTGTAGATGTAGTTTTATTCATAAAATATACACTATTCATATACCTTTTATATAAAAGAAATGCAGGTTTAACAGTAATGTGGGCAGGAGTCAAGCAGGGTAATGTTGAGCACTCTGATAAAACGCTTTGATCCACACTAGGGAACGAAGTCCACAGCACACTTCCTCCCTCAGAGATGATGTGGAAACTGGGAATGTTGTGCTTTGAAGATCTTGGTTGTCCTAGCTGTAGAGCTGGCTACGTGATGTGTCCACGGGGAGTCGGGCACAAGTTATATACTTATTCAGGGGTAGTTGCCGCCCAGCCATGAGGAGTTTGGAGGAGGGTGGAACCTCTGGGAGTGTCCAGGGTGGGAGACTGGGTCCCGTGTGGGCCCAGTTTCCGCTGGAGCATCCTGCATGTATTACTTCTGGTATATTGAAAAATCCTACTGGGAAGTGTTGTGGTTTTTACTTTGAGCAGTGCTGCATATTTTGAAGGACTTAAGGACACTAGTCTATTATATTTACCGAGATATTTACTCTTTTTGTTCCTCATCCTTCAGTCCTGAGATTTAAAGTTTCTCTTCGGTAACATTTCCCTTTTTCTTGAATAACTACTCTTAGTATGTCTTTTAGAGCAGGTTTGCTGGTAACAAATTCTTTAACTTCATTTGAGAGTGTATTTTGCGTCCATTCTATTAAAAAACCCCCGATTATTCCTTTGTTGTCTGATCTTCATAGTCTTTGAAGAAAAATTCTCATTCAAGTAGGTGTTACTGTGTGGAATCAGCATTTCTTTTTGATGTAGCAAATGAAGGCCTTGTTTCTGTATCTATTGTTTCTTTGTCAAATAACTTTGTTACTGTTAAAATATAATCTCCATTTTAAAGAAATGCCATTCATCATTTAGGAAAAATGTCTTGGATAATTATTTTAGATCAGAAAACATGGTGAGATTGGTCTCTTTTTTTAAAAAAAGATTTATTTATTTTAGAGCGTGCATGTATGTGGGGGTGGGGGTGGGCAGAGGGAGAGGGAGAAGGAAAGTGTGGAGCCTGCTGGGTGTGGAGCCTGACATGGGTGTCAGTCTCATGACCCTGAGATCATGACCTGAGCCAAAACTAAGGGTTGGATGCTTAAACTACTGAGCCACCAAGGTGCCCTGACATTTGTCTCTTAAGCATTAAGTTGTATTTGGACTGAAGACTGATTTTTTCTGCCTTAAATTAGGTTCTTTATTTTGCAGACTATAAATGTAGATTAACTTTGATGTCCGATACTCCTTGCTATGGCATTCATAACAAACTTGATTTAAATAAGTTCTTTTTGGGTGCCTGGGTGTCTCAGTCAGTTGGGTGTTCAACTCTTGGTTACGGCTCAGGTCGTGATCTTAGGGTCCTGGGATCAAGCCTCACATTGGGCTCTGTGCTCAGTGGGGACTGGTCTTATGGATTCTCTCTCTCTCCCTCTGCCCCTCCCCACTAAAATAAATACTCAAACAAAAAAATGTTCTTATCACAGTTTCTAAACCTAGAGCATTACATGGAACTGGTTTTTGGACAGCAGATATGTAGTAGCGATTCCTTTTAGGACTTGACCAGAATCCAAATAAGTACTACTCACTTTTGGAATAAATTCTGGTCCATCCTCTTTTCCTACCCCAATGCTGCCTGCCTAATCTCTCTTTCTGTCAGTACCTAGGAAGGGGAGGGCAGAGCTATACATCTGGCTTATTGCAGATTTGTTCCATGTTGTAGACACTGGTGACCTTCAAGGATATTCTTGTGAACTTCACCAGGGAGGAGTGGAAGCTGCTGGACGCTGCTCAGCAGATCATGTACAAAGATGTAATGCTGGAGAACTATAAGAACCTGATTTCCTTGGGTAAGACTAATTTCTGTTCTCAGAGATACCCCCTGCAATGATTTTGGTTCTTCTTTGATCAAAAGGTATGGAGACTGAAGCACATATATCAAGAGTGTGAGCTTGGGATTAGGGACCTAATTTCTTTGGGGCATAAAGAGGGTTTTGTACTCACTTCTGCTTTTATGGAAAAAAATTTTTTTTGTTTTGATTTGTTGAATTTTAAAAAAATGGATATTTTGTTGCCTCTTTAGCCTCCCTTGTCTACTCTTCAGAGTCCCCCCAGGACTAAGAAGGGGTTGGGGGTTGGGGCTGAATCTGGAGTGCTCTTTGTGTCCAGCCCAGAGTTCCCCAACCCCTGTCCAGTTCTTTATCTTTTGCTGTGCACAGGGCATCAGCTTCCTAAACCAGATGTGATCCTCCAGTTGGAGAAAGGGGAAGAGCCGTGGCTGGTGGAGAGAGGGATTCACCGGGAGACCCAGCCAGGTGAGCACCAGTCAAGAGACATTGCAGGCAGTAGCCCAGATGAACTGTTAAGGGCTGGAACCCCTGGACATAGTGGTCACTAGTTCTTCTCATTTCTGTAGAGAAGACTGAGTGTATTTACCTTTGATTTCCCCATGACCAGTCTTTCTACAGTCTTGTCACATGTCATTTGCATTTGGAGATAAAGGTGTGTTCTTCATGAAAATTATCTTTCTGTTCATGTGCATGGTTTCAGTTCTGTAAGTCTTGCTTTCCTGATTCTTACACTGATTCTAGCACCCCCATTCTCTCATTTGTCATACATTCTGTTCTTTCCTCCTTGCCTGCCTTTTCCCTTTCCTGTGGCCTCATGCTGCTTCCCCCTGTAAGCCATGCAGGGGCTCGGTCACCGGCCACTCTTTTTTTTTTTTACGTATTCAAGACTTTTTTTTTTTTTTTTTAGATTTTATGTATTTATTTGACAGAGACAGACAGTGAGAGAGGGAACACCAGCAGGGGGTGTAGGAGAGGAGAAAGCAGACTTCTCACTGAACAGGGAGCCTGATGTGGGCCTCAGTCCCAGGACCCTGAGAACATGATCAGAGCCGAAGGCAGATGCTCTACCGACTGAGCCACCTAGGTGTCCCTTCAACCTTCTATTTCTTAACCTAGAAAGCAGATTTCAATGCACAGGGAAGTTGGGGAAAGGAATGATGTTTGGAATCCACATAATTTGCATTTTAAAGATATTAAGATGGGCACCTGGGTGGCTCAGTGGGTTAAAGTCTCTGCCTTCGGCTCAGGTCATGGTCTCAGGGTCCTGGGATCGAGGCCCACATCAGGCTCTCTGCTCAGCAGGGAGCCTGCTTCCTTCTCTCTCTCTGCCTGCCTCTCTGCCTACTTGTAATCTCGCTCTCTGACAAATAAATAAAATCTTAAATAAATAAATAAATAAATAAATAAATAAAGCCTCTGCCTTCGGCTCAGGTCATGATCTCAGGGTCCTGGGATCGAGGCCCGCATCGTGCTCTCTGCTCAGTGGAGAGCCTGCTTCCTCCTCTCTCTCTGCCTGCCTCTCTGCCTACTTGTGATCTGATCTCTCTCTCTCTGTGTCGAATAAATAAATAAAATCTTTAAAAAAAATAAAGATATTAAGATGAAAATAAAGTAGGAGTAAATTAAGAAAACATGAAATAAAGAGCTAGAATACAGTAAGAAAAAGGTGTTTTGGGAGCAGCAGTTCTGGAGAGACAGTAATTCAGCCAGCAGGAACTAGCAAGCCCTCTGCAAACTCAGAAGAGCTGGTCGAGGCGCCTGGGTGGCTCAGTGGTTAAGCCTCTGCCTTTGGCTCTTCCTCCCCAGCCATCTTGGGTGCTGCTGTCTGTTTCATACTGCAGATAGCCTCCTTGGTATGTGGTGAGGCATGTGACTCCACGTGATTCTAGCGTGGCCTCGTCATGCTGTGAGGACCTGTGTTGCCTCTGTCTGATCCCCAGTGTCCACAAGCACACGTATCTGGTCCTTTCCTGCATCTTGAGCTTGGAGTGTGATGTGAATAAAGTCTGTCAGTCTTAGTTGTCCTCTGTGATACCTCTATGGCTCCTTGTCAAGTGCAGGTCCCTGACTTTTCTGAGCTTCCACTTTAAGTGTACTTTTATGTATCATAAACTATTTTTTACTGCTTTACATTTGGTCTTTTAGGTGACTGTCTCAAAGACAAATCCTTCAATACACCATTAAGAACTTGATCAGCCAGATACTTTGGGGTCTTGGGAGGAAAGGTTGTTCTATTTTCTTTCATTTCTCCATTATTTCCTTTACTTTGTCCATTCCTGTGTTCATTCATTTAGGAAGCTTTCCTAGATGTCTCTTGACAACTATCTAAAACTAACTAGATCAGCAGTTTAGGTTTTTATTGAGACTTTGTTGTCAAAAGAAATGCTGAAGCCCTGTGTGCTTAAACACATGGCTACATGAGCCTTGTGATCAAAGTGGAAAGTGTAATGAGGGGTGGCTTTAAAAATGCAAATGGGGGGTCACCTGGCTGGCTCAGTTGGTGGAATGTGTGACTCTTAATCTTGGGTTTGTAGGTTCAAGCCCCACATTGGGTGTAGAGGCTACCTAAATGAAATAAAATCTCTAAAAAAAATGCAGATGGTGAATTGATGAATGGATGTTATATGTCTTAAGCATGACTCATGTGAGTGTTGTGCTACATAATACATGGGCAAATTTTAGGGTTTTGATGAAAGAAAGCACCCTGTTCATATGTTTAAACATGCCACTCAGGGTCGTTTTCCTTTGGTACCCAGCCCTCACTCTTCCTCACACATGTTCATTTTAGAATTTTCCAGTTGACATTTGTGGTTCAAAAAACTTTCCATGGCATTTTGATGCCTAGAGTGGAGGGGAAGAGAGGGAAAGGATGGTGCATTTCCTGTCAGAAATCATGATGGGAGTACACACACACACACACACACACACACACACACACACACACGGCTGGTGTTCAGCCTTAAAAAGGAAGGAAATTTGGGCGCCTGGATGGCTCAGTGGGTCAAAGCCTCTGTCTTCGGCTCGGGTCATGATCGAAGGGTCCTGGGATCGAGGCCCGCGTTGGGCTCCCTGCTCGGCGGGGAGCCTGCTTCTTCCTCTCTCTCTGCCTGCCTCTCTGCCTACTTATGATCTGATCTCTCTGTCTGTGTCAAATGAATAAATAAAATCTTTAAAAAAAAAAAAAGGAAATTCTGCCATCTGCTACAACATGGATCAACATTGTGGATGTCCTTTAGTGAAATAAGCCAGACAGAAAATGACAAGTAATGTGTGATTCCTGTACATGAGGTTACTTAAAGTCATCAGAATTGTAAAGACAAAGCATAATGGTGCTTAGCAGGTTCTGGCAGGAGGGGAGAACGGGGCCTTACTTTATAAGAGGTACCAAGTTTCAGTCTACAGATGAGAAGAGGTACGGGAACGGCTGCACAACCATGTGAATGTATGGAGTACCTGAGGTGTGCCCTTAGAAATGGTTAAGATGGTAAATTTTATGTTATGCCTATTGCACCACAGTTTAAAACAGAAAAAAGGGACACCTGAGTGGCTCAGTTGGTCGAGTGTCCAACTCTCGATTTCGGCTCAAGTTTTGATGTCAGGATTGTGGGATTGACCCCTGTGTCTGGCCCTGTGCTCAGGAGGGAGTCTGCTTGGGATTCTCTCTCTGCATCTCCATCTGCCCCCGCCCCCATAAATATATCTTTGAAAAAAAGTTAAAATTAAAATAGAAAAAGAGATCAGGGTGGGGAAGAAGCTAGTGACTGACACAGTAGTGAAAGAAGATTGGGAATGGCGGGGTTCCCACAAAGAAGGCAGCAGTCAGGATCCTGCATGGGGGTCATTGTCAGGTGAGTTACTCTCCTGGTGCTGCTGAGATAAAGTGCTACAAACTGGATGACATAAGTGTGTCCTCTTAAAGCTCCAGAGGTCACAAGTCTGAGATGAAGGTGTCAGCAGGGCCACACGCCCTCTGGAGAGGATCCTTCCTCGCCTCTTGTGGCTCTGGGAGTCCCAGGTGTTCGTGGCTTAGGAGCATATCATTCCAGTCAGCCCCGCCTGCACGTGGCTGTCTTCCTGGTGTGTCTTTGTGTCTCCTCTCCTCTTGTAAGGACACCACGGTGGATTGGGGGCCTAGTCTGCACCAGTACTGCTTCATTCAACTAATGACATCTACAATGAACCTGTTTCCAAATAAGGTTGCATTCTGAGATATTGGAGGTTAGGACGTCAGTGTATCTTATCTGGAGCACAAAATTCAACCCATACTCCAGGTAAGAATAGAATATCACCTCACCTGTGTAGGGAGCAGTGGTACTTTGTAAATTGTTTTTCACGGGTGCCTGGCTGGCCCAGTCGATAGAGCATGCAGCTCTTGATGTCGGGGTTGTGAGTTCAAGCCCCACGTTAGGCACAAAAATAGCTTTTTGTTTCCCCCTTAGCCTAAGAACCTAATATTAGGGCGCCTGGGTGGCTTAGTCAGTTAAGCATCTGCTTTCAGCTTAGGTCATGATCCCAGGGTCCTGGGATCAAATCCTGCATCAGACACCCTGCTCTGTGAGGAGCTTGCTTCTCCCTCTTCCTCTGCCTGTTGCACCCCACCCCAGCCGCTTGTGTGCATCCGTGCTCTTTAATAAATAAAATCTTAAAAAAAAAAGAACCTAACATTTTACCTAAAAGGCATTGAGACAGAAACAGGGTTTTAAAACCAGGGGAAATAATGTGCAGTAATACACACAGGTATAAGCAAAAGGGCAGAAAAGCCCAGGAGAATATGAGTTAGGGACTAGGTTGTGAGTTAGTGTCCTGTGGTATGAGTCCTATTAGTTGTTAAGTCCTTTTTTTTTTTTTTTATAGATTTTATTTATTTATTTGGGACAGAGAAAGAGAATGTGAGTAGGGGAGAGGGCAGAAGGAGAAACAGGCCACCCAGTGCAGGGCTCGGTCCTAGGACCCTGAGATCATAACCTGAGCTGAAGCCATTGCTTCACTGACCGAGCCACCCAGGCATCCCAGTTGTTGAGTCTTTTTTTTTTTTTTTTTTAAGATTTTATCTATTTGAGAAAGAGCACAAGCAGGAGAAGCGGGGAGGGAGAGGGAGAAGCAGGCTCCCTGCTGAGCAGGGAGCCCGATGTGGGGTTCGATCTCAGGATCCTGGGATCATGACCCGAGCCTAAGGCAGTCGCTTAACTGACTGAGCCACCCAGGCTTCCCCCCAGTTGTTAAGTCTTGATGTCTCAGAATAAAGGAATCAAAATACAAGACCAAGAGAATGTTAATGATTATTGTGATAGTGCTTTGACCATACATGTGTCAGAGTCTGTGACGAGCTCACACCTTACAATACTTAACAATAATCTTACACCACAAATACTGTTGTCTCTTGGATTACAGATAAGCAAAGTGATATTTGAAAAGAATAACAACTTGTCTAAACTTACCACTAGTAGCATTAAAGCTTCGATTTAGAACCTGTATGTCCAGTTGCTTTCCCAGCCTGTCACATGGCCTTTCTGAGAGGTTCCTGTGCCAGTTATCTGGGGATTATTCTGCAGCCCTTTGGAGGTGTCAAGAATAGGCAGTACCTCAGCTTATGTTTGGACTAATGGTTTAGGAACGTGAAAGTGGCTGTAGCTGGGAAGAATGCATGTCAGGAGAAGGGCCTGGCAACAAGTAGACATGTTAGGTTCTTGTGTCGTTAGTAGATTAGATCACGGGAGTGTAGGCCTTGCTGTGCGATTTCCCTTATTGCCCGCCAGCACTGAATGTCCGAACCCATGTGTCCTACCCAGTCCTGTGTCTTCTTGCCCTCGTTGCTCCTCTCTCCCGCTACACAGCCCAGCGCTTTCCCTGTTTGCTGCTCTTCTCTGTCCTTTCTCACTGTCCACGAAGGCAGCCATAGAAGCAGCTCTACACAGCCTGCATACTTGTTTCCACATCCTACCATTCAGACCTTAATATGTTTTTTTTACTTATACAAAGGTTTTTCTTTCTTTTTTTCTCTCTCTCTCTCTCTTTCTTTCTTTTTTTCAGATTTGGAGACTGCAGTTGAAATTAAATCATCAATTTCCAGTAAGAGCATTTCTAAAAATAAACAATCCTGTGGCATTAAAATGGAGGGAATTGCAAAGAATGATCTCTGGTATTTGTCATTAGAAGAAGTCTGGAAATGTGAAGACCAGTTGGACAAGTATCAGGAAAACCAGGAGAGACATTTGAGGCAAGTGGCATTCACCCAAAAGAAAGTACTTACTCAGGAGAGAGTCTGTGAAAATGGTAAATATGGAGGAAACTGTCTTCTTCCTACTCAGCTGGTACTGAGAGAGTATTTCCATAAACATGACTCACATACTAAAAGTTTAAAACATAATTTAGTTTTTAGTGATCATCAGGAAAGCTATGCAAGTAGTAGTGAATGTGGTCCAACCTTCTGTCAAAACATTCACCTTATTCAGTTTGCAAGAACCCAGCCAGGAGATAAGTCCTACAAATGCCCTGATCCTGTTAACTCTCTTACCAGTGGTACATCTGTTGGTATATCAAAGGGTGTACATAGGGAGAAACCCTATGAATGTAAAGAGTGTGGAAAATTCTTCAGCTGGCGCTCTAATCTTACCAGGCACCGGCTTATTCATACTGGAGAAAAACCCTATGAGTGTAAAGAATGTGGAAAATCTTTCAGCCGGAGTTCTCACCTCATTGGACATCAGAAGACTCACACTGGTGAAGAACCCTATGAATGTAAAGAGTGTGGAAAGTCCTTCAGCTGGTTTTCTCATCTTGTCACCCATCAGAGAACTCACACAGGGGACAAACTGTACACATGTAGCCAGTGTGGGAAATCTTTTGTTCACAGCTCCAGGCTTATTAGGCACCAGAGAACTCATACTGGAGAGAAACCCTATGAATGTCCTGAGTGTGGAAAGTCTTTCAGACAGAGCACACATCTCATTCTGCATCAGAGAACTCACGTGAGAGTGAGGCCCTATGAATGTAACGAGTGTGGGAAATCTTACAGCCAGAGATCTCATCTTGTGGTGCACCACAGAACTCACACTGGACTGAAGCCCTTTGAGTGTAAAGATTGTGGAAAATGCTTCAGTAGAAGCTCTCACCTGTTCTCCCATCAGAGAACCCACACTGGAGAGAAACCGTATGAATGCCATGATTGTGGGAAGTCTTTCAGCCAGAGTTCTGCCCTCATTGTGCATCAGAGAATTCATACTGGAGAGAAGCCATATGAATGTTGCCAGTGTGGAAAAGCCTTCATCCGGAAGAATGACCTTATTAAGCATCAGAGGGTTCATGTTGGGGAAGAGACCTATAAGTGTGATCATTGTGGGATTATCTTCAGCCAGAACTCTCCACTGATCGTACATCAAATAGCCCACACTGGAGAGCAGTTCTCAACATGTAACCAGTGTGGGACAGCACTTGTCAATAGCCCCAGTCCTACTCGATACCAGACCAATCATATTAGAGGAAATACTTATTAATGTAGTGAATGTGGAGAGTTCTTTACAAAGAGCAATAACTTAATTTTGCATTGGAAACTCCTTCTGGAGAGAAGCTGTGTCGATGTAATCTGCAGGAATGCTTTCAGTCTTGTTACCCTTTTGTGCACTAGAGAACTGGTCCTAGAAGGGGAAATCATCCACAGATTTCATTTTAGTGCACATACGTCAGTTTTCTTTCCACAAATTCCTACAAAAGCAGTCGTCCTTGGAGCATTCTTGACCAAGCCTTAAAATGCTAAAATCTGAGAAGGAACCATTAAGTAGGTGAGTTGTTGAGAGATTATCCAACTTAGTTACCTTCTTCAAAAAGATAAATCAATGAATGTTGCTACTGCAAAGAATAAAAAATTGATACAGTTGTAACAAAAGTGGAAAATAGTATTCCAGCGACTTAATATCCCCCCCCTTTTTTTACTTAATTGTCTTTCTGGGACATTTAGTAGTGTTTACTCTGTTTTATGTGTCTGATTTAAACCACATTTTGGTTAGCAGCAGGGAAAATGCTTATCATGTAAAGCAGGAAAAGAACTCATTTACTAGTAATAGTACTTATTTTAAATATATTTGCATGTGGGCAAGAATTGGAAAAGTATTCATGGATAAATGACCAGAAATGATTTGTTAGGTAATGGTATTGAGTGAGTTTTATAGTTTAATCCATGGTACTCTGATAATTATTTGAAGATGTTTTTAAATAGTAAGAAAAAGATATTCAGCTTCTCTATTCTGTCAGGGGCGCTCAAGAACCATCTATTAGCCGACTTCCCCATTCTGTGTTTTGGGACACAGTTAGAGTTGCACTCTTTGAGTCAGGGTGCTGAAGGCTCCTGGGAATTTAGAAACAGTGATTCTTTGGACATTGGGATCTAGAAGAAGATTAGGTATTTGAGCACACCAGGGAGGGTCCCCATTTGAGTGGGAACAGGTATTTGGGCCGTACTTAGAGCAACTATGATCATGAATTAAACAGCACTGCCCAAAGCCACCCTCCTTCCAAGGTACTCCTTTATCTTTTTTTTTTTTTTAAAGATTTTATTTATTTATTTGACAGAGAGAGATCACAAGTAAGCGGAGAGTCAGGCAGAGAGAGAGGAGGAAGCAGGCTCCCTGCTGAGCAGGGAGCCTGATGTGGGCCTCGATCCCAGGACCCTGAGATCATGACCTGAGCCAAAGGCAGAGGCTTTAACCCACTGAGCCACCCGGGTGCCCCAGTCCTTTATCTTTATAAAGGAAACGTGATGGTTAAATAGCATTAGCTTGAGGTAGACTACCCAAGTTGAAATTCTACCTCTGTCCTTAACTTTCTGAGTGAGCTTGGGATGCTGCCTAATGTCTCCATGCCTAACTTACAGAATCTGCTTCTGTAAATTAGGGATATTACTTACCTTATAGGATTGTGGCGGGTATTAAGTGAGTAAATACATAAGCAGCTTAGAATAGTGCCTGATGTATATTAAATGCTTTATCATTGCTAGCTGTGGTGCTTGGTGTTGCTGTCGTTGCCCCTCCTTGGTATGTGCCACTGAATTTAAACCTGCCTGAGTGTGAGTAAGAGCCCACAGTGCTCTTGCTTCCCTCCCAGCCACGTTACCCTCTTATCTCCGCCAGCACTTAGCCTGAGGAAATCACTGCCTGTAGTGGGTATGTAGACTCATTTCTGAGGATCAGAAAACAACTTTTAGTATTGTATGCAAAATCATCTTGTTTGTATAGAGGTTTTCTCTTCTAGGGAGAGGAGCCTGATCTTCAGATTCTGTGGTAAGTTCATGACCCCAAAAGATTTAGCAAGAGAACTTGTTTTAATTCTCTCTTTCATTCTGTAAATGGATCTCCTTTGTGTAGGGACTAGCCATTACCTGCCATTTGCAGATAAAAAGATAGATGTTAGGTGCTTAATGATTGATGGTTGAATGATAAATATTTTTGAGAGCAAGAGGACAAAGATCTTGATGTCTCTCTCACAGGAAAAATCTAGAAATGATTGCTAGTGTCATGAGACTTGGGATCCACAGGGAACATAAGACCATCTAACTCGTACTCTTCATCATACAGTTGAGATAAGGTGAGTTGGCGCAGATCTCACATTTTGAGTGAAGTCAGGCCCAGAACTAGATTTCTGGTCCCTTAGTTACTATTGCTCTTCTTGGTGCTTACATACCAATGACACATATAATATACTCCTACCAGAAGGGGTTTTCACAATAGACAGTGGTTCTTTATGGGAGTGGAAGAGTAGCCCCTTAACTTGGTTTCTGATAACTTATGGCTCAATTTTCCTCAACTGTATAATGGAGGTACTTCTAGTATCTACCTCAGAGGATTGTTGTGTAGGCTAAGTGAGATAATGTGTATAAAGTATTTAAAATAGTGCCTGGCACACAAGTACTAAATGGTAGCTACTACTACTATTACTAACACACTAAGGAATGTAGGAAGGGAGAAATGTCTATGGATGATTACTTATAATAGTGCAGAATTTTGCAGTATAAAATGTATAACAGCAAACTGGTTATTTATAGCATATCCATTGTCATGGAATATTATGCAGACATTAAAATTATGCAAACAAAATTTGTTAACGAGAAAAATGTTGATACTGTCATATGTGTTGAAGAAAGCATGATAAATAATTGTTAATATGGAGTAAACTCAAATATATAAAAATAAATGTAAATAAGTGAAATGAATCTTGCTCAAAACTCTTAAGGAAATTTGTCAAAAGATTAATAACAGTTAACCTACTTTCTTTTCTCGTTCTCCTTCTTTCTTCCTTTCTTTTTTATACTTGTCAATTTTTTCCAAAGTCTCCTCAGCAAATATATATTACTTCTAGGATCAGGAAAACAGTCTCTTCAGTAAGGGAATATTTTCTCTTCCGAAGTTTTCATATACCGATAAACTGCTAGAACCTTAATAAGGGGATTTGACAGCAGATAGCTCAGAGGTTGCTGGTGGTTTGGGATGGGAGAGAACTGACAGCCGATGGGACCGCAAGGGAACCATTGAGGATGATCAGCGTCTTGATTGGTGGCGGTTCCACGACAGTACTTGTCTGTTAAACTCACCAAACTATACATTTGAGGTGGATCCAGTTTGTTCTATGTAAGTTTTACTTCAATAAAATTGATTTTTTGAAAATATTCAGAAAACCAGCAATTTCTGGGAAATCAGAGAAAATCTGCAGCTCCAAGTGAAAGCTAATAACAGTAGTAGTGTTTGCTGATTTTATAATTCATCTTCATTTATAGATAGCTTAACACAAGGTGGCCAATCTGCTAAGCCCTTTAATACAATAGATTACTTCTACCTATAACCCTATGAGGAACATATTCTTGCTCCTATGTTTAAGGAAAGTAGAGTCTGGAAATTTTAGGTAATTACCCCCAATTTACATAGCTAGTGAAGCTTCATATTAAAAGTAACCAGCAAGTGTGTGGCAGACCTCGAGCAAGGTAATGTCTGGGACTTTGTAGAGGATCTTACAAAATTAGCCAGTCTAGTATAAAGAATAGACACTACCATTGTTATTTATTTTCTCCAGAGACAAATTCATTGAGATCTCCCTCAAATAATGTCCTCTGTCTCCTTCTATAGTATCATGCGTCTTGTCTTAAAATGATGCAGATATTAAGTGGAAATTAGGGTCTGAAGGTAAGAAAGTAAGTTACTGTGAAAACGAGTAGTGGCTTATAAGTTATATGTACTGTCTTACTTAGTTTTCACATTAATGCTGTTCATGTATACTACTTACTTCTGTTTTGAGTTCACAGTGACTGCCCCAAGTTGCACAGTAAGAAGTGGAAGAGCCAAGGTTCAAACCCAGATCACTTTGGCTCCAGCACATGCAGTGTTTCCACTACTACTTGCTGCCTCCACATCTGGCTAAGGATCCTGGTGCTGTCCTAAGGGTAATGAGAAACCACAGGAATTTTAAAGGCCCCAGTATCCTCAGTCACCACTGTTACAGGCTCATAGGGATTCAGAAAGCATTTACTTTCTTCCTTTTTTTTTAAAGATGTTATTTATTGAGAGAGAGCATGTGGGGGTGGGGGCAGAGAGGGAGCAAGAGAGAAAGGGAATCTCAGGTAGACTCCCTGACACAGAGTTTGATCCTGCAACCCCAAGACTGTGACCTGAGCTGAAGCCAAAAGTCAGACGCTTAACTGATTGAGCCACCCAGGCGCCCCAGAAAGTACTTTCTTAACATTCATCCATGAATTAAGCATACTCTGAGTAGTCTATGGAATCGCTTTTCCTGTTAGACGGCAAAAAGGTGAACATTTTTTATTTTGTGAACTTTGCCATTAAATAAATTGCAAGCTGACCATGTGCCCAGTGTCTGAGCAGCTGTACAGGAATTGGTTGAGAGAAAGGGTGTGGAGAAAAAAAAAAGGGTGTGTGTAAGTAGGTGTTGGTTGAGGTTGGCAAGATATTGCAGCAATAAGATCGATTTAGGAGGTAGATGGCAAGGGTCCACAGATTTGTGGCTTCAGGGAGTTGGAAGGACCGACTGCTTCCTGCTTCACACATTAGAAATTCAGCCATTAGCTTTAGATATTTTATTGACAAAGTTCTTTTATCACACAGCCCTCTGAAAAAAGATTTAGGGTGCATTACCTTACAAACAAGTTCTACCATATCTGTTATGGATAGAATTTTGTGCTCCCAAATTGTGTGTGTTGAAGCCATTCCCATTATCACAATGTGATTTTACTTGAAGAAACGGTCTTCATAGAGGTCATCATGTTAAGTGCAAGCTATAATCCAGTATCAATGGTGTACTTCTATTTAAAAAAAAGGGGAAACATTTGGATACAGAGATGCACTAGAGGGAAGATGATGTGGGGAGACACAGGTAGAAGGTGGGTCTGCAAGTTAAGGACAGAGGTATGAGACAGATCCTTCCTTCACAGTCCTCAGAAGAAGCCAGTCCCTACCAACAACTTGATTTTGGACCTCTAGCTTCCAAATTTCTGTTGTTGAAGCCTACACTCTGTGGTACTTTGTTCCAGGTGACCTAGGAAACTGAGACATTGCTTTATTTAAAATTGCAGCCACCCCACTGGTACTGCTAATCCCTTTATCCTATTCTTTTCATTTTATCAATAGTACTCATTCCCTATTTATCAACCAATCAATCATCTGTCTTCCGTTGCCAAAATAAATGCTTCACAAAGGACCCTAGTGGTTTTTTTGTTTGTTTTGTTTTTTAAGATTTATTTTAGAGAGAGTTGGGGTGAGAGGCAGAGGGAGCAAGGAAGAGAGAGTCTGAGGCAGTCTCCCTGTGGAGTGTGGAGCCCAGTGCAGGCTAGATCTCACCACCCTCAGATGAACTGAGCTGAAGTCGAGGGTTAGACACTTAGCTGATTGAGCCACCCAGGTGCCTCAAGGATCCTAGTTTGTTTTAAAGATTAATTAACTAATTAATTTTAGAGAGTGCATTAGCAGGAAAGAGAGAGAGCATCTCAAGCAGACTCCATGCTGGGGAGGGAGCCTGACCCAGGGGTCAATCTCATGACCCTGAGATCATGACATGAGGTGAAATCATAAGATGGACGCTCAACCAACTGCCACCCAGGTGCTCCTCCCCAAGGATCCTAGTTTTAATTACTGATGTATCCTCTGTGCCTAATACAGTGGCTAGCTCATAGTAGGCATTCAATACGTACTTGTTGAATTAATTGAAGAACTCAACATTCATTCACTAAATCTAGAAAGGGGAATGCCATAAACTGATGGTCAACCAATACCTAAACATACACAGTTCTAACAAAGAGGAAGGAGAGAAGATAGTTACTGGATAGTGAAGCAACTGTGTGTGGCACATGGAGATAATACCCTAATATATCAGAATTTATTATAAAAGGTTTTACATGAAACTCGGTAATTGGAGCTTAAAATGTGCATGCAAGGCCAAAGGAATAAAAAAAAACAGACCATTTTATTTATTTAAATATTTTATTCATTCATGAGAGAGAGAGAGAGAGAGAGAGAGAGAGAGGCAGGCAGAGGCAGAGGGAGAAGCAGGCTCCCCCCTAAGCAGGGAGCCTGAGGCAGGACTTGATCCCAGGATCCTGGGATCATGACCTGACCCAAAGGCGGATGCTTAACCATCCGAGCTGCCCATAACAGACCATTTTAAAGAACAACAGTTAAAAAAGGCTTTGATCTACTACTTATCAAGGCTTACTCTAATAGAATAACAAGACTGGTGCACTGGCATAGTGGTGACCAGGAATCAGCAAACAATGGACATAGGCCAAATCTGGCCTTCTGTCTTCTTTTGTAATTAAAGTTTTGGTCGCCTGGGTGGCTCAGTTGTTGAGCAGGTCATGATCCCACCATCGTGGGACTGAGCCCCACGTTGGGCTCCCTGCTCAGCAGGGAGCCTGCTTCTCCCTCTTCAGCTCCCTCATGCTTGTGTTCCCTCTCTTGCTATCTTTCTCTGTCATTAAAAAAAAAAAAATCTAAAATTTTACTGGAACATGGCCATGCTCATTCATGCATGTATTATTGGTGGCTGTTTTTGTGCTACAATGGCAAGGTTCAGTAATTGTGCACAAAACCTAAAATATTTACCAATTGTTACCGGATGAATTATCTCCCTCCCCACATTCCTAGCTGGAAGTCCTAATCTCCAGTAACTCGGAATGTTGACTGGGGTCTTTCAAGTTTAAATACTTCAAGTTAAAATAATATTAGGGTGGGTCCTAATCCAGTCTGACTGGTGTCCTTATAAGAGGTTAGGACAGGCACACACACAGGGACAGCCATGTAGGGACACAGGGAGATGAGGAGAGGCTTAGAAGACACCGACTCTGTTGACACCTTCATCTCTGGTTTCCAGCCTCCAGAACTGTGAGAAAATAAATTTGTTGTTTAAGGTACCCAGTCTGTGGTACTTTATCATTATCACACTAATACACTGGACTTTTACAGAGAAAGTTTGCAGGCCCTCATTGTAGGCAAGTATCAGTGGAATGAAATAAAAAGACTAGAGACAGACTCACATATACATGGTAGGCAAAATAATGGCTCCTGAAAGATGTCCACATCCTAATCCTAGAATCTCTGAGTATGTTACATGGCAAAGGAGAATGAAGTTTGCCAATCTTTCATTATTCAAATATACCCAGTGTAATCCATACGTACTTTAAAGTGGAAGAGGGAGACAGAGGCCAGAGTGATGTGAACAGTACTCAACTCTAGCTGGTTTTGAATGCGGAGGAAATGGGTCATGATCTAAGAAATGCATGTGGCCTCTAAAATCTGGAAAAGGCAAGGGAAAGGATCCTTTCCCAAGAGCCTCTAGAAATGAATGGATCTCTGCCAACACTTTGATTTAGCCCAGTAAGACTTGTGTGGAACTTTTGACCTATAGAACTTTCAGATACATGTGTATTGTTTTCAGCCACCAAGTTTGTGGTAACTTGTTACAGGAGCATAGAAAATTAATAGAATATGAGTAACTAGTATATGATTGAAATTACTTAACCAATCAGTCATGGGCAAAGGATGCTAACTCTCCATTTCAGTGTAAAACTTTTAGAGCCTTCCTTTCCACGTTTAGTATTTAGGATTTATTTCACTTCATGAAGTCCTTGATAGAGCAGTAAAAGTATTAAGTCAACTTGAGTACATATCTTTTTAATATGTGTGCAATAAATATTCTGTGCTCCGTACTACAGTTCCATAGTTATCTCCAGAAAAAGCACGACTGATTTTTCTGATTTGGGGGCTTAACCTTGCTAAAAAAGGAATGAAGACAAGGCACTCTTATGGATGTGGCAGACATTGTCTCAAAAATCAAGTGAGCTTGTCACTTCAAGGGAACAGATGACAGTATTTATTTTTGGCAACATAAAATTCGAGTTTTCTAGGTGTGGAGCCTAAGGCATGGCTTCAAATCACGATCCTGAGATGAAAACCTGAATTGAGATCAAAAGCCCACCAGACTGAACCACCCAGGTGGCCCCCAAAATTAGAGTTTTCAGATGAATAGGATTTTGGAAAACTTGTATCTGGCACTGAATCTCACAGCTTTCCAATACTTAATGGTATTATTAAATATGATTTTTCATATTGTAATGTGAAATGTGTCAACATTTAGAATATCTGCCTAAGTCACTGAACTGATATTTACACATGACATTCATGATGTGAGAGAAGCATGCATAATAAAACTATTCAAAGTGGAAGACAAATAGATTTTTTTTTAAAGATTTTATTTGACAGAGAAAGAGATCACAAGTAGGCAGAGCAGCAGGCAGAGAGAGAGGAGGAAGCAGGCTCTCCGCTGAGCAGGGAGCCCCATGCGGGGCTGGATCCCAGGACCCTGAGATCATGACCTGAGCCGAAGGCAGAGGCTTTAACCCGCTGAGCCACCCAGGCTCCCCAACAAATAGATTTTAATGTAACAGAGTAGAAGTTCACCTATCCGGTTGCAGATTCTACACTGCAACCAAAGTATCCCTTGTTTAGCCTGTGCTATCCAAGGATATCCACAATTACCTGGTAATCATATTAAAATACCCGGTTCTTTCCCAGCTACACACCTGTGGGAGGCTGGTTTTTCTCTAAATACTTGCACAGAAACATTTGCAGCAGCTTGAATGCAGAGGCAAACATGAGAATCCAGCTGTTTTCTTTTTTTTTTAATTTTTTTTTAATTTGACAGATAGAGATCACAAGTAGGCAGAGAGGCAGGCAGAGAGAGAGGAGGAAGCAGGCTCCCTGCTGAGCAGAGAGCCCAATGCAGGCCTCGATCCCAGGAAGCTGAGATCATGACCTGAGCCGAAGGCAGAGGCTTTAACCCACTGAGCCACCCAGGCGCCCAGAATCCAGCTGTTTTCTGTTAAGCCAGACATTTCAATGATTTTTTCGCCCCAGAGAAATGTCAAACGATGTCACTGTTCACTACTTGTTCTTTTATTAATATTCATTAAAAAGTGTCATCTATGTTAATGTATTACGAATTTCCGAGTTTTTATAGTGTAAATCTGGACACTCCCATTTCGGGAAAGCGGAGAACCTAGAACATTTTTACCGCGGTTGATACCACTCCGGCCTTTGCACTCCTGCTGCCCACGACTGCACTTCTCCGCGGCACCGAGAGCCCAGAGCTCGGGCGCCCACCGGCCGCACGGCCAGAACCCAGGCTCCTCTCCACAGCTCGCCCAGCGCCGGCGGCCCTCGGACGGCGCCCGCCCCGCCCCGCAGGGGCTTCTGGGAGTTGTAGTTCGCTCCGCCCCGGGGTCGCACCGACGCGTTTCCTGTGCGTCTCTAACGGCCGCCATTGGCTGGGCTGGGTGTGGAGAGCCTGGTTTCGCGGTGTGTGTCAGTTTCCCGTCGCGGGGACCCGAGCTGAAGGGGCTGACCACGTCTGCCTCGAGAGCCGTGGCCGAAGCACCCGCGGCGGGCGCCGCAGCTCACAAGGGAGGCCAGAGCCGATGTGACCGCGGGTCCGGGAGGCAGAGGCCGCCAGTCGCCCGCGAGTCCCCGGCCGGCGGCCAGTCCCTTCAGCTTCGAGGCGCCGGACGGCAGAGACCGTTGCGACTTCGCTCCCTCCTGCGCGGCCGTGGAAGTGTCCTGACGCGATCGCGCGTGTGCTGGGAAGGGGGCAGCGCGGGACACGGGGAGGCGCGGGCTCCGTGAGGGAAGGGTCTCGGCAGGTGCCCGGCCCGCGGGGGGCGGGAGCGCCGGGGACCCCGCTTCCTTCACGTGGCTCGGCCTCCGGCAGCCCTCGGGTCCTGCGTGCCCCCGAGCGCGGGGATGGCCACCAGGGTGCGGACAGCGGCCATCTGGGTGAGTAGCGCTCTCTCCCTCCCTCCTGACGAGCTCTGCCTGAGCGCCGACGGGCACGCTTTGCGCCTCCTGCGGGGCGGGGGTCGGTCGTGAGCTCCCGCGCCCCGCTCGCCCTCCAAGACGCTGGGACTGCTTTAGAGGGAGGGGGTCAGACCGGCCAGAAGTACTTCTTGGCGTCAGATTTTTGGTTTGAACTTTCTCTTTTCTCCCATTTTGTACCCTGCACTTCGAGTTCCGCAAGGGTCCCCGTGTCTCGCCGTCTGTTTCTAAGCTCTGTGGCCCTCATCTGGGCAATTAGGTCCTCGTTTATTCCTTTGTTGAACAGTTTTTGCTGTCTGGTGTTCGCGGGGCCCCGGGCGGGTGCTGAGAGTGCAGAGAAAAGTTGTTCCTGTCCCTGTTTTGTGAGAGCAGAGGTCTGGCCGGGCCGGGGGACAAGAAAACCTACAGGGACAAGGACACCTTGATGGGTAGAAGACGCCGCGGGAGTACACGGGGACGCGGCGCGGGGTCAGTTCTGGAAGCAAGCGTCCTCCCGGAAGGCACTCTTCACTGAACTTCGGACGGCGATCGTGAACAAGGGACTGAAGGGCAGCCTGGCAAGTCCGAGGGGCTTGAAATGCCCTAGTCTGCTGGTGAACTTGGATCACGTTAGGGTTCCCGAAAGGTTCAGTTTGACGGTTTGTAGGCGGTGCTGGGGTGCCTTTTAAGGAAGGGGTCCCGAGCCATGGGCAGAGACCAGATCATAGAGGGGTTTGAGGGTGACCTTAAAAACTTGGACTTTCGGGCGCCTGGGTGGCTCAGTGGGTTAAAGCCGCTGCCTTCGGCTCAGGTCATGATCTCAGCGTCCTGGGATCGAGGCCCGCATCGGGCTCTCTGCTCAGCAGGGAGCCTGCTTCCTCCTCTCCCTCTCTCTCTGCCTGCCTCTCTGCCTCCTTGTGATCTCTCTCTCTGTGTCAAGTGAATAAATAAAATCTTTAAAAAAACAAACAAACAAAAAAAAACTTGGACTTTCTCCTCTAGGGAAGAGAGATTTATTGAGGTGATTTCCCGAAGGACCTTGGTTGGAATCGTTCGCAGTAGGCAAGAGAAGACAAGGGCTGAAAGAAACTAGGAGTTTAGAGAAAAGAGAGATGGTAAAGAGGCAGAAGCCAGTTCCTGGGATGACAGGTACAGCACGGGGAGTGTTCCCGGTGGCACTGTAGTGACCGTGCGTGCTGACGGACGGACGGTGAGCGTGACAGGACAGACCACGGTGCTGTACTCCTGGAATTAGTGGAACGCTATGTATCAACTCGACCTTAGTGAGGTAAGTGAAGAAGTTGAATATGTGGAAACCGTTAATTTAAAAAAGGGTTGGGGGCAGAAGCACCTGGGTTTGGTAACAAGTTGGGCGCTGGTCGTGAGGGAGACGGACGAGGAGGGGCGCCTGCTGGACTTCTGCTCTGTGGGCCTGGGCTGGGACTGGTAGCGTTCCCGAATCAGGGGGGTCAGGCAAGGCCGTCCGAGCTACTTCTGGGCGGGAGAGAGGTGGCTGGAGGTTTGTTTTACATGGATTGGACCCTCTGCTTGTCGGTGCGTAGGTGAGTGAGCACGTGTCTCAAGAGAAAGATCTGGACACATGGCACTGATTAGGTTTGGCCAAGTTAGCTCAAGGAGAGTGTGTCGAATGGGAAGAGGACTGAGGATAGTGCTCAGGGAGTTGACAAGGGAAGGCAGCGGAAGAGGGGCTGGATGCTGAGAGCCTAGTAGACATGAGAGTGAAGAAGAGACTTGTGTTTCGGAGTTCAAGAAAAAGAAACCTCAAAACCAGTTGCCACGTGAGAAGTCCCATAGAAGTCAAGTAACATTAGGGCATAAAAGTTTAAAGTGGACTTAGTGATGACGGTAGTGGTGGGTGTTACTGGTAATATTTCTGGAACAGGGTGTGAGTGTGTATGTGTGTTATGGAGGGAAAGAAGATGAAGGACTGGAGTGATGGGAACAGCAGTTGGCTGCAGAAGTGGGAAGGAGGCAGGAGGACAGTGATGAGAATTACGGAAGTTGTTCTGTTGCAATGGGAAGAGTTTGAGGAGAATCCAGTAAGGTACCTTGGTACAAAATCAGTCTAAAAATCAGTAGGTTTCCTACTTATAAATAGTTAATTTGCTTAGGAAATTCCGTGAAAGAAATTATCCTATTTACAATGGCAATAAGATAGATAACATTGCCGTAAACCGAGAAAAATGCAGAGGACTTACAGAAAGAGAGCTTTCCAGGGGTGCTGGGCGGCTCAGTTGGTTAAGTGTCTGCCTTCGGCTCAGGTCATGATCTTGGAGTCCTGGGATCAAGCCCCACGTTGGGCTCCCTGCTCAGCAGCAAATCTGCTTCTCCCTCTCCCTCTGTGATGTCTCTCCCTCTCTCTCAAATAAAGAAATAAAAATCTTCAAAAAAAGAGAGAGAGAGCTTTCCAGCATCATTAGTGGTAGTTGACATTTACGTAGTATTTACTAGTCATGGGTGGTTGTGAGGGAGAACCAGAGTTCTAGCCACTTTACAAACCTTGATTCTTACAGCAGCCTCATGAGGAAGGCACTGATGTTAGCCCCTTTGGAAGGAAGAGGAAAGTGTGACAAAGAGAGGGTACCGTGTTCTACCCAAATCAGCATATAAATAGCAGAAGACAGAATTCAAACCCGTGCAAGTCAGGCTCCTGGCTCTGAGTTCTTAACATGACAGTATTCACCCTCTCAAAATAAAGAACATCCTAGTAGATAGACACCATACACCTTGGCTTTGGAAATGTTCGCTCATTTTTTCATTCTCCAGGTATTTATTGAGCACCCACCATATACCAGGTCCCATTCCAGGCCCTGGGCGTGTACTGTTGAACAGGACTGACAGAATCCATGGTCTTGGAAAGTTTGCATTCTGGGAGGGGGGCGGGGAGCTGATGACAAATAATGATGAAGAAACCACTCAGGTAAAAAGAAAATGTCAGAATTGAGTTACACATAGACTTGAAACTGGTGACGATGAAGGTTGGGTGATAAGAGAAGGCCCCACTACGGAGGTGACATTAAGCCAAGGTCTGACTTACAAGGGGAGGCCGGCCTTCGGCAGAGCAGGTGGAAGAAATAGCAGGCTGGGAACAGCTGGTGGAAGAGGGGTTGGTGCTTTTGTGACAGTGGAAGGAAGGGCTCTGTGGCTGGGGGTGGGAGGCGGAGGGAGCAGACACACGGGGGCGAGAGGCGAGAGCAGGCTGAGAAGCTGTGAAGAAAGGGGACAGCGTGGCGCACATAGGTTTTCCAAAGATCCTTCTAGCTGCTGAGTGAAGAATGGCTTGCGGATGGATAGGAGTGGCCACAGGGAGTGGTAGGAAAGGCCTGTCAGTTAGGTTACCCGCAGTCTGCAGCGGTGCCAACGCGAGGTGGTGGAGGGTTTTTCTCAGGCAGTAGAAATGGAGAAACTGGACAGAACTGGGGGCTGTTTGAAAGTAGAGTCCTCTTTTCTGAGAACCACTGATGCTTTTCATTTAGCCAGTTGATGTTTTTCAGAGTGACCTACGCTCTTTAAGTAGTCCTGCATTTGTTACCATGCCGGACAAATGTTCATCATCAGTGTTTCCTAGGTGTGCGGTTTGTGCTAAGTCTTATGTAGATATTAGTTAATGCCTTTAGTTAGGAGCCAGGTCACGGCACCGGTCAGTGTAGAGTCAGGATTGGAACCCAGGTGGTGTGGCCCTACACCCATTTCCCTGGTCCGTGTCCTCTACTGCCTCAGGATGTAGGTTGGGAATTTCTCAGGACACAGATTCCAGCATCCTGGGCCCTAATGGTAGTTATTGGTGACCTGCAAAGAGTCACTTTTCAACTCTTAGGACCCAGAAAATGACAAAAGCAGGGCCAGTTAAGTATGTTGCAGTGCTGTGGGTAGATGTGGCCGGGTCTGTGCGGTGTGATAGAGAAGCTGGCTTCTGTCTAAATTGGCACGGCGCCACTCAGGGACGGGCTGAACGCTGACAGGGTAGAGGGTACAGTGTACGCCCGAGGGGCCCCTGTCCCCTGGCATAGATCCTGGACCGTATTCAGTGTCTTCTGACAGGTATCGAGGTGGTACCTAGTAACTGGAAGACTGGTGGATGAGTGTGCGTGCATTTGTAGCAGAAGGAGGTGAGCATCAGAAAGGACATTTCACTGAGGCCTTGTGAGCCCCTAGTTCCCCGTTTGTTTCCTCTGAGGATGCTGAGCACTTACTGGCGGTTTTGTTTCTTCACTTGCCTTTGTGGTGTGGCTACTTTCTGCCATCGACACTTGTCCCCCCCGCCCCCCCCCATACACATTACTGTAAATTCACTTGCTGGAGTCTCCATTCCTGAGGGCTTGGAAAGCCCGTCTCCTCTCCTCCAGCAGGAGCTGACTTCCCTGTCTCAGCGAGCGTCGTCTCCCTTGTTCTTGTACGTGGGCAGGGCCTGTGCTCCCAGGGGCCACTGTCAAACACCATCACCCTCCAGACCCGCTAATACTCAGAGTTTGTGGTACCGGGAGTTGGGGATTCAAAAGGGAGGTGGGCTGGAGCATGGGGGAGGGAAGGGAATTCTGCTAGAAAGAGACCTTTCTGAGGAAGCTGGGCTGATGCCCTGAGCACACCATATTGTACATGCTGATCCTCTTGGGGAATTAAAGGTTAAAATGTGGCAGTGTTCATTCATTCATCACCGGTTCAAAACTAACCTCCCTCACTAAACACTTGTTTGTATATTCCAGGTACTGGTTTGGCACCGAGGATGCACAGGTCAGAGACAGCCCTGGCCCCAGCCTCTCCCGTCTTCCTGGAGGTTCAGAGAAGGGAATAGAGTGGCAGTGCAGGCAGCCGTGGGATTGGAGCTGAGGCAGAAGGAAACCCAGGGAATGCTGTCTAACAGCTGTGTTCTCAAAGGGTCCGTAGAGTTAGCTGTGCGGAGGCAGGGAAGGGACAGGAAGGCTGCAGCCAGAGGAGGCTGCCTGTGCAAGCGGTGCTGCCTGCAGTGGGGAGAAAGACCGTGGCGGGGATGGTCCTGGAACCCGGGGTGGGGTGCGGGGGGCGGGGGGGAGCAGAGCTCAGTGGCTCTGCCCTTGGCCGTCAGCGGCTTGGGGAGGAGAGACGGCGTCACTTGTTGGCTAGTGTGCATTTCAGCGCCCCTCCGTGGCTGACTTTGAGCAGGCAACTCATCCTCTCCAAACAAGTTTAAAATCACATTTTCCTGATGAGTCGAGCCTTTAGTGATTGTGGAGTCACCTTTAATTCCCAGGGATTCTTTTTTGCCTTAAAGTCTGTTTTATGTGCATATAGCTATTGGAGCTTCCTTTCGGTGAATTGCTGGTTTTATCTTTGTCTTTAGCTTTTATATCTTTTTCTGTCTTTGTATTTTAGATGTGTCTTTTTTAAACACCATAAGTTTGTTTTTAATCAGTCTGTCCATCCTTTCATTTTATTTATTTATTTATTTATTTATTTATTTTAGTCCTTTTATTTTAAATGAAACACTTTGTTTATGATTGATGTAATTACCAGTTATGTCTGGGTTTAAATCTGCTATCTTACTGTGTGTTTTCTATTTGCTGCACTTGATCTGGGATTTTGTTTGGTTTTGTTTTTTCTTCTCTCTTGACTTTGTATTTTCTCTCTCTACAGAGGTTTGGGAATTATACACATTATTTATTGCTTTAATATGTTTTTTTAAATTTAATGGCTGCTTTCTGGATAATTTCCTATGATTGGTCTTTTAATTAACTAATTCTTTCTTTCTTTTTTTGGTTAAGATTTTTATTTATTTATTGGACAGAATGAGAGATCACAAGTAGGCAGAGAGGCAGGCAGAGAGAGAGGAGAAAGCAGGCTCCCTGCTGAGCAGGGAGCCCGATGCAGGGCTGGATCCCAGGACCCTGAGATCATGACCTGAGCTGAAGGCAGAGGCTTTAACCCACTGAACCACCCAGGCGCCCCAACTAATTCTTTGTAACCTATTAAAAATATTTTGGTTTTTTCCATTTCTTTCTTTCTTTTCTTTTTTCTTTTTTTTGGTAAGATTTATTTATTAGAGCATGAGTGTGCGTGCACACAGCGGGGGAGGGACAGAGGGAGAGAATCTCCAGCAGGCTCTCTGCTGTGCATAGCTTGATCTCATGATCCTGAGATCATGACCTGAGCTGAAATCAAGGGACGCTTAACCAACCGAGCCAGGCGCCCCATCCATTTCTATTAATTCTTTTCCTTTTTAAAATATTCTTGCTACGTCATTTGTCTAATTCTTGGCCAAATTTTAAGGTTTGCCTTTATCTCCTTGAATATAATAAGATGTGTGCTTTATGATCAGTGGCCATTGATCCCAGTGTCTGTTGTCTTTGAGGGCTTCTTTCTGTTGTTTGTTGACTTTGATTAGTTTTGTTTATGTCATCTTGTTTTTTGAAAGTTTCATTATCTTGTGTGCTGGTCACTGTACTTGGAAACTCTCTGAAGCGGGGCGCCTGGGTTGCTCAGTCAGTTAAGCAACTGACCCTTGATTTCGAGTCAGGTCTTGATCTTGGGGTTTTGAGATTGAGCCCTGCATGGGACTCTGCGCTGGGCAGAGTCTGGAGTCTGGAGTCTGCTTGAGATTCTCTCTCCCCCTCTGCCCCGCCCCCTGCTCATGCATATGCACATACTCTTGCTTAAAGAAAAAGAAAAGAAGAAACAGATTCTTTGAAGGAAAAAGTGAAGCCCTAAGATGAAGGTGCCTTACTCCAGATGTTCATATAGTTTTGCTTTTTTCCCATCTGCTTTTGAGTACGGCCGAGGACAGATTTATTCCCATTTTAGGGGGTGGATGTGAGCCCCGGGCTGCAGGACTACAGGAGGCTGGCTTGCGGGCGCTTCACTCTTGTCCTGACTTTATGTAGGAACAGCAGGGCGCGTGCTTAATTCTCTCCCATTAAGTGCCAGGGTTCACTAAGGAGTTGATGCCGTAGTTATCTCAATTGGTGACAGTAATGAGTTTTTTGTTTGATGTTTTTCTTTCTGTTAGTTTGAGTATGATTAAGAAATTCATAAATCTTAATGTGTCCAGTTAGTTTCAGTCATTTGTAGCCCTTGTTTTTTTAGAGGGTTACCTTGTCCCAGCTTTGGCCAGTGGGAGCCTCTTTAGCTTGGTCCTGAGCTCTAAGACTCTGTTAGTCTTAGCTGGCTTCCTGGCTTCCTTGTTTTTGGGCCCAACGAGATATTCCGGGTTCATCTGAGTATTTCCTGTCTCAAATCTGGAATCAGCCTTTCCTCCTGGAGACCTAGTACCTTTTAGTAGGTTAGTGTGATCAAAGACCACGACTGAGACCAGAATGTCATTGCTTCTAGGTAGTTTCACTAGGCAGATTTAGGATCTTTGGAAGGAAAAAAAGTATGGTTCATATTGGTATTTCCAATTCAGATTACAGAGTTTTCACTTTTCTAAAATTACTAATTACTCTCTTTTTGGTGGAAGTAACCCAGCGTTCACTGAAAGATGGATGGATAAACAAAATATGTGTGTCTCTGTGTGCTGATACAGATAAGCACGAAATACGATTCAGCCTTAGGAAGAAATTTCCGTGCCGCAGCATGGATGAACCTTGAGGACATTGTCTTTAGTGCAGTGAGCTAGTCATGAAAGGACAGATACATGATTCTACTGAAATGAGTTTCTCAGTGCTGTCAAATTCATAGAGAGAAAGTAGATTGATGTTGTCAGAGACCGGGGCGGGGGGGTGCGGGGAGGGTGGGGAATTACTGCCCAGAGGATGCAGTTTTACAGATGAAAAGGCTTCTGGAGATAGAAGGTGGTTATGATGCTGTAACACTGTGAATGTATTTAATTCCACTGAGCCGTAGGTTTAAAAATGCTTAAGATAAGTTTTATGTTTTGTGTATTTTACCAAAATTAAAACTTTTTTAAAAAGATGAACTTTGACTCTTAACCTCACACAGTACAAAAAAATGAACTCAAAAGGGAACATAGACTTAAAATAAAGTAAGAGCTAAAGCTATAACACTTCTGGTAGAAAACACAAAGGAAAATATTTGTGACCTTGGGTTAGGCCAAAGTTCTTAGATATACCTCCAATACCATCAGTGTCCAGAAAAAAAAAAAAAGAGAAAGCTTATATGTAGATTCTGCTTTTGAAGTTGTGAATTGGACTATTATAGCAAAGTAAAAACTTTTGTGTTTCAAATTCATTTCATTCAGAAAAAGAAAAGACAAGTCACAGAATCTGAGATAATACTTGCAAGTCCTCTATCTAATATAGGAATGTAGTCAGAATATATAAAGAACACTTATAACTCGGTGCAAAGACAACCCAGTTTAAAAATGGGCAAAGGTTTGGGACAGACACTTTACCAAAGATCTGTAGATGGCAAGTAAGCACATGAAAAGATGCTTACCATCCTTAGTCACTAGGAAACATAAATTTCATCCTAACGAGGTACTTACCACTCTGTTCCCACTGGAATGGCTTTAAGCCGAAAGGCCAGCGGTGAAAGTAGGGAAATTGGGGTCTTTATACACTGCTGGCGGGAATATAAAGTGGTTGAGTCACTTTGAAAAGATTTTGGCAATTTCTTGAAAAAATGATAAACAAATCTACCATACAGTGCAGCCATTTGACCTCTAGGAATTTATCCAAGATAAAGGAAGAGATGTTTACCTAAATACTTGTAGGCGAATGTACATAGCAGGATTATTCTTAGTAGCTCAAAACTGTGTTGATTAACTGGTGAATGTATAGCCAAATGGAAGACTGTTGAGCAACAAAGGGGACATTATTGGCTGGTGTTATAACAAGAATAAACCTCAAAGGCATTCTACTAAGTGAAACAAACCAGACACAGTATAGGGTACGATCCCATTTATAGGAACGTCCAGGAAAGGCAGTTCCGTAGACACAGAAGCAGGGTGATGGTTGCCTGGGAGTTGGAGATGGCTTCAGAGGAGCGCGCAGAACATCTGGAGCAACATAAATGTAAACCTGGACAACGAGGATTCCCGCAAAGCCATCAATTTAATAAAAGTCACTGAAGTTAAATACTCTCTTTTTATAAAAGTTTCATTGCGGCATAATTTATGTACCGGAAAATTCACTCCTAAAATGTACAGTTGGTCATCTTCAGTATTTAGGGTTGTACACATGTCACCACTGTCTAATTCTAGAACATTATCATCACTCCAATAAGAAACTGTCACCAGGGCGCCTGGGTGGCTCAGTGGGTTAAAGCCTCTGCCTTCGGCTCAGGTCATGATCCCAGAGTCCTGGGATCGAGGCCCACATCGGGCTCTCTGCTCGGCAGGGATCCTGCTTCCTCCTCTCTCCTCTCTCTCTGCCTGCCTCTCTGCCTACTTGTAATTTCTCTCTGTCAAAAAAATAAATAAAATCTTAAAAAAAAAAAACTGTCACCATCTGCATTCCCTCCCTATTCTCTATTTCCCCTTTTCCTTGGCAACCATTAATCTACTTTGTGTTTTTATGAATTTACCAATTTCATAGAGTTATACCGTATGTGGCCTTTTATATCTGGCTTCTTTTGGCATGATGTTTTTAAGGGTTGCTCTGTGTTGGTTTCTGCCTGTCAGTAGTGATGCTAGCGACTAGGAAGGCCTGGGGCACCCCCCTGGGCCCGTGTGGTGAGCATCTAGACATTTCCCTGACCGGAGTCAGAGTTGCGGCTGGACTGGTGTTTGATGTTCTTCCTATGACTGCAAGATGCGCTTCGAAAACAACCATCAGGCAACGTTGGAAAAACGAGGTTTATAAGTCCTGGAGGTTCATAAGTCCTGGAGGGCACGTGGTATGCCACACAGCAAGGTCATGAGGACAGCAAGGCCATGAGGACGGCAAGTGTGCAGTCAGGCCTGGGGTTGTGCCTTTACTGGGGTTGAGGGTGGAGTGCCTTGTGTTTTGCAGGTTCACTCTTTATTGGTGAATTTAAAATATAGGGGTGGGAATTAGAGCACAGAAAGGGAAAACCAGGGTCACTCAAGTGAGCAGTTATCTAGGTCACCCAGCACTTTCCAAAAGGGGGACTTCACTGGGAGGGGCCGCCTGGTTCTTTGCCTGTTTTTGTCGCTGGCGATGTGTTGGTCCAACATGAATGTTTCCAAAAGGGATGCCTTGACAACGAAAAGCTTGCCGTCAGATGCCTTTTTTTTTTTTTTAAGATTTTATTTATTTATTTGACAGAGAGAGAGATATCACAGGTAGGCAGAGAGAGGCAGGCAGATGGAGAGGCGGAAGCAGGCTGCCCGCTGAGCAGAGAGCCTGATGTGGGGCTCAATCCCAGGACCCTGAGATCATGACCTGGGCCGAAGGCAGAGGCTTTAACCCACCGAGCCACCCAGGCACCCTTGCTGTCAGACACTTAAATTACAGTAAAAAAAAAAAAAAGCTAATTGTTGGGCACTTACACTACAGAAGTTCTTACATGCGGTAGCATTTACCAGTCCTTAATTCCTTCGTATGGCTGAATAGTCTTTTATGGATAGACTATATTTTGTTTATCCATTCATCCATTGATGGGCATTTGGGTTGTTTCCAATAATGAAATCCTGTTATGAACATTTGTGTACAAGTGTTTAACTTACTGTTGCATCTTTTTTGTCATGTGCTAGATACCTTGTTTTTATTTTATGAAGTTTTTCATCTTCATTCCAGTGTAGTTGACATGCAATGTTGTATTAGTATCGGGCGTACAGTGTAGTGATTCATCATTTCCACACATCACTCCACGCTCATGGTAAGTATACGCCTAATCCCCTGGACCTGGTTCCCTCCTGCCCTCTGCTAACCATGTGTTCTCTAGAGTTAAGAGTCTCTTTCTTGGCTTCTCTCTTTTTTTATTCTTCCTTTGTTTTGTTTCTTAAATTCCACGTATATGTATATCAGAAATCGTACAGTATTTGTCTTTCTCTGATAGGCTTATTTCACTTAGCATGATACTCCCCAGGTCCATCCATGTCATTGCAAACGGCAGGATTTCATTCTTTTTAATGGCTGATTAATATTCCTGTGTGTGTGTGTGTACACCACACCTTCTTTATCCGTTCATCGGTTGATGGCCACTTGAGCTGTTTCCATACTTTGACTATTGTAGATACTGCTGCTATAAATTTAGGGGTCATGTATCCTTTCGAATTAGTGTTTTTGTATTCTTTGGGTAGATACCTAGTAGTGTAATTACCGCATGCATCCTTGCCAACACCTGTTATTTCTTGTGTTGATTTTAGCCATTCTGACAGGTGTGAGATGATATTTCACTGTAGTCTTGATTGTCATCTCCCTACGGATAAGCACTGTTGAATATGTTTTCCTGTGTCCGTTGGCCATCCACATATCTACTTTGGAAAAATGTCTGTTCGTGTCTTCTGCCCATTTTTAAATTGGATTATTTGTTTTTTGGGTGTTGAGTTGTATCAGTTCTTTAATATTTGGGGTACTACCCCTTTACTGGACATGTCACTTGCAAATATCTTGTCCCATTCCATAGCCCGCCTTTTATTCCTTTTTCTTGTCTGAGTGCTGCGGGTAGGACTTTGAGTACTGTGTTGAATAAAAGTGGTGAGGGTGGACATCCTTGCTCATCCTTGTTCCTGATCTTAGGGGGAAAGCTTTCAGTTTTTCACCTTTGAGTTTGTTAGCTGTGGGTTTTTCATATATGGTTTTATTATGTTGATGTGTGTTCCCTCTAAATCCACTTTGTGAAATTTTTTTAAAAATCGTGAATGTATGTTATACTCTGTGAAATGCTTTTTCTGCATCTATGGAAGTGATCATATGGTTTTTATTCTTTCTGTTGTTGATGTGATTTATCATGTTGATTGATGATTGATTTGTGACTATTGAACCACCCTTGTAACGCAGGAATAAATCCCACTTGATCATAGTGAATGATTTTTTTTTTTTTTAAAGTACTGTTGGATTTGGTTTGCTGGTATTTTGTTGAGGGTTTTTGCTTCTGTGTTCATCAGAGATACTGGCCTGGAGTTCCTTTTTTTTTTGGTAGTGTTTTTATTTGGTTTTGGAATCAGGGTAATGCAGGCCTCATAGAATGAATTTGGGAGTTTTCCTTCTTTTTTTTGGAAATAGTTTGAGAAGAATAGATATTTATTCTTCTTTAAATCTTTGGTAGAACTTTCCTGTGAAGCTGCCTGGTCCTGGATTTTTGTTTGTTGGGAGTTTTTTTGATTACTGATTCAGTGTCATCACTGGTAATCAGTCTGTTCAAATTCTGTGCTTCATTCTGATTCAGTTTTGGGAGGTTATGTCTCTAGGGTTTTATCCATTTCTTCTAGGTTGTCCAGTTTGTTGGCATATAATCTTTCCTAATATTCTCTTATAATCCTTTGTATTTCTGTGGTATTATTTTTTCCCCTTTTCTAATTTTGTTTGAGTCCTCCCTCCCTCCCTCCCTCTCTTTCTCTCTCTCTCGACGAGTCTAGTGAAAAGTTTATAAATTTTTTTTTTAAAGTTTATCAATTTTGTTGATCTTTTCAAAGAACCAACTCCTGGTTTCATTGATCCATTCCATTGTTTGTTTGTTTTAGTTTCTATTTCATTCACTTCGGTTCTAATCTTTATTATTTCCTTCCTTCTACTGGTTTTGGGTTTTGTTTTTTCTTTTTCTAGTTCCTTCAGATGTATGGTTGTTTGTTTGAGATTTTTCTTGTTTCTTGAGGTGGGCCTGTATTGCTATGAACTTTCCTCTTAAAACATCCCAGAGATTTGGGACTGTTGTGTCTTCATTTTCATTTTTCTCCATGTGTTTTCTTGATTTTCTCTTTGGTTTCTTGAATGACATATTCATTGTTTGGTAGTGTGTTATTTAACCTCCATGTATTTGTGTTTTTTCCAGATTTTTTTCTTGGTTGGTTTTTAGTTTCATAGCATTGTGTTCAGAAAAACTGCATGGAGTGACTTCAGTCTTTTCGAATTTGTTGAGATTTGTTTTTTGGCCTAATGTGTGATCTCTTCAGGAGACTGTTCCATGTATATATGAAAAGAATGTGTATTCTCCTGTTTTATGATGAGATGTTATGAATGTATCTGTTAAATCCAGATATTTTGGTTTTTAATAATAGTAATGAACTGTCCTATCCTACAGTGTACATAAAATGGTTTTTAAATTATAATTTGTTTTCACTAACAAGGATACTGAATGAAGTCCAGTCTGTCTTTGTAGCTCCTTTCACCTAAAGATCAGTCAGAAAAATTATTCTCTTGTAGTTTTGTTTCCAATTTGATAAATGTATATATTTGTTGACTCTTATTTGCAACTTTAAGGATTGCCTTCCCTCTTTTTGTTTATGTAAGATATTTATACAGGACGCAAAAGTGGAAACTGACTTGCCCTGTTCTTCCCTCCTGCAGAAGTCACCATTTTTACTGTTCTTAGTTCATCTTCTCAGTGATTCTTTCGGAGATGGAAACAAACTCACACCTAAGTGCTAAGCTTTGTCAGGAAGTCCTTTCTTCGGTCTCCAGCCCTGTGCTTCTTTCAGCATGCCTTGTCTTCTACTGTGTTTCTCTCACATTTACATGTTTTGTTGTTAATTCCTAGAATAAGATCTTAGTGCTTCCCTCTTACTGTCTAGTAGCCTTTCTCCCTTCTCTGTCTCTTCCCTCTAGTTGTCTGGGTCTCTCTTCTCCCCTCCTTCCCCCTTTCCCCCTTCTCGCCTCCCGTCCCCTCCTCTGTCTCTGTCTGTCTGTCATTCCTCTCACTACCTTAATCTTCTGTGATGAGCGATTTGGGCACAGTTTTTAGCACTTTTCCCTCAGAGCAAAGATCTTTGTGTCTGGAAAGGACTGTTTGCCAGTTATTTTTCAAATTCCCATGTTCTTAGGTGGCCACCGTGCTGTCAGATCACTTAGTTGGGATTGTCCTCCATTGGGGACACACACTGTTGGTGACTTTCAGAATCTGCAGTGTGTGGCCCATCAGAATCTTCCCTCATTGCTCACTCTTCTCTCCTGGGATCCGTCCTCTGCTTTGGGGTCACCTCTGCATATATCTTGATGTTTGTAAGGAGACCCTGTCACCTAGACGGTGTTGGTTTGGTGTGGATGTCAGTGGGCTGTTTCTTGTACCCTTGTGATTGGTCTCGTTTGCATTCATTGGGAGTTTTTGGAAGATTAAAAACCTGCCCTGCTACCTGATGCCACCCTACTGCCAATGTTTGCACCACAAAGTAAGGCTCCGTGAGAGAGAGTAAGTGAATTGTGGATGGACATTTCAATAGCGAGGGAAGAGATTCTAACTCAGTCTCGCTCATTCGAAATCCATGGCTTGTATGTGTGCAGCCTAAGCAGAGTTGTAGCTCTCGAGCATCTGGCGTTGTGTTATTTAAGTGACTGCCTGAAGTTGTTCGACTCTTAGGGTGGCTGCTGCAGCCTCAGGGCTCCTGGATGTCTGTGCAGAGCACGGGGCAGGCACTCTCGTCACTGTGCTGGGGTCTGCCCCACAGTGTCACTGAGCACAGCCTGCAGAACATCCAGCCCCGTCTCTTGTATGTTCCGCGGCAGAAGAGACTGAGGTTGGGGCCTAGCGGAATTCTGGTCATTAAAGCGAATCTGCTCTTGTGTCCACAGGTTCCACCTCTCCAGGAACAAGAGAGTTCATGCAGCAGAGCCAGAGAGCTGCAAGGTCAGGACTCCATCCTGGGTCAAGGGACCCCTGACCACAGGCCTCTCCCTGGAGGACCCTGGCAAAGACACAAGAATCACAGGACAGAGCAGGTTCTGGAGTGGCTCTTTATTTCCCGGGAGCAGCCAAAACCCACCCAGTCTCGGGTGAGTTGTTTGCTTGTTTATTCCTGCCTCTTTTCTTTAGTACTCTCTCTCTCTCTCTCTCTCTCTCTCTCTCTTTTGGTGGGGGAGGGATGGGAGTCCTTAGGTCAGAGAGTTAAGTTAATCACTTTTCAGTTCATAGTCTGATTATCATCACTGGTCTGTGTAAGGTCCCTATCTATCTTTATTTACATATTTTCTGCTTTCCCCATTCTCAATTTCAGTCTCCTTCCCCCCACCTCCAGATTGCTTTTTCTCCATGGATTTCTTTGGTTTGTATGTGTTCACAATATGTATTGTTATTGCTGTGTGTGTATTTTTAATTTATGTTAATGGCGTGGCACCTGTATTTTTTTTTTTTAAGATTTTATTTATTTCTTTGTCAGAGAGAGAGAGAGAGCACAAGCAGGGGGAGCAGCAGAGGGAGAAGCGGGCTCCCTGTTCAGCTGAGGCTGAGCCACCCCGGTGTGGCACGTGTATCTTGCTATATTGTTTATATTTTCCAGTAAGCACTTTGTTTCCTTAAACCCCCATCCTCTGACATTTACAGCTCATGCTAGGAGAGCAGTATTTGAGCGTTCCACTTGCTTCACGTTCTTGGCCAACAATTTCTATTGTTAGTCTTTTGACTTTGAGCCATTCTGGTGGTGGTATGGTTGTGTCTCTTTATGTGTCCCTTTAATTTCCATTTCCTGCTAACTAAAGAGAATGAATACCTTTTGTCATTTTTTTTTTAAAGATTTTATTTATTTATTTCACAGAGGGAGAGAGATCACAAGGAGGCAGAGAGGCAGGCAGAGAGAGAGAGGGGGAAGCAGGCTCCCCGCTGAGTAGGGANATGCGGGCCTCGATCCCAGGACCCTGAGATCATGACCTGAGCCGAAAGCAGAGGCTTTAACCCACTGAGCCACCCAGGCACCCCCTTTTGTCATTTTTATTTGACATTTTGTTGCCTTTGGTTTTTCTGGTTTTTTTTTTTTTCTTACTGATTTAAATGAATTTTTTGTGTTCTGGAAGCTTGTTAGAAATGCAGAATATTAGGGCGCCTGGGTGGCTCAGTTGTTGTGTCTGCCTTCGGCTCAGGTCATGATCCCCGGGTCCTGGGATCAAGCCCCACATCAGGCTCCCTGCTCCGTGAGAAGCCTGTTCTCCCTCTTCCACTCCCCCTGCTTGTGTTTCCGTTCGCTGTGTCTCTCTCTGTCAAATAAATAAATAAAATCTAAAAAAAACCAATTAAACAACAACAACAAAAGAAATGCAGAATATCATGTCCCACGTCAATCCTGTTATAATCGACTCTTCATTTTAACAAGATTCAGTGATTCATGCACACGAAAGTTTAAAACTAACTTGATACCAAATCCATATTCAAATTTTACTTGGGGTGCTGCTTCTACCTCCAATATTGTGTTACAAAAATTTTCAAACAGAGGGCAAAGTTGAAAGGATGTTAACGAACCTCTTTGTACCCATTACCCAGACTTTGCCATTAACATTTTACTATACTTGCTTTCTCACATTATCTGTCTTTGTCTCTCTCTGTTTATGCATCCATTAACCTATCTTGTTTTTGGTGCATTTCTTAATGTATTTCAGATATTATCATGCCTCCTCTAAGTATTTCAGTATGAATAGCATTAACTTTTTTTTTTTTTTTAAGATTATTTACTTATTTATTTGACACAGAGAGAGAGAGATTACAAGTAGGCAGAGAGGCAGGCAGAGAGACAGGGAGAGGAGGAAGCAGGCTCCCTGCTGAGCAGAGAGCCCGACGTGGGCCTCGATCCCAGGACGCTGAGATCATGACCTGAGCCGAAAGCAGAGGCTTAACCCACTGAGCCACCCAGGCGCCCCGAATAGCATTAACTCTTGTTCAATATATATATTTTTTGCTTCCCTTTTCATTCTGTTAATGCTGTCTTTTGATGAACAGATATTTCTAATTTTAACTTTTTCTAATTCATACATTTTTTTATTGCTTGTGTTTGTCCATTTTAAGTATTTTTTTCTTTTTCTTTTTCTTTTTTTTAAAAGATTTTATTTATTTATTTGACACAGAGTGAGAGAGAGATTACAAGTAGGCAGAGAGGCAGGCAGAGAGAGAGGAGGAAGCAGGCTCCCCGCTGAGCAGGGAGCCCGATGCGGGCCTCGATCCCAGGACGCTGAGATCCTGACCTGAGCCGAAAGCAGAGGCCCCAACCCACTGAGCCACCCAGGCGCCCTAAGTGTTTTTTTCTTATCTGAAGCTCAGGGAGACATTTTTCTTTGTTATTATTTTATCTTTCACATTGAGATTTATAATATATCTAGAATGAATTTTTATGTTTGGTGTGGGTAGAAGTCAAGATTTGTTGCTTTCACAGAGCTGTCCAATTGTCCTGTTCACAGTCAAGCGATTGGTTTCTACCTCTGGCTCTGCAGTGCCACCTTTGTCATGTGTCAGGTGTCTATAAGTATGGTTTGGTTTCCTAACTCTTTCTTCCATTCCGTTGGTGTCATGAGCACGCTATGAAGGTGCACACGAGTTGTGTCTGCTTTGTTTAGTTACAAAACAAGGTTAACAAAATTGTGAAGCAGGTTCGGGATTTCAAACTCAATGACATTTCATTTCACGTGGCTTTAGACACATCCCACAGAGCAAAGCATCGTACAAAGTCACACAACAAACAAGATACAGCAAGGGGTAAGAAGTGAACGAACCAAACGCGGAGTCTGTGCATGAGTGCACAGTGGAGTTGAGGATGCAGTCCGGTCTGGGTCGCTCTTGTCACGTGCTCCGGACTGCGTTCAAGCTGTGGAGAGTCTGTGCTGCTCAGAGGTCGGTTGGGCAGAGCCTGTGGTAGCAGTCGCCTTTCTGATACGTTCAGACATGAACGAGTCAGCATCTGAAGAGTCTGACGGTGTGCAGCAAAATCTTCCCTTGGTAAAGCAGTTTAATCAGGGGTGCCTGGGTGACTCAGCAGGTTAAGTGTCTGACTCAAGTTTGGCTCAGGTCATGATCTCAGGGTCGTGGGTTCTAGCCCTGTGTCAGGTTCCTCACTTAGCAGGGAATCTGCTTAAGATTCTGTCTCCCTCCCTCACCGCACCGCCCCCCCCCCAACTCCATGTTCTCTTCTCTCTCTCAAATACATATTATGAATTTTTAAAGGAGTTTAATCAATCTAAAACTCTTCTTGTTCTGCTGGTTTTCAGTTCTGGATGCTGGTTTCTATGATACCTGGTCTTAGTGGCAACACCCTTGGCCGCTTGCGTTACCATTTGACATGAGTGATTCTACCTTGCTCTCTACACTTGGTCTACTTTTCTGTCCTTTTGCCGGTATCACGCTACCTTTTTTTAAAAGATTTTATTTATTTATTTGGCAGAGAGAGACAGTAAGAGAGGGACCACAACAGGGGGAGTGGCAGAGGGAGAAGCAGGCTTCCTGCAGAGCAGGGAGCCCGGGGTAGGGCTCCATTCCAAGGACCCTGGGATCATGACTGGAGCCGAAGGCAGACGCCCCAGGCGCCTCTCACACTATCTTTATTTATAGTAAGCCTTGATATCCAGGTGCTTCCGGTTTTTGGTGATTACAAATGCTGTCAACATTCATCCGTGGGTTTTTATGTAGACGTGCGTCTTCCCACCAGTTAGGTAAACACCTAGGAGCATGATTGCTGGATTGTATGGTAACAGTGTATTTATCTTTGTAAAAAACTGTCTTCCAAAGTGGCTGTGCAATTTTGCACTCTTACCATCAGTGAATGAGAGTTCCTGTTTCTTCTTGTCCTGGCCAGTGCTTGGTATTGTCAGATTTATAAAAAATTTGCCATACTGATACATGTGAGGTGGTATTTCATTGTCGTTTTAAATTGCATTTCCCTCTGGCTAGTATTATTGAATATCTTTTGTGTCTTGCTCTCTGAATTCTTTGTCGAATTATCTGTTCTGGGCGCCTGGGTGGCTCAGTGGGTTAAAGCCTCTGCTTTCGGCTCAGGTCATGATCTCAGGGTCCTGGGATCGAGGCCCACATCGGGCTCCCTGCTCAGCGGGGAGCCTGCTTCCTCCTCTTTCTCTGCCTGCCTCTCTGCCTACTTGTGATCTGATCTCTCTCTGTCAAATAAATAAATAAAAATCTTAAAAAAAAAAAACCGCCAAAAAACCCCCCCAAAAAAACCTTAACACATAACACAACACTATATGAAATTAACTAAAGAGGGATCACAGACTTAAATGTAAAAGCTAAAACTATAAAGTCTAGAGAAATACAAGAGAAAATTTGTGCACTTTGGTTTGGGCAATAAGATTTAATTTTTATTTATTCATTTTGTTCAGCAGGCTTCACGCTGTGTGGGGCTTGAATTCATGACCCAGAAATCAAGAGTTGCATGTTCCACCGACTGAGCCAGCCAGGTGCCCGGACGATGAGATTTTAGATATGACACCTAAAACTCAATCCATTCTAAAAGTTAAAATTGAGAAAAGGGAATTTATCAAAGTTAAAATACTTGCTCTGTGAAAGTTGGTGCTACAAAAAATGAAAAGACAAGCCAGAGACTCTGAGAAAACATTACACATCACTTCTCTGATAAAGGACTTGAATCTCAAATATGTAAAGAACTCTTAAAAATCAATGGCAAGAAAACAACCCAATTAAAAATTGAGGAAAAGATCAGACACAGAACAGATAATTCTTTTTTTTTTTTTTTAAAGATTTTATTTATTTATTTGACACAGAGAGAGAGATTACAAGTAGGCAGAGAGGCAGTCAGAGAGACAGGGAGAGGAGGAAGCAGGCTCCCTGCTGAGCAGAGAGCCCGATGCGGGCCTCGATCCCAGCACCCTGAGATCACAACCTGAGCCGAAAGCAGAGGCTTAACCCACCGAGCCACCCAGGTGCCCAAGGTTTTTTTTTGTTTTTTTTTTTGTTTTTTTTTTTTAAAGATTTTATTCATTATTTGACAGAGAGAGAGAACACAAATGGGGGAACGGCAGGCAGAGGGCGAGGCAGAAGCAGGCTCTCCGCTGAGCAAGGAGCCTGATGTGGTGTTCAATCCCAGGACCCGGGGATCATGATCTGAGTGGAAGGAAGACGCTTAACCGACTGAGCCACTCAGGTGCCCCTGGGGTTTATTTTTTATGTCTCTGAATGTGCAAGTGCTCCCAAACCATTTGTTAAAAAGATTTTCCTTTCTGCATTGAATTGCCTTTATGTCTTTGTTTAAAAAAAAAAAAAATCAGGAGACAGTAGTTGTATGGGTCTATTTCTCGGCTCCGTTTTCTGTTTCATTTGTCTTGTGTCTGTCTGATCTTTCACCAGCATCACACTGTCTTGATTTTATGGAAAGTCTTAAAATGGACTACTGGGAATACTTTGCCTTTGTTCTTCAGAATTGTTTTGGCTATTTTTGTTTTTTCCTCTGCCTTTCCATATTAACTATAGAAGAGCTTGTGGATAGCCACAAAAAAACTTGCTAAGATTTTAGAGTTCGTTTTTCTTTATGACATTAGTAAGGATCCAACTTCATTCTTTTGGTGGGTGTTGAGTTTTCCCAGCAGCATTTGTCGAGACGATTTTCCTTTCCCCTCAAGTGGTATTGACACCATTGTCAAAAATCATTTGACCATTGAATAATTATGGATGTGAAAACTAAAATTATTATTCTGACAAGGGGTTTATTTTTTTAAAAAATTATCAATATTAACTGTCGAATAAAACATTTTAAAGTAAAAAAACCCATTTGACCATATGTGCAAGGGTTTATTTCTGGATTCTCTATTCTATTCCATTGATCTGTATGTCAGTATGCCAGTATTACTTTGCTATAATTACTGTAGCTTTGTAGTAAGTATGGGAATAGGGAAATGTGAGCCTTCAGCTTTGTTCTTTTTCTATATTGTTTGGGCTATTCAGGGTCCCTTGAGATCCCATATGAGTTTTAGGATGGGCTTTTCTGTTTCTGCAAAAAAAGTATCAGTGGGATTTTGACAGAGATTGTATTGAATATGTAGATCACTGTGAGTAGTATTGGCATCTTAATGAAAAGCCTTCCAATCCATGAACATACAATATGTTTCCATTTATTTATATCTTTTTAAATGTCTTTGAGCAAAGTTTTCTAGTTTTCATTCTAGAAGTTATTTACCTCCTTGGAGAAGCATTTATTCTGTTTGATGCTATTATAAATGGAATTGTTTTCATAATTTGCTTTTCAGAATGATCATTGTTCAAATATAGAAATGCAACTGATTTTTTAAAAAAGATTTTATTTATTTATTTGACAGAGAGAGAGAGAGATAACAAGTAGGCAGAGAGGCAGGCAGAGAGAGAGAAGGAAGCAGGCTCCCCGCTGAGCAGAGAGCCCGATGTGGGGCTCGATCCCAGGACCCTGAGATCATGACCTGAGCCGAAGGCAGAGGCTTAACCCACTGAGCCACCCAGGCGCCCCGAAATGCAACTGATTTTTGACACTGCATGCTGCTACTTTGCTGAATTCATATCTGTGTGTGTGTTTAATCTTTAAAGTTTTCTACATATAGGATCATATCATCTATGAACAGAGATAATTTTACTTCTTCCTTTCCAGTTTGTAAGACTTCTTTTCCTTGCCAAATGGCTCTGGCTAGAACTTTCAGTACTATGTTGAATAGAAGTGGTGAAAGCCAGCATTCCTGCTGAGTTCCTTATCTTGGAGGAAAAGCTTTTAGTCTTTGACCATTGAGAATGACATTTGACTTTTGTTTTTTGGGAGTTTTTTTGATTACTAATTCAATGTCATCACTAGTAATCAGTCCGTTCAAATTTTCTATTTCTTCCTGATTCAGTTTTGGGAGGATGTATGTCTCTAGGAATTTATCCATTTCTTCTAGGTTGTCCAGTTTGTTGGCATATAATCTTTCATAATATTCTCTTACAATCCTTTGTATTTCTGTGGTGTTGGTTATTATTTTTCCTCTTTTTTTTTTCTGATTTCATTTGAGTCCTCTCTCTCTTTTCATTTCTGTTTCATTTATTTCTGCTCTAATCTGTATTATTTTCTTCCTTCTACTGGTTTTGGATTTTGTTTTTTTCTTTTTCTAGTTCCATTCTGTATGAGGTTTAGTTGTTTATTTGAGATTTTTCTTGCTTCTTGAGGGGCCTGTGTTGCTATAAACTTCCCTCTTAGAACAGAATTGGTACATCCCAAAGATTTTGGGCCATTGTGTTTTCATTTTCATTTTTCTTTTGTATTTTTTAATTTTCTCTTTGATTTCTTTGACGACACATTCATTGCGTACTAGTAAGTTATTTAACACCCATGTATTTGTGTTTTTTCCAGATTTTTTTCTTGTGGTTGATTTTTCGTTTCATAGCATTGTGGTCAGAAAAGATGCTTGATAGGGGTGCCTGGGTGGCTGAGTTGGTTGAGTGTCCAACTCTTGACTTTGGCTCAGGTCTTGATGTCAGGGTCATGAGACTGAGTCCCACATCGGGCTCTGTGTGCTGGGTGTGAAGCCTGTTTAAGATTCTCTTATTTATCTCCCTCTGCCCCTCCTTGCTCACACACTCTCTTATGCTCTCTCTCTTTCGAAAAAAAAGGAAAAAAAAAAAAAGGAAAGGAAAAGAAAAGGTGCATGGTATGACTTTGATCTTTTTTAATTTTCTATTTTGTCTTGATGAAAGTATTGGTACCCTGACCTTTTCACGTCCATTTACATGAGAAATGCTTTTCCATCCCTTCACTTTCAATCTGTGTCTTTAGGTCAAAAATGAGTCTCTTACAGGCAGCATATATATGGGTCTTACTTTTTTACCCATTCTGTCACTCTTTGTCTTTTCATTCAAACGTTTGGTCTGTTTACATTGAAAGTAATTATTGGTAGGTTTGTACTTATCATTTGTTACCTGTTTTATGCTTGTTTTGTAGTTCTTTTCTGTTCCTTTCTTCTCCTGCTGCCTTCTCTCATGGTTTATTGGCTTTCTTTAGTGATATACTTGGATTCCTTTCTCTTTATTTTTTTCGTATTAGTGGTTTTTGATTTGTGGTTACCATTAGGTTTGAATATAACATCTTATGCATATGGCATTCTGTATTAAGTTGATGGTTGCTTAAGTTTGAACCCATTCTTCCCTCCCCACTGTCCACACGTTTCAGGTATATGGTGTCATACTTTACATCCTTTTATTTTATGAGCGCCTTCATTGATTTTTATAGAGATACTTATTTTTGCCGCATTTGTGCTTCCTGCTTTTCTTAGTCCTTCTTAGGTCTTTCCTTTCCACTCAAAGTGTCCCCTTTAGTATTTCTTGTAGGGCTGGTTTAGTGGTCATGAATTCCTTTAACTTTTGTTTGGAAAACTCATTATCTTTCCTTTTCTGAATGATAGCCTTGCTGGATAGAGTATTCTTGGCTGCAGGTTTTTTTCTTTCAGCACTTTGAATGTATCATGGCACACTCCTCTGGTCTATAGAGTTTCTGCTGAAAAATCAGCTGATAGCCTAATGGGTTTCCCTTGAATATAACTGGTTTCTTTTCTCTTGCTGCTTTAAAATTCTCTCTTTACCATTGCTTTTTTGCCATTTTAGTTACTACATGTCTTGGTGTGGACCTCCTTGGGGTGATTTTGTTGGGGATTCTCTGTGCCTCCTGGATCTGAATTTCTGTTCCTTTCTCCAGATTCAGGAAGTTTTCAGCTATTATTTCTTCAGATAAAATTTCTGCCCCCTTTTCTCTCTGTTCTCCTTCTGGGGCCCATATAATGCAAATGTCACTACTCTTGATGGTATCTCTGAGTTCCCTCATCTTTGTTCATGTTTCATTGTTCTTTTTTCACTCTGCTATTCAGCTTGATTTCCATTACGCTGTCCTCCAGATCAGTGATCTGTTTTTCTGCTTCCTCTAGTGTACTATTTATTCATCTAGTAAAATTTCCCCTCGACACTGCTTTTTGTTGCATCCTGTGAATTTTGGCATGCTGTGTTTTGTTTTCGTTCAGGTCTAAGTATTTACTGATTTACCTTTTGATTTCTTCTTTGATCTGTTGGTTAAGACGTGTTGTTCAATTTCACTGAATTTATGATTCTTCAGTGTTTTCCCTTCTGTTATTGATTTCTAATTTTATCCTATGTGGTCAAAGAAAATACTTTGTATGATCTTTATCTTTTTTTTTTAAGAGAGAGTGAGTGGACATGAGTGGCAAGGGAGGGGCAGAGGGAGTGGGAGAGAGAATGTTAAGCAGACTCCATGTCCAGCATGGACCCAACACAGGGCTCAATTGCACAACCCTGAGATCATGACCTACACCAAAATCAAGAGTCAGGATGTTTAACCGACTGAGCCACTATGTCCTGATCTTTATGTTTTAAGATCTACTGGGACTTTATTTATGGGCTGACACATAGTGTGTCCTGTACAGTGTCCCATGTGCACTTGAAAAATATATGTATGCTCTTGTTGGGTAGAATATTTTGCATATGTCTGTTAGATCTAGTTGCTTTAAGTGTTTTGTTTTCTTACTTGTCTTCTGTCTAGTTGTTCTATCCATTATTGAGAGTGGGATATTGACATTTCTAATTATCATTATAAAATTTTCTCCCTTCAATTACTTTTTTGCTTTTGCTTCATATAATTCAATAATCTGTTATTACATGTATAACTGTTATAGCTTCTTATAGTCTTAAATCTTTAATAATATATAATGTCCCTTTTGGTCTCATAGCTTTTTTTTTTTTTCAAGATTTTATTTATTTGAGAGAGAGAGCATGAGAGAGAAGACATGATGGGGTGAGGGGAAGAGGGAGAAACAGACTCCCTGCTGAGCAGGGAGCCCAAAGTGGGGCTCGATCCTGGGACTCCGGGATCCTGACCTGAGCTGAAGGCACTGGCTTCACCAACTGAGCCACCCAGGCACCCCCTCTTATAACCTTTTCTGATTTGAAGTCTCTTGTGTCTGATATTGGTATATCAGTAACCTGCTCTCTTTTGGTTAATATTTGCAAGGAATATCTTTATCCATTTTTCACTTTCAATCTGTTTTTATCTTTGGCTCTAAAGTGAGTCTCTTTTAGACTGCTTATAGTTGGGTCATGGTTTTTAAGACATTCTGCCAATCTCTGTATTTGATTAGAGAGTTTAATCAACTTACACTTACAGTAATATTGATAAGGAGGGACTTATTTCTTTCATTCTATCTGAATTCTATATACCTTATAGCCTTTTTTTTTGTCCCTCAGTCCCTATATTTGTGTTTAATTTCTTTTTTCGTAGTTAAATATCTAAATTCCTTTCTAATATCCTTTTGTGTAAGTTATATAGCTATTTTCTTTGTGGTTACCAGGGATTATGTTTAGCTTCCTAAAGTTACAGCATTCTTATTTGAAATTATACCAGCTTAACTTTGTTACTATACAAAGATTCTGCTCCTCTACAGTTCTGTCCCCACCCCTTTTGGTTATTGATGTCACAAAATTACGTCTTTGTACATTGTGTACCCCTAAACACAAACTAATAAATTATTTTAAGTGCATTAGTCTCTTATAATTATGTAAGAAGACTAAATGTGGAGTTAGAAATCAAAGTTAAAGTAATATCTTTTATCATTGTCCATGTACCTACCTTTATTAAGATCTTTATTTCTTCATACAGCTTTGAATTATTTTATAGTGTCCTTTTATTTTCACCTGTAAGACTCCCTTGAACATTTCTTTCAGGCAAGTCTAGTGGTAATAAACTCCCATTTGTTTTTCTGGGAATGTCTTAATTTCTCCCCCTACACTTTTGAGGGACAGTTTTGACAGATACAGGATTTCTGGTTGACAATTTTGTTTCTTTTAGCTCTTTGAATATATGGGTCCATTGCCTTCAGGCATCCAAAGATTCTGATGAGAAATCTGCTTATAAGCTTACTGAGGATCAGTTGTGTTTGACAAATTGTTTCTTTGATGCTTTCAAGATCTTCTCTTTGTCTTTGTAGAAAATTTGATAGGTCTTATGGGTTTCTTTGAGTTCATCTTTGTTGGATTCTGTTGAGCTTCTTGGATGTTTATATTCATGTCTTTCATGAAATCTGGTGGTGTTATTACTATTTAAAAAATCTTAGCCATTCTAATAAGCATGGAATGGTGTATTATTATTAATTTGCAATTCTCTAATGATATATGATGTTGAGCATCTTTCATATGCTTATTTGCCATCTGTTTATCTTCTTCTTTTTTTTTATTTTTTTTATTTTTTTTAAAGATTTTATTTATTCATTTGATAGAGAGAGAGAGATCACAAGTAGGCAGAGAGGCAGGCAGAGAGAGAGGAGAGAGGAGGAAGCAGGCTCCCCGCCGAGCAGAGAGCCCGATGTGGGCCTCGATCCCAGGACCCTGGGATCATGACCTGAGCCGAAGGCAGCGGCTTTAATCCACTGAGCCACCCAGGCGCCCTGTTTATCTTCTTATTCAGATCATTTGCCCCGCAAATTGGCTACTACTTAGAGCTTTTGTGCCATTGAAATTTTGGCATGTCTTCTCTCTTTTTTTTTTTTTTTTAAAGATTTTATTTATTCTTTTGACACAGAGAGAGATTACAAGTAGGCAGAGAGGCAGGCAGAGAGAGAGGAGAGAGGAGGAAGCAGGATCCCTGCTGAGCAGAGAGCCCGATGTGGGACTCGATCCCAGGACCCTGCGATCATGACCTGAGCCGAAGGCAGAGGCTTTAACCCACTGAGCCACCCAGGCGCCCTGGCATGTCTTCTCTTGCAGTGGCTTCTCTGGCAGTACCCTCCTACAGATTCACTGACACTTCCCAGTGGCATTGCTAGCTTCCTCTTTGTGCCCCTGTCTTACACTCTCTGCTTATTCATCTTAGCTTCTCTAATCTCCTGTTGTATTTGCATGTTTTAAACTTTTCTTTCTTCCGAGATGCTAAACGCTTCTCTTGGAGGAGTGTCTTTCTATATCACCTGCACTGTTTGAATACCTGGCACTTGGAGGTGAGGAAGTGTTGCAGAAGTAGGGTGACCAGCCATTCCTGTTTGCTTGTAGCTGTCCTGCCTTTAGCACCGAAGGTCCCATGTCTAGGGAAATCCCTTAGTCCTGGGTACACTGGGGCAGCTGGTTATCCTGTACTGATGGTCCCAGGATAGTTGAAACATTCAAAGATGTATCTAGGGGCGCCTGGGTGGCTCAGTGGGTTAAAGCCTCTGCCTTCGGCTCAGGTCATGATCTCGGGGTCCTGGGATCGAGCCCCGCATCGGGCTCCCTGCTCAGCAGGGAGCCTGTTTCCTCCTCTTTCTGCCTGCCTCTCTGCCTACTTGTAATCTCTCTCTCTGTCAAATAAATAAATAAAATCTTTAAAAAAAAAGATGTATCTATAATGAGTAGCATTGCTGCTTCTGTCTTTGTGTCCTTGTACTCTCTGTGTTCTTTTGTCTTAGCTTCTTTGACTCCCAGTTGCATTCACAAACGTTTAACTGCTTTTCTATGGAGCGGTGAAAACTTCTAGTGGTCAGCATTGTGTTTCACTCAAGTTTTTTTTTTTTTAAGGATTTATTTCATTTATTTGAGAGAGAGACAGAGTGCAGAAGCAGGGGGAGGGGCAGAGGGAGATGGGGAGAGAGAATCTTCAAGCAGACTCCCTGCTGAGCATGAAGCCTGACATGAAGCTTGATCCCAGAACTCCAAGAACCCAAATCAAGAGATGGACACTTAACTGACTTAGCCACCCAGATGTCCCTTCATTCAATTTTTTATCACCTGGGCCTTGCTGAATATTTGGCTCCTGCCATTTTCATATGTTGAGTGAAAGGCTGACTGATCTAATATACATTGATGGAATGTTCTCAATAAATTTTTGCCTTTTTCACAAAGTAGAATATAAATAATGGACATTCTAGGCAGCTTGTTGTTTTGCAGAAACTCAGTAAAGAATTCGAGATTGAATAGGAATATGCTCTTTCAGGGACCGTTATCATTCGTGGATGTGTTTGTGGACTTTACCTGGGAAGAGTGGCGGCTCCTGGACCCCGCCCAGAAGCAGCTGCACAGGAGCGTGATGCTGGAGAACTACAGCAACCTGGTGTCCCTGGGTAGGAGCTCCTTCCCTGAAAGGGCTGTGTCTGATCTCCAGGCCTCCCTTTCTTGGTTGCTGAAAGCTGGGTGGCTTTTGCGACGTTCTTAGTGATTTTGGATTTATATTTAATTATTTATTTATTTTAAAAGATTATTTATTTATTTATTTCACAGAGGGAGAGAGATTACAAGGAGGCAGAGAGGCAGGCAGAGAGAGAGAGGGGGAAGCAGGCTCCCCGCTGAGCAGGGAGCCCGATGTGGGCCTCGATCCCAGGACCCTGAGATCATGACCTGAGCCGAAAGCAGAGGCTTTAACCCACTGAGCCACCCAGGCGCCCCTAGGTTNTTTTCTTAGTCTCCCTCTAGCATCAAATATGCTAGTTGAAAAGGGTCTTCACTTTGCCGTGGCCAGAAAGTCAGCTTTATTGTGCTGCCTGGAAGCTGACTCTTCCCTGGTCTGGAACAGGGTTTGAGGTAGTTTTGGCCCAGGTTGTTTGTGATTTTCCATTCACAGGGTATCAAGAGAGCAAACCCGACATCATCTTCAGGTTGGAACAAGAAGAGCCATGGATGATGCTGGCGCAAATCCCAAGTCAAGGCCATCCAGGTGAGCAATGAGGATATTTAGATCTTTTCTTCCTTTTCAGAACTGATGCGAATTCTGACGTGACGTACACCTCATGTTTGTACTTTTTGTCTCCTTCATAACCATTCTTTCCTTGTTCATCTCTTTCTGGCATTCTTCATTTCCTGTGCACTTTCCCAGGAGAGTAGACTCATTTTGTTATGCAGTTGAACAGGCTTTTTCTCTGTATCTCTCTTGATCTGACTTTCACTCTTCCTTCTACTTTCTTTTTATTATTATATTTTTAAATCTTTACAGTTACAGTCAAGAACCATAGTCCCAACGTCCTTCCCTCTCCTTAAAATCTATTAGAAGTCATCACTGTCCCTACTAAGCCCATTCCCGCACCACTGGGTATTAGTCATCCTCTCTTGAGCCCTCCCCTCCCCCTTCCTCATGGGACACCCCATGGAACCCACTCACACACTGCATGATGAAGTGCTTATTCTTTTCATGCTTTACTGGCTTCTCTTGTTTTTCCCTCTGTGTCCAAAGGGACTTTTACTATTTACTACTTTCCTTATTTAATGTAACCTTGGTAGACATCCATTCTGAAGATTTAAGCTGTTTTTCTCTCTCTCTTTTTTTTAAAATTTTTTATTTATTCATTTGACACACAGAGAGAGATTACAAGTAGGCAGAGAGGCAGGCANTTTTTTTTTAAAATTTTTTATTTATTCATTTGACACACAGAGAGAGGTTACAAGTAGGCAGAGAGGCAGGCAGAGAGAGAGGAGAGAGGAGGAAGCAGGCTCCCNCGATCCCAGGACCCTGGGATCATGACCTGAGCCGAAGGCAGTGGCTTTAACCCACTGAGCCACCCAGGCGCCCTAAGCTGTTTTTCTCTTTTGGTAATTGGCAGCCCGTCCCTCATTCATCAGGCCTTTGGTACCGAGTTTGATTGGTCCGTCGGGCATCTTCCCTGCATGTGCCACTCCTTTGTCTCATTTTCAGAAACTGGAATTGTCTGTTGCATTGCTCCATAGCTACATCAAACTTTCTTCTCACCTTTCTGATGGTTTGTTCTTTCTGCTCTGCTTCTAGCTCTTTCTCTTGGCACTGGAGAGTCAGCAAAAATCTCCTTTATATGCAGTTTTCTTCACTCGTGTTGCTGAAATCTATTAATATCTCGGTTCCCTAAGAAGCAGTCTTGTAAGGCCCCCATAGTCCCAGTTCCCACCCAGAACAAGGCCAGTGTCCCCTTTCTTGTTGGTTCTGTTTATCGATCAGATGTACTCATCTTGCCCCTTTTGTTCACCTTGACATTGCTGTAGGGTCGGTTTCCCTGATGTGGCAGAATGAATCAAGTTAGTCTTTGTGTCATTAGGGTTGCTTCAGCTGTGATTTCTGGTTAACCCTAAATCAGTCTATGAGACAGAAGTTATTTATTACCACACATCACAAAGAGTTCTGAAGTGGGCGAGCTGTAGGGTTGGCTAAGTGATTCAGTAAATCACCAGAGGTCCATCTCTGCCCTGCCATTCTAAGTACCCCAGCATTTTCTTCAGGTTCACTCCCCTCATGGTCTTCAGATGGCTATTATAGTACCAGCCGACACCTGCAGATACACCAGTGGCCAGGAGAACAAGAAAAACTGCTTTTCCCACATGGCTTTTTCTAATCATGTGGTAAAGCCTATTTGAGGAAGTCAGCAAACTTGTCATGCTAGGTGGGCTAGGTTTTTTATCACTTATGCCTGTCTGAATAAGACTCTGACAAGGGACGTGGGCCCACCACTGTTGGCTCAGATAAATGGTGCTTCATCTTCTGGGGGTGGGGTAGAGGTAGCAATGGAGAAGGGTCCCCATTTCCCTGAGTGAAGCGCATGGCCTTAAGATGGGTTTTGGGAAAAAGTCCGGTTTCTGCCAGTCAGGAAAAGGGAGGAAGGATTGTTGGGTAGGCAGCACTGTCTGCCTTCATCCACCTCTTCGGCTAGGCAGCTTCTAGTCATACTCTTCTTCTAGTCCATCCATCTTCAAAAAAATTCCACCACCCCTATTTTCCTTTCATGCTATGTGAATGGAAGTCTTGGATCCTTGTTCCCAGGTAACGCCTGATAATGTGCAGTTAAAGTTAAGTTATTTATGTACACCAGCCAAACAGGTGCAGAGTGGGAGAGACACGTGCAGCATAGAAAAAACTGAAAACTGAAGACTGATCTAACCCAAATGAAATAACTTTTAGTAGAATGACTGGGGTATAGGAAGAGACAGTGTGTATATCATGGGAGTGTAGAAGAAGGGGGTGTGTGAAAGAGAATTAAATTGTCTCATACTGTTATACTGAATAATCATCACTGGGGGAAAATCAAGATGCAGTAGAATAAGCTGGTTATGTTGAAATAAGGAAGAAAATACCATAAAAAAAGAGCTAGAGGGGATGAAGGTGGTTTACCTGGGGGGAATAGAACACTAAGAGGGGGCAGGGTAAACAGAATGCTGCTGACGACAAAACCCAAAAGCCAAAATTAGAAAGTAGAGCAGGAACAAGATACAGGACTCAGTCCTCAGGCACAGTGACAAGTATTTGGAGGCTGACCAGGAGAGAATGGGTGGACCTGATCTAGATGTCCTAAAGTAATATGCTGACCAAGGCAATAAACAGGAAAGAGCATTAAGAGGACATGGCGGCAAGTCAGGCTTGGAGATGGTAGATCAGAGGACCTTAATATCTCATTCTAGGTTTCCCTACCTCTCAAATCTGATCCCTCTTCATTTTGTAAACGGTCTCCAAATTGTATTTTCCCAAGCACCAATTCCCAAGTGGGGGAGTTACCTTCCTCCTGGATGCATTGAGAAATGAACGTTGGGAACTTTTGACTATCATGATGGCTTGAGAGGAAGTATTGGTGGCCATTCCATGGTTCTAAACTCAGAAATGTTTCCATCAAAAAGAAAACAGGCTGGAGAGCAATTAATTTTTGCCTGGGAATGAGCTTTGCTCATGTGTTTGGCTAATAGTCTTATCCCTGTAGACTTTCAGAGCTCATGGACATGAAATCTGTCCTAACACTACGCTGCAGCCCTTCTGTGGCTGGAACCATTACCATCCTACTTCCCCTGGTTAGCCACAGCTCTGACGTCTTGATTTCCCAGGAAACCTTAACACATTTTCTGTTGGCATTTTCTTTGCAATAATAATGGCAGATAATGATATTATGGTTGGTATCTCAAGGGAAATTTCAGAGAATTCCAGAAATTAGGAAACAATACCAACGCCAATGAATGGAAGACAGAATTTTCTAAGCTTAAATATTATTTAACCATGATTGAAGATGGTTACTGGCTATGGCTCAAAAGTAATCCCTGGAAACTCCACTTGCACCAACAGAATTCAAATTCTGAAGCTGTAGAAGAGTATTCTCCTGAATAACCATCTTGAGTGTAGCCACAGAAGACAATGGAAAAGGGAACTATGCTCAGAGAGCAGAACCAAGGGCTCGTCAGGCCGTTGCCACAGCAGGAAGTCCTCGTGCAGCCTGCCCAACCAGGGTGTCAGTGCACTGCAAACCAGTGACTTCTCCGTGGCATTCACTGTGGCTGCTCTCCCAGAATGGGGACTCCTGTTAGATCAGTCTTCAGTTTTTACATCTTTATGACTATGTCATTTCTAGTCACAGGTGAATCATGCAAATATGCAATGGCTAATTTTTGCTCAGACATCATTTTCTTTTGAGTTGTTTTATTTGCCTGCCGAGTTTTCTCTGTTCTTATCATTCGTGTACTTATCATTAACCCCTGTGCTACATTCAGCTGCATTACTGATTCTGTCTGTCTCTTCTTGATGCGGTCACTTCCTTGTCCCTCAGTGTGCTCCAGCATGACCCTAGTTTACCTCATACCCAGGCTGTACTACCATGTTTTATCCTGGAGTCTATTTTCAGATTTTACTTTCCATATTTATTCTATGTCATCTTTTTTCTTGGTTTGTTTTGTTGGAGCACCTCTTCGAGTAGCTTCCTGTGAAAGAGTGCATGTAACATAAAATTTGAGACCTGTGTCTCTGAAAAGGTTTATGCTTTACTCCTATTTTCCTTGTGCATTTATTTTCATGTATTTGGGTATGCAGTAGAACTTCATTCCCAAGAGGACTGTAAACTGAATTGCAGTGTTTTCTGATTTTTTCATTTCTCTGGAAACTTCACTCCCTGCTGGTGTCTTCGGTGTTCTGAAACATCACACTGATTTTCCTTGTGCATTTATTTTCATGTATTTGGGTATGCAGTAGAACTTCATTCCCAAGAGGACTGTAAACTGAATTGCAGTGTTTTCTGATTTCTCCTGAGTTCAGCACAGCTTTTGGCACATAATAGGTATTCAGCAGTTATTTGTTGAAAGAATATAATGCTGAGATGCCTTCCAACTGCTTTATATTTTTCTTATTTTTACTTGTGCCTATTTTACCATCTTGACCAACATTTTAAAACTTAAAACCACTCCTAATCATTGTCAGTTTTCTATCCCCATCTTCGTGTTTAGTTTTGTTTGTTCTCTCCGGCCAGGAGTTTCGGTACATTTATACTTGAGATTTTACTTGATTCAGAGCCGATATGTGAAACTAAAAGTGTACTCTCTTGACATGGCATTTTATTTTATTTTATTTTATTTTATTATTTTTTTTTAAAAGATTTTATTTATTTATTTGACACAGAGAGAGAGAGATTACAAGTAGGCAGAGAGGAGAGAGAAGGAAGCAGGATCCCTGCCGAGCAGAGAGCCCGATGCGGGCCTCGATCCCAGGACCCTGGGATCATGACCTGAGCCGAAGGCAGAGGCTTTAACCAACTGAGCCACCCAGGCGCCCCTTGACATGGCATTTTAAAAGTCATTTTATGCTCTGCCAGGTTCATGTTATTTTTAACATATAACTATTTTCATTGCTAGAAAAAGTCTGGGAAATTGACGATCATATGGAATGGCATCAGGAAAATCAAGGCAAGCTGGAAAGTACGGCAAAAGGCTACGAATGTACTACATTTGGAAAACTGTGCCTTCTTAGTACAAATTATGTTTCTTCGGGACAAAATCTTCATAAATACGTCACACGTGGAATGAGTTTTAAATATAATATAGATTTCAATAGTAATCATGCTGGAAAGAATCCTAAGGAGTTTCATGCATTTAGGGAATCATTCCACCATTCTAAACATGAGCAAACTGGTATTGGAATAAAATATGGTGAAAGTAATGAATCTGGAAAAATTATCAAGAAGAAGTCACAATTCATATGCCAACACACATATATAGGAGGAAAATCTTTCGATTGCAGTTTTTGTGGGAAGACCTTCAGCAGTAAGTCATACCTTGCAGTGCATCAACGAACTCATGTAGAAGAGAAACCGTACAAATGTGAGGGGTGTGGGAAAGGCTTCAGCAGCAAGTCCTACCTCACTGTCCATCAGAGAACTCACACAGGAGAGAAACTTCATGAATGCAGTGACTGTGGGAAAGCTTTCAGTTTCAATTCACAACTCGTTATACATCAGAGAATCCACACGGGAGAGAGTCCCTATGAGTGCTGCGAATGTGGAAAAGTATTCAGTAGGAAAGACCAGCTCGTTTCACACCAGAGAACTCATTCAGGACAGAAACCATATGGTTGTAATGAATGTGGGAAAACTTTTGGCTTGAAGTCGCAGCTCATTATACATCAGAGAATTCATACAGGAGAGAAACCTTTTGAATGTAGTGAATGTCAGAAAGCTTTTAATACAAAGTCAAACCTTATGGTACATCAGAGAACCCATACAGGGGAGAAACCCTATGGTTGTAGTGAATGTGGGAAAGCCTTCACTTTCAAGTCGCAGCTCATTGTACATCAGGGGGTCCACACCGGAGTAAAGCCCTATGGGTGCGTCCAGTGTGGGAAAGCCTTCAGTTTGAAGTCACAGCTCATTGTGCATCAGAGAAGTCACACAGGAATGAAACCTTATGTATGCAGTGAATGTGGCAAAGCCTTCAGGAGCAAGTCGTACCTCATTATACATATGAGGACTCACACAGGAGAGAAACTTCATGAGTGCAGTGACTGTGGGAAAGCCTTCAGTTTCAATTCACAACTCGTTATACATCAGAGAATCCACACGGGAGAGAGTCCGTATGAGTGCCATGAATGTGGGAAAGCCTTCAGTCGGAAATACCAGCTCATTTCACACCAGAGAACCCATGCTGGGGAGAAGCCCTATGAATGCAGTGACTGTGGGAAGACTTTTGGCTTGAAGTCACAGCTCATTATACATCAGAGAACTCACACGGGAGAGAAGCCCTTTGAATGCAGTGATTGTAGCAAAGCCTTTAATACAAAGTCAAACCTTATTGTACATCAGAGAACCCATACAGGGGAGAAACCCTATAGTTGTAGTGATTGTGGAAAAGCCTTCACTTTCAAGTCTCAGCTCATCGTACATCAGGGAGCACACACTGGGGTAAAACCCTATGGATGTAATCAGTGTGGAAAAGCCTTCAGTTTGAAGTCACAGCTCATTGTGCATCAGAGAAGTCACACCGGAGTGAAACCCTATGGATGCAGTGAATGTGGCAAAGCCTTTAGGAGCAAGTCGTACCTCATTATACATATGAGAACTCACACAGGAGAGAAACCACATGAGTGCAGTGACTGTGGGAAATCCTTCAGTTTCAATTCACAACTCATTGTACATCAGAGAATTCACACAGGGGAAAACCCCTATGAATGCAGCGAGTGTGGAAAAGCCTTCAATAGGAAAGATCAGCTCATTTCTCATCAGCGAACCCATGCAGGGGAAAAACCTTATGGATGCAGTGACTGTGGGAAAGCCTTTAGTAGCAAGTCCTATCTCATTATACACATGAGAACTCATTCAGGAGAGAAACCATATGAATGTAACAAATGTGGGAAGGCCTTCATTTGGAAGTCACTGCTCATTGTACATGAGCGAACTCATGCAGGAGAAAGCCCTTATAAATGTAGTCAGTGTGAGAAATCCTTCAGTGGAAAGTTACGGCTCATTGTACATCAGAGAATGCACACAAGAGACAAACCCTATGAATGCAGTGAATGTGAGAAAGCTTTCATTAGGAAATCTCAGCTCATTGTACATCAGAGAACTCATTCGGGGGAGAAGCCCTACGGATGCAATGAATGTGGGAAAACCTTCTCTCAGAAGTCAATCCTCAGTGCGCATCAGAGGACTCACACAGGAGAGAAACCCTGTAAATGCACTGACTGTGGGAAAGCCTTTTGTTGGAAGTCACAGCTCATTATGCATCAGAGAACTCATGCAGATGAAAAACGTGTTGATGAATTAAATGTAAGAAACTTTCTTCCAAAAGTCAACTCATAGGAAATACCAGCAAATTCATATAGAAGAGAAGCTCTGTGAGGTCATCCCTTTGTACACCAGGAAACTAATACTGAATAGAAACCGATGAATTCACAGTATGGAGAGGGACACCCACAGAAAGCTGCTTTTTACACTCCCCCCTCAAGTCAATGCACACAGGAATGTTATGAATTCAGTGAACCCTGTGGAAGTTTTCAGCAGCAAGTCATACTTTTTTAGTTTGTACAGGTGAGGAACCATATCAGTGAAGCGAATGTTGGAAAGTTATTATTATTTTTTTTACTGTGATAAAATTCGCAAAGAGAAAGCTTCATAAAGCAAGCGAATATGGAACACACTCCTTTGAAATTCATATTAAAGAGGATTTTAATGAGAAAAAATGGAAAGCCAATGAATGGCAGAATTGTCAAAATCATACATACTTTATGTATCAGAAGCTCATACCTCAGAGAAACTATACTATCAATTAAGGGAATTCTTGATCTAGGAAAGACAAACTTCCATTAAAAAATTAATAATATATGAATGAAGGTCTATGAATTTGTCAGATGGGGTGACAAAAGGCTCAGTAGAAAGGTTCCCCACACTGTTATTTTGATTAATTTGGAAAATAATTTCCTTGACAAATTATTGTGAGGGAAATTGTGTTCCAGATGTTCCAAATTGTTAGGAAAGAGTCGGAGAAAACACTCAACTATAAATGATAGGCATATCCAAAACGGAAAATATATCTATTTTTTACTGTGTAAATAAATGCAGTCAGAATAACCAGAAATTCATCAAAAGACTTATGGGGATATTTAGACATCATCTTCCTTTGTATTGTGTGAGCTTTGTGTGGTTTGGCATTTTACTTGTGAATGTCACATATGAGAGGTGAGTTAGATCCATGCCATTGTCCAGGGACTTGTACTTTGTGTAGCAATATTGTTTTTAGTAAATACAACTTGTTACTAGAATAATAGGACTTATTAAAAACCCATTTCAATACTACAAACCTTTTCTACCACTTCGTACCTTTTGTCAGTGGGCCTGGCAACTACCTCTTCCATTACATACATCAGTATAGTGCCAGATCAGGTGCTGGAATGTGCTCTGCCCTCACCACTTAGAACATCTTGATTTCCATTAAGATAATCTTTCGGTGTACGAGGTCATGATGGGCTCATCATTCGTGGTGCCCTGCCAAGGAGTCGGCATGATCATCAAGGTAGGCTAAGATATTTATTCCAGATTTCAGATTTCTGATGGATTCCTTAAGTACCAGAAAGCAAACTGACCTTTTGTTTTCCAGTAACATTTTCCTGCGGTTATTAATTAGTTCCTTCTATGTAGACTACCCGGGATAGCTTTAGTTATTGCCACTTAACAATTGTCATGCACTGGTCTTTTTATTTGAGTTCCCTGGTAATTGTTTCAGGGATACATGTAAGTGCTGCTGCTGAGATGTGTGGAGGCACACCTCATTTGACTGCGCTTTGCAGGTAATGCTGTTTTTCCCCCAGAGTGAAGGCTCGTGGCAACCCTGCATTGAGCCAGTGGGTTGTTTTTCCAACAGCATTTGTTACTTCATGTCTCTGTGTCACATTGTAGTAATTCTGGCAGTATTCCCCACTTTTCATTACTTGTTGAACTGTGATCACTGATTATGATTTGCTGAAAGCTCAGCATGGTTTAGCAATATTCCTAATTAAGGTGTGTATGTTGCTTTTTTTTAAAGACATAATGCTTTTGCACTGTTAATAGACTGCAGTGTACTGTAAACAACTTTCATATGCATTGAGAAACAAAAAAGAATTCATTTGACTCGGCTTATTGCTTCATTTGCTTCATTGTGGTGGTCTGAAATGGCCCTGCGGTATCTTCAAGGTGATGCCTGTATGTACAGCTGGAGAATCAGGGTGGTAAAAAGCCATTCTGCCACTTGCCTTCTTACAAAGTCCGTTTTCCTCACCAGTTTCCTTACAGGAAAGAGCATTTACCTGAAAAAAGTGGGGACCATGGGATTTAGGACTGTTTTGGAGGAGTATGAGTGTTCCAAACTGCAAGTATTTCTGAAACACCCTCCGCTTTCTATTCTTCACTTCAGGAGGGAATCCCATCTTTTACCCAAAAGAAACTATTGCTTCTTTGGAGCAGATATTTAATGATTTCTGAATGTCCGGTGCTTATTGTGTTCAGTTCATTATACAAGATCAAATCTAAAGATATGGGAGTGAAGAAGGATGGTTCAAGAAGGGAAGAGAAAACTTGCAGAAAGAAGGAATGGCAGATATTTGTAAAGTATGTCCTCCCAATCTGGAAAACATGAATATATGTTTTGTCATACATGTTCTGAGGAAGATTCACACATAATAAAGAATGAATACCTATGAGGAAGTCTACATTCAGCATACTACCACCCTGTGTCAGTTACATTTTAAAGGTTTCTGGGTTGTGTGAGGCAAATCCACATGCAGCATGTTACCCAGTAGATGCCAGAAATGTTGACATAATGTTGAAGATAGAAATCAAATACTGTGGGAAAGGCTAATGGTAACATTAATGTCTTAATCTTAAATGAAAAAATTTAGGGCACTTGGCTGGCTCAATCTTTGGCGTGTGCAACTCTTGATCTCAGGGTCGTGAGTTTGAGCCCCACCTTGGGTGTAGAGATTGCTTAGGAATAAAATCTTTTTTAAAAAAAGTTTATCAGATAATGAAATTTAACAGTGAATAGATCTACAACTAGTAAACAAAAAGGAAAAGTAAAAATTTGAATCTCTGGCTTGAAAATCTACCTAGTCTTTCTAACCCTGCTCCAGCTCCAGAACAGAAAGAAGTTACAGAGACTTTTAGCGATAGTTGATAAGGCTCAGAAAAATTCAGTGAGGGAGCCTGGGTGGCTCAGTGGGTTAAAGCCTCTGCCTTCGGCTCAGGTCATGATCTCAGCGTCCTGGGATCGAGGCCCGCATCAGGCTCCCTGCTCGGCAGGGAGCCTGCTTCCTCCTCTCTCTCTCTGCCTGCCTTTCTGCCTACTTGTAATCTCTCTCTGTGTGTCAAATAAAATCTTTAAATAAAAATTTGATGAATGATAATCCAACATTTTACAATTTTTCTCAAAAATCGACATGGGGATAAATAACTTGCAACTCATATTTACTAACATTGTTGAAAATGAACTGTTATTATAGCAAAATGAATCTAATAATGTGGAGGTTTTTTTTTTTTTAAGTCATGACAATATTAAGTGTAGCAGACTACTAGTTGCCAGTCCAGTGTCCCTCCATTACCAGCAGAATTACTGTACTTTTCTAAAAAAAAGATTTTATTTATATATTTCACACACGGAGAGATATAATAAGTAGGCAGAGAAGCATAAGAGGGTGAGGGACAAGCAGGCTCCCCACTGAGCAGAAAGCCTGATTCAGGGCTCCATCCCAGGATCCTGAGATCATCACCTGAGCCGAAGGCAGAAGCTTAACCAACGAGTCACTCAGGTGGCCCATCACTGTACTTTTCGTAATGCCAGTGCACCCAGGCTAAAAGCCACATTTTCCCACTGTCTTTATAGCAAAGTATGATCTTATTGGCTAAATTTTGAGTAAAAAGATAGAGGTTGCTGATGATGTCTAGTGGGAAGGTTGTCATGAAAAGAGCTGAGGAAAGCCCCTCCGTGTCCTGTAATCATTCCTCACTTTAATACACAGCACACATGGTGCTTGGAGATTGAGCAACCACTGCAGAGCCTGGATGCATCAGGAAGACCGAAGCCGTCTGCTGCAGGGCTCTCTGCTATAGCAGCCCCACACCACCAATACCCCTTCTGTATAAGGGGAAATGAACTGTCTTGTTTAAGCCGCCTTTTCTTTTTTGGGTTGGAAGAGAGTTGATTCTGTTATATGCAGTGGAATGTGACCCTATAAAAATACATCACAATGTTTAGGAGATTTAATAATAGAAAATCTTTTCATGAAATTAACCACACTTCCAGATTAAAAATGGCCATATGATTATCTCAATATGTGGAGATAACACATTTGATGGAATTTAATACCCGTAGATTATTTTTAAACATTAGGAATGGTACCTTTACAAGGAGTATGTTCCAAAAACTGACAAATGTTGCACTTAATGGTATATATATTCCTTTATATTAAAATTACACTGGTGCGCATGACTTTTATTGAACAGTGTATGAAAGTTTTAGCCAATGTATGAAAACAAAGTAAGGAATTACGAGTGAGGGCAGAAAAAAAGTTCCATTGTTTGGAGATGTTGTCTCTATAGGAAAGCTAAAATAAGTTTCAGGCAAATATTTAGAATTGCAAATAGAGTAGGGCTTGTACTGGATATATACCCAATTTTCAACAATCAGTTGTGTTGTTCAGCTTCTGGTTAAACTGAGTAATCTACAGCATCCTAGAAAACTGAGAACCCAAACCCAAATGAACATAGCAGTAGAGAGGAGGGAACAGTTTATACCAGAAAAGGAGAGCTGCTGTTCTCATCCTTGGTGAAACGCAGGGAGAGGAGAGGGCTGGGATGGCATGTGGGGTGAGACAATCAGGTGATTGCCTATGGACTGGGGTGACACATTAGAATCCCAAAGCTCGTTGGGGCACCTGGGTGGCTCAGTTGGTTAGGCATCTGCCTTGGGCTCGGGATTGTGATCCTAGGGTTCTGGGATTGAGCCCCACATCTGGCTCCTTGGTCACTGGGGGTTCTGCTTTTCCCTGTCTCTCTGCTGCTGTTCCCCATGTTTGTGCTCTTTGCAATCCCCTCACTATCAAATGAATAAAATCCTAAAAAAAAAAAAAAGAATCCCGAAGCCCCAGCCATGAAGGCGTGTGCAGCCAACTCTTTGCTCTGGGTCTTCATGGAACCTTTGGTAGAGAAAGCTTTAAAAAAAATCCTGTCAGGATGCCAGGTCCTCTTTTAAGTGCAAGGTGGGTACTATCTGAAGGTAGGAAGGTGGACAGTTGAGGGAACAGGCAACAGTTGAGGGAAATCCTTTAGAAGCTCTCTGGACTTTTAGGCTGAGGGAGGGGTAGAGAACTGAGAACACACTATCCCTTCCCTTTTCTGCCCACCCCCCACCCCCATATAAGAGAACCATCCACAGGCACTCAAGTCGTTCTATCACAAAAGATGGGAGAAGGGTCAGGAGAACTGAGACACTCCAAGGCATTGTAGGCCTTCCCAGAGGGCTGTGGTACTTTCCTCAGAGGAGCCAGAGACTAGAAGCAGCTCTGAAGCAACTCTGGGAGTTTGGAAATGGTAAGAATTGGAAAGCGAAGAGACCTCACCTACCCAGGCAGCTATCAAGCTCCAAATGAGGCAAGGAGGTAGTTCACACAGTTTTGAAAGCTGGCAATTCAAAAACTAAACATATGACTATAACTGCTTTTCCTCTCCTAGCTGTATACCCAAGAGAAGTGAGTGCATGTGTTCACTCTAAAATGTCACGAGAATAATCATGGCTTGGGGGGGGGGAGCAAGATGACAGAGTAGTAGGAGACCTAAATTTTGTCTGGTCCCAGGAATTCTGCTAGGTACTTATCAAACCATTCTGAACACCTACAAACTCAACAGAAGATCTAAGAAAAGAATAGCAGCAACTTTATGAACAGAAAAGCGGCCAATTTCTGGAAGGTAGGACATGTGGAGAAATGAATCGGAGGTGATATACGGGAAGAGAGACCGTGGGGGGAGGAGCTGGCTCCCGGCAAGTGGTAGAGCAGCGGGGCATGAAATCAGAACTTCTAGAAGTCTGCTCCGCAGAGGGACGTCGCTCCAGAGACTAAGCTGTGTATGTGGGGGGGGGTGTGTGGAGCCCTCGTGGGGACAGTGTGGCCTCAGAACCCTCAGGGTCACAGAAAGACTGGGGGTGCCTGAGTGTGGCAGAGCTCCTGGTATCAAATCGGGGAAGCCAGCTGCAGAGAGCTGAGGAGGGGACTTTCAGCTTGGGGTTGCCTTAAACCATGATCTCAGGCACAGTTGGGCCACTGCTCTTCGAGTAGGGACCCCCACAAAGTGGTAGCTCTGGGGAGATGCCCCCTTCCTCTACCAGCAGGAGCAGCAGGGGAGCACGTTGCAGCAATCTGGAGGGTTTGGAGACTCAAAATGGGGCTGTGTGCCAGAGATAGAAACACTCGGTCACAGGCCGGATGAGTTCGGAGTGTGGCCAGGGACCAGGGAGACAGGAGGGACTGACTGCTTTCCTCTGAGGGCGCACCGAGGAGTTCTTTCTTTCTTTTTTCAACTTCTTATCAATTCCTTTTTAAAAATCTTTTTTTAAAAGATTTTATTTATTTATTTGACAGAGAGAGAGAGAGCAGATCACAAGTAGGCAGAGAGAGAGAGAGAGAGAGGAGGAAGCAGGCTCCCCACTGAGCAGGGAGCCTGATGCGGGCCTCGATCCCAGGACCCTGAGATCATGACCTGAGCGGAAGGCAGAGGCTTTAACCCACTGAGCCACCCAGGCACCCCCTTTTTAAAAATCTTTTTAAATTTTCATCTTCACAGTCATATTCCATCCCTTCATCGTATTTACCCTTATTTTTGTATATATATGTTCTTTTTAAAAATTTTGGGGAGTAGTTTCTTCTAACAAACCAAAATACACCCAAAATCTAGTGTATGTCTCTATTCTATTCACCAACCTGATTATATTATTATTTTTTTTTCCCCATTCTTCCCCCACCCTGGTTTTGGGTCTCTTTTGATTTGTTTAGCATATATTTTTCTGGGGTCGTTGCTACCCTTTTAACAATTTGTTCTCTCATTCATCTGTTCTCTGGACAAAATGGCAAAACGGAAAAGCTCACCTCAAGAAAAAATAAAAAAGAACAAGAGGCAGTACTGGCAGCCAGGGACCTAAGCAATATGGACATTAGTAAGATGTCAGAACTAGAGTTCAGAATGACGATCCTAAAGATACTAGCTGGGCTTGAAAAGAGCATAGAAGATACTAGAGAATCCCTTTCTGGAGAAATGAAAGAACTAAAATCTAACCAAGTCGAAATAAAAAAGGCTATTAACGAGGTGCAATAAAAAGTGCAGTCTCTAACTGGTAAGATAAATGAGGTAAAAGAGAGAATTAGTGATATAGAAGACCAAATGATGGAGAATAAATAAGCTGAGAAAAAGACAAAAAACTACTGAATCACGAGGAGAGAATTTGAGAAATGTGATACCATAAGATGAAACAATTTTAGAATAATTGGGATCCCAGAAGAAGAGAGAGAAGGGGCAGATGGTATAGCAGAGCATATTATAGTGGAGAACTTATCTAATTTGGGGAAGGAAACAGGCATCAAGATCTTGAAAATAGAAGGAAAGATAAAAAGCTTCCAGGCCAAAACAAACAAAACAAAACAAAACAAAACAAAACAACAACAAAAACCAACAAGAAAAAACTCTAAAAGGATTTACAAACACCAAGCCAGTCCTACAGGATATATTTAAAGGAGTCCTCTAAGCAAAGAGAGAGCCTAAAAGTAACAGATCAGAAAGGAACAGGACAATATACAGTAACAGTAATCTTACAGGCAATGCGAGGACACTAAATTAGTATCTTTCGATAGTTACAGTAAATGTAAATGTACTAAATGCCCCAATCAAAAGACACTGGGTATCAGATTGGATTAAAAAAACAGGACCCATCAATATGCTTCTGCAAGAGACTCATTTTAGACCCAAAGTTATCTCCAGATTTAAAGTGAGGGGCTGGAAAACCATTTAGCAGGCTAAAAGAAAGCTCAAAAGGGCTTCAAAAGAAAGCTGGGGTGGCAATCCTTCTATCAGACAAATTAGATTTTAAACCAAAGACTATAATAAGAGACAAGGAAGGACACTGTATCATACTTAAAGTATCTGCCCAACAAGAAGTTGTAACAGTTTTAAATGTCTATGCCACTAACATGGGAGCAGCCAATTATACAAGCCAATTAATAACAAAATCAAAGAAACACATCAACAATAATGCAATAATAGTAGGGAACTTTAACATCCCCCTCACTGAAATGGACAGATCATCTAAGCAAAAGATCAACAAACAAATGAAGACTTTAAATTATACACAGGACCAGATGGATGTCACAGATATATTCAGAACATTCTATCCCAACGAACAAAATACACATTCTTCTCGAGTGCACATGGAACATTCTCCAGAATAGATCACACCATGGGTCACAAATGAGGTCTCAACTGGTACCAAAAGACTGGGATCATTCCCTGCATTTTCTCAGACCACAATGCTCTGAAACTAGAACTCATTCACAAGAAGAAAGTTGGAAAGAACTCAAAAGCATGGAGGCTAAAGAACATCCTACTGAAGAATGAATGCGTCAATCAGGAAATAAAAGAAGAATCTTTAAAAATTCATGGAAAGAAATGAAAATTAAAACACAACTGTTCAAAATCTTTGGGATGCAGCAAAGGCGGTCCTAAGAGGAAAGTATATAGCAATACGAGCCTTTCTCAAGAAACAAGAAAGGTCTCAAGTACACAACCTAACTCTACACCTACAAAAGCTAGAGAAAGAACAGCAAAGAAAGCCTACACCCAACAGGAGAAGAGAAATCATAAAGATCAGAGCAGAAATCAATGAAATAGAAACCAAAAGAACAGTGGAACAAATCAANCAGTAGAACAGATCAATGAAACTAGGAGCTGGTTCTTTGAAATAATTAACAAGATTGATAAACCCCTGGCCAGACTTCTCAAAAAGAAAAGACAAAGGACCCAAATTAATAAAATCATGAATGAAAGAGGAGAGATCACAACCAACACCAAAGNTAGACAATTTGGAAGAAATTGATGTGTTCCTAGAGACATATAAACTGAACTAGGAAGAAACAGAAAACCTGAACAGACCAATACCCAGAAAGGAGATTGAAGCAGTAATCAAACATTTCCCAACAAACAAGAGCCCAGGGCCAGATGGCTTCCCAGGGGAAATCTACCAAACATTTAAAGAAGAATTAATACCTGTTCTTCTGAAACTGTTCCAGAAAATACAAATGGAAGGAAAACTTCCAAACTCATTTTATGAGGCCAGCATGACCTTGATCCCAAAACCAGACAACGTCCCCATCAAAAAAGAGAATTACAGACCAATAGCCCTGATGAACATGGATGTAAAAATCTCAGCAAAATACTAGCCAATAGGATCCAACAGTACATTAAAGGGATTATTCACCACAACCAAGTGGTATTTATTCCTGGGCTACAAGGTTGGTTCACTATCCACAAGTCAATCAATGTGATACGATACATGAATAAAAGAAAGAACAAGAATCACATGATACTCTCAATAGATGCTGAAAAAGTATTTGACAAAGCACAGCATCATTTCTTGATCAAAACTCTTCACAGTGTAGGGATAGAGGGTTCATACCTAATAAAATCAAAGTCATCTATGAAAAACCCACAGCGAATATCATTCTCAATGGGGAAAAACTGAGAGCTTTTCCCCTAAAGTCAGGAACACGGCAGGGCTGTCCACTATCACCACTGCTATTCAACATAGTACTAGAAGTCCTAGCCTCAGCAATCAGACAACAAAAAGAAATAAAAGGCATCCAAATCGGCAAGGAAGAGGTCAAACTCTCACTCTTTGCAGATGATATGATACTTTATGTGGAAAACCCAAAGGACTCCACTCCAAAACTGCTAGCANAAAATACTCCACCCCAAAACTGCTAGAACTCATACAGGAATTCAGTAAAGTGTCTGGATATAAAATCAATGCACAAAAAGCCGCATTTCTATACACCAACAACACGATAGAAGAAAGAAATTAAGGAGTTGATCCCATTTACAATTGTACCCAAAACCATAAGATACTGAGGAATAAACCTAACCAAGAGGCAATGAATCTACTCAGAAAACTATAAAGTACTCATGAAAGAAATTGAGGAAGACACAAAGAAATGGAAAAACATTCCATGCTCATGGATGGGTAGAATAAATATTGTGAAAATGTCTATGCTACCTAGAGCANTTATGATACCTAGAGCAATCTACACATTTATTGTAATCCCTATCAATATGCTATCAACTTTTTTTCAAAGAAATGGAACAAATAATCCTAAAATTTATATGGAACCAGAAAAGACCCTGAATAGCCAGAGGAATGTTGAAAAAGAAAACCAAGTTGGCAGCATCACAATTCTAGACTTCAAGCTCTATTACAAAGCTGTCATCATAAAGACAGTATGGTACTGGCACAAAAACAGACACATAGATCAGTGGAACAGAATAGAGAACCCANGACCCTAAACTCTATGGTCAACTAATCTTCAACAAAGCAGGAAAGAATGTCCAATGGGAAAAAGACAGTCTCTTCAACAAATGGTGTTGGGAAAACTGGACAGTCATAGGCAGAAGAATGAAAATGGACCATTTCCTTACCCCAGACATAAAAATAGACTCAAATGGATGAAAGACCTCAATATGCAACAGGAATCCATCAAAATCTTTGAGGAGAATACAGGCAGCAACCTCTTCAACCTCAGCCGCCGGAATTTCTTCCTAGAAACATCGCCAAAGGCAAGGGAAGCAAGGGCAAAAATGAACTATTGGGAGTTCATCAAGATTAAAAGGTTTTATACAGCAAAGGAAATGGTCAACAAAACCAAAAGATAACCGACAGAATAGGAGAAGATATTTGGAAATGACATATCAGATAAAGGGCTAGTATCCAAAATCTACAAAGAGCTTCTCAACCTCAACACCCATGGAACAAATAATCCAATCAAGAAATGGGTAGAAGACATGAACAGACATTTCTGCAAAGAAGACATCCATGTGGCCAGCAGACTCATGAAAAAGTGCCCAACATCACTCGGCATCAGGGAAATACAAATCAAAACCACAGTGAGATACCACCTCACACTATTCAGAATGGCTAAAATTAACAAGCCAGGAAATGACAGGTGTTGGCGAGGATGTGGAGAAAGGGGAACCCTCCTACATTGTTGTTGGGAATGCAAGCTGGTGCAGCTACTCTGGAAAACGGTATGGAGGTTCCTCAAAAAGTTGAAAATAGAGCTACCCTATGACCTGGCAATTACACTACTGGGTATTCACCCCAAAGATACAAATGTAGTGATCCAAAGAGGCACGTGCACCTGAATGTTCGTGGCAACAATGTCCACAGTAGCCAAACTATGGAAAGAACCTAGATGTCCATCAACAGATGAATGGGTAAAGAAGAAGTGGTATATACATACAATGGAATATTATGCAGCTATCAAAAAACCCCAAATCTTGTCTTTTGCAATGACGTGGATTGAACTAAAGGGTGTTATGCTAAGTGAAATAAGTCAGTCAGAGAAAGACAAGTATCATATGATCTCACTGATATGTGGAATTTGAGAAGTAAGCCAGAGGATCATAGAGGAAGGGAGGGAAAAATGAAACAAGACAAAACCAGAGAGGGAGATAAACCATAAGAGTCTCTTAATCTCAGAAAACAAACAGGATTTCTGGAGTGGAGGGAGGGTGGTGGGAGGGAGGAATAGGGTGGCTGGGTTATGGACATTGGGGAGGGTATATGCTATGGTGAGTGCTGTGAATTGTGTAAGACTGATGGTTCACAGACCAGTGCCCTGAAAGAAAGAATACATAATATGTTAATTAAAAAAAGAATATTCATGGGTGCCTGGGTGGCTCAGTGGGTTAAAGCCGCTGCCTTCAGCTGGGGTCACGATCCCAGGGTCCTGGGATTGAGGCCCACATCGGGCTCTCTGCTCGGCGGGGAGCCTGCTTCCTCCTCTCACTCTGCCTGCCTCTCTGCCTAATTGTGATCTGATCTCTCTCTCTGTGTGTCAAATAAATAAATAAAATCTAAAAAAAAGAATATTCATGACGTTTTCACTGATAATATATGAACTGGAAACAGTTAAAATTTCCAGCAGTTGAACGGATAAACAGTTTGTGATATAATGAAACCATAGAAGTCTACACCACAATAAAATACCCACCTTACAGACTCATTAGGAATGGAACTAGTACCGGCACTCTCAGTCCCTGACCCTTGCTCTACCTGACCTACCCCCAGGGGCCGGGAAGGTTTGGAGCAGGTGGAGGAGCCTTGTTGAGCACAACACTACTACTGCCCAGCCTCCTTAGCCTGAGGCACAAGGAAAACTAAATAATACAGATCTCATCTTTTTAAACAATTTTGTTACTTGTTCATTGTGGATTCTCTGGTGTTAATTTATATTTTTTAAAATATCGCATTAAAATATTGTTTACCTTGATTACAGAATTTGTTTATGCTTCACTTGCCTCACCCTAGTCTTGGCCTTATTTGGAAGTTGAAGTGCTCTGTCACACAACCGGAACCCTAACAGATGTAGGCTGCAGGGAGTGTGGGCCCCCCACCTGCAGAGTCATTGCCCTGACATGGGGGAGCAGGAAGCTAGAGGAAACAAGCATGGAGGCACGCCGCGGTGGCGTTGGGGGGCTGCTGGACCGTGACCCAGAAGACATACTGCAGCGCTTTGACCCACTGGAAGAGGTCCAGCTGGAGGTGCGACTCGTCAGGCTCATTGAGTTTGTGAAACAAAACCATTCAGCCCTCTAGTGGGGCTGTTAGTCTGAACCGCTCCTGTCGCAGCAAAAACAGGAGCCATTTCTAATGTCCCCTGGGAGGGTGCTTTAAATTGAAGGTCCTGTTTTCCTGTTCCCTGCCCCCATCCACATCTGCCTACTTTCAGGAGAGAAAGGGTGACTGAACCATGCTCAAGCTCTTGTTTGTGTTCCCTTAGTCCTTCACAGAAATTTACCCAGGACATCAGGCCCCCTTCCTGCCCCGTCTCTTTCTGTCAGTGGTCTCTTTCCCGGGAGTTCTCCTGGAATCTGGCTCCTGACAGTCCTGTGATTGAGATAATTCATCAATACTCCAAAAGTGCGTTATCTTCATCATTATTGTTCCTTATGTACACTATTTTTTTTAATACCACCAACAAAACGGTCTCAAATTGATTGTCACATTTACTCTTCAGAGCAGTCCTATGAAGTTGACATCTACATTTTACAGAAGACGACACTGAAGCATAGAATGCAACTAATGAATCATTGAACACTACACCAGAATCTAATTTGTACCCTATTTTTAAAAAATATTTTATTTATTTATTTCACAGAGGGAGAGAGATCACAAGGAGGCAGAGAGGCAGGCAGAGAGAGAGAGAGGGGGAAGCAGGCTCCCCGCTGAGCAGAGAGCCCGATGCGGGCCTCGATCCCAGGACCTTGAGATCATGACCTGAGCCGAAGGCAGAGGCTTTAACCCACTGAGCCACCCAGGCACTCTGTACCCTATTTTTAACACATCTAAAATCTGGTGAGGTAGATTCCTTCATATTATGTTTACTTTTTAGAAAAACCTGGTGTGGGCACCTCACCAGCTCAGTTGGAGGAACGTGTGACTCTTGATCTTGGGGTCATGGTTTGAGCCCCACATTGGTTATAGAGATTACTAAAAATAAATGAAATTTTGGAGGAAAAAGTTTCTGATGATTCTTACACTTTCCCCCAGTCAGTTGAATACATTTTAAAAATCCCTGATCCACAGAAGCTGGGAGGCAAACTAGATCAGCCTCCTAAGCACCTCTGTTTCACCCAGAACCCCTCTTCCATCCAGGGAATTATGTTCATCACCATGGTTTCCTCTGATGGCCCGAGGGTAAGAACCTTTTGGGAGATTTGTCTGATTTGTTGCATGTCTTTTTGTGTATTAGTGAGTTTTGTAGCTGTTGGAGACCAGTCCTTTGGACCTCTTTTGAATATTCACTAATTACCTCGATCCCATTAAGAGTTCTGTTATTATACCCATATTACCAAAGATGAAAGAAGGTACAGAGAGAATAACTTGGCCAAGTTCATATAGTTGTCAAGTAATTGAATGAGGAGTTCCACCCCAGGTAGTCTAGGTCTTGGAGAGAACAGAACATCTGGAAATAGCAGGTAAGTGTGCTTTAGAATGTATTGTGTGATGATTGCATCCACATTCAAAAGCATGGGACAGGGCGCCTGGGTGGCTCAGTGGGTTAAAGCCTCTGCCTTTGGCTCAGGTCATGATCTCAGGGTCCTGGGATCCAGGCCCACATCGAGCTCCCTGCTCAGCTGGGAGCCTGCTTCCTCCTCCTCTCTCTCTGCCTGCCTCTCTGCCTACTTGTGATCTCAGTCAAATAAATAAATAAATAAATCTTAAAAAAAAAGCAAGCATGGGACAACAGGAGAGAGGATCCCTTATTTACAACGAGCATGGCTCAATTACATTTTGTTGCAAGATCAAGCCTCTATTCAGAGTGATGCTTATGAAGAGTTTGTCCTGATTTAGAAAATTTAGAAATAGTTACGTGCTGAAGTTAAGAATGTAGTCTTTCTTGTTTGACAGGTTAAAGGCTAGAGGACCTCTGGAAAGTATTTTAAAATTCACCAGACCTATTTCCTTGTCAGTAACAAGGAAACATAATCTTAGTCCAGGTGTAGTTCTAGGAGGCTCAACTAATAACATCTCATTTGGGACATACTGAGTGTTCAGTAAATGGCAACCAAAAAGAATCTCCTGATATATTAGTGAATTAGGATCATATAATTTGTTGAATCACATTTGAATTTAATAATGTAGGTACATAAACATTTAGGTTCCACTGAGTTTTTCAGTTCACTGGAGAGCAATCAGGAATATTTGACTGAACGTCTAGTGTGTCCTAGAGAAAGGCAATAACTTCACTAACAGGGAGATCTCACTGTAAAGGGGAGTGTGCGCTGCAGCAAATCTCTCATCTCCTGTGTTCACCCGAATTAGGGATGCTTCAGCCTCACTGTACAGTTGGCTCTTGAACACACAGGGGTTAGGGATGCCAACCCCATGAGTTCAAAATCCACGTAGAACTTTTGACTCCCCCAAATCTTTTTTTAAAAAGATTTTATTTATTTATTTGACACAGAGAGAGAGAGAGAGAGAGAGATCACAAGCAGGCAGAGAGAGAGGAGGAAGCAGGCTCCCTGCTGAGCAGAGAGCCCGATGCGGGCCTCAATCCCAGGACCCTGAGATCATGACCTGAGCCGAAGGCAGAGGCTTTAACCCACTGAGCCACCCAGGCACCCGACTCCCCCAAATCTTAACAGCCAATAGGCTACTGTTGACCAGAAGCCTCACTGATAATGTATTTTAATATGTTACATGTATTTTATATTGTTTTCTTACAATAAGCTAGAGAAAAGAAAATGTTACTAAAATCATTAGGAAAATATATTTAAGGTACTGGATTTTTAAAAATCCATGTATAAGGGAACCCATGCAGTTCTTTTTTTTCTTTTTTTGAAGATTTTTACTTATTCATTTGACAGAATGAGACAGAGCACAAGCAGGGGAAGCGGCAGGCGGAGGGAGAGGGAGAGGGGGCTGCTGGGTCGGCTCCCTGCTCTTGACCTGAGCAAAGGCAGACACTGAAGGGACTGAGCCACCCAGGCTCCCCGGACCCCATGCAGTTCTAACCCATGCTGGTCAAGGGTCATCTGTGCTTGGTCATTCAGGATTTCTCCCTACAACCCTGTTGTTTTCTCTTTCCATTCCTTGAAAAGAACCTTAAAAACAGAATCCTCTTTTTATAAATAGTAGAAAACGTTGAGTAGGCAAAAAGAAGAAAATTAAAAATGCCCAAGAAAAGTAATGAAGTAAAATAATTCTGTTACCTACGTTCAACCAGGGTTTAACAATGTGGCATGTATTATTTTACACTTGTACTTTTCAAATAGGTTCAAATCACTCAAACTCTCGTGTTCCATGCCATTTTTATTGTACAATGTATCATGATCACGGGCAGGTCAGCATTCTTCCAAAGCATAATTACTAATAACCTCTCAGGAGCCCATCCTCTTTGTGAAGTGTGATTTATTTAGCAAATCTTTCACCAGATTCTTGGCTTGTTTCCAGATTTGCACTTGAACAAATGCTGAAATGTTGATTTTTCTGCCCACGTCTTTTGCATAAGCTTATATACATAAGCTTTGTCATCAGAGAACCTTTCCAATAACAACTTGACCACCTATGAAAACCAACTCGAAGTCGTCCTGGTCCCTCATTTCTGGAGCTTACTTGTGTGAAAGAACCCACAGCTTGAAGACCACCTGGGCAGAGCCTAGACCGTGCCCAGCCAGGACGTGGGCACTTCAGTGATTTCCATCCATCTTTTGACCCGGCCTGTGAAGACCTGGGACCCGGCCCGGGGCCATCCTAGCTTGGAGGATCTCTGGGTTGAACAGGCGGTCAGGATGGCGTGGAGGTCGGCCCGAGCTGTCCCAGGTGGCCGCTCTAGGAGTCGGGGGAAGGGTAGGTGCACCTGCGACGCAGGCCCCCGTCTCCTCTGCGGGGCCTCTGTTCAGACCCTGTCCCCTTGGGGCGGCGGTTCTGGACTTGAAAGGTACCCTCCTCCCGCGGGGTCAGGGTGGGGGTGCGGATCTCAGCACAGGACGGGGACGTCTGCCCGGGAACTGTGAACTCAGCTGGACTTTGGCCCCGTTGTGCACCGGGCGGGTGCTGTGGGGTCAGTCAAAGGTCACAGCTTTCTCCCCCGCCCCCGGCACGAAGGTCATGGTGCTTTCTCCTCCACTGCCAACCAGACTCTCCGCGGTCCGCGACCCCACAGGCCCTGGCCCCACTCCTTCCTGCGCCAGAGGACGCGCAGAGCAAGGCCGCGCCTCCAAGCCCCCAGACACTCCCGGGGACTCCCCCAGCCCCTACGGACCCCCAGGCCTTCTCGGCCTCCCCAGAACCTGCGCAAAACCGGGCGGACCTCCTCCGTGCAGGGGTCCGCAGGGGCGCAGGCCCAGACGCCCGGGCGGCCAGGCGGAGCCCTCGCCGGATTGGCCCCGGCCTGGATACTTTGTAGCGAGCGCGCCTCCTCCCCGGAGGTGTGGGCAGAGCACGTGCGGCGAGCGCGGAAGTGGGGCGCGGGCAGCCGGCGGGGAGGGGCGCGTGCCGCTGGGCAGGAATCTCGGCCCTGGCCGGGGAGCAGCGCACCCCAAAAGGTACCGGAGCGGGGGGTTCCCAGGGCAGGGCGCCCAGCAGAGCCACCCTCCCCCGGGTCCCCTCCCTCCCTCCCTGCCCAGGGGTCCGGGGCCCCTCCGTGTCCTGGGGACCCCTCCGAGAGGCCAATTCGTTCTTGAACTCTGAGGTCCCGTCTGCAGGAGCCTGGCTCTTAGCCTCCTTGCGGGGCCTCTCTTCCTAGAGCCAGTGCTGGGGCAGCGGGCCGGGGTGGGGGGCCGGTCTGCGCCGGAAGAACCCGGGGTCCTGCGAGGAGCCCGCCCCCTCCCTCCCCACCGAAGCCCTGGAGACTCGGCTCCCTCGGGCCACGCGGGATCGGGGCCCTCCTGCCCAACGCGATGGGGAGAAACGCCGGGCCCCGAGTTAGGATCTAGGGAAGGGTGGCTAAGGCTCACAAGCAGTGGTGTAGACGGGAGTGCTTCCCCCTGGTGGGCGGCCCCAGATGCGGAGGCGGCCCCAAGAGGCGGTGCAGGGCGGAAAGAACTAGAAGCTGAGGCCAGACACTCCGCCAGGGAGCGCGCCCAGGCCTCCCTTTGCAGTTCTGCGCGCACAGATTCTTAGCCCCTCTGGGGAAAGCAGTTTGGTGGCATCTACTAAAAACGCAATGCCATAGAGCACTGCCCTTTAACTCGCTCCGGTGAGTCCGTTCCATAGAAGTTAGAGGAATTGTGACCAAAGATATTAGGGTTATCATGCTAGCGAATGTCCGGGGGTGGACAGGTGTTGAAGCAGGTCTGGCCCCTACTGTCCTGGGCGCACTGCGGACCGTTCCTTTGGGCTAGGGAATATGCCCGTGGTGGTGGCCAGATTGAGTCATGGTACAAGCAGTCTCTCTTTTGGTAAAAACTGCTGTATGTATACATAGTCAGATTTTTATTAAAAAAAAAGAAAACTTCAAAAAGCCTTCAGATCCAACTTGCCATAGCTTACCTCTATGTGTGTGTGAGGGGGGCGGGCAGTGCAGAGTAGATGGACCAGGCACAGGAAGGCCCAGTGAACAGTTCATCCTTTTGTATGTATTTTTTGAAAGTGCGGGATTAGGGCAGTCTTTAAAATTTTGTGTTTTTCAAATATGTTTGTTTGTTTTCAAGATCCTAAGAGTCCAAAGCAGCTGGTGCTAGTCCTGCTCCGGCAGGCCCCGTGGCTCCTCTTGGTAGGAATGTCTGCAGTGTCTGCCAAGCCCCCAGCTCAGGGTATCCCTACTGCCCCGAGGGGCCTTGGCGTCCGTGGGCTGGATGCTGGGGGAAACCTAATGACCCCACACACAGACTCCCTGCCCTGACTGAGCCCAGAGAAGGAGTGAAACACAACACAGTCACCTTGTCTGTGGGAGACTGTGGGGCAGACAGAGAGGAGGAGACATGGGAGGACCGGGGTGGAGCCTGTGGATGGGACACAGAGGAAAGGGTCACAGGAATGAGATGAACCACCGCAGTGACGGCACCGGGCACACAAACGAGGACTATAAAGGGCAACTGTAGCAGGCATCGACGTCCCTCTGCCTTTTCTCGGAGCGCTCCTGCCACCATGTTACAAATGGTCTGCGGCAAGAGGGGCCTTGGCGAGTTGTGGATGGACGTGCAGTCAGCCCGCAGGCAGTGCTGGCCGTTGTCACAGCTGTCGTCTTGTTTGCAGAGGGCTGGAACCCGACGTGGGATGCAGAGCTTCCTGAGGCTGCTGAGGGAGAGTAGGGGCACCGGGGCCCCCTTGGAGGAGCTGGTGACTCTTGCAGGCAGGCTGTGCCGGGACCTCCAGGATGACCCAGCCCAGGTGCAGCCCTTGGTCACCGCCGTGTTGGACAGTCCGCTCCGCCTGCACCTCCTGGACAACGTGGACGTGGCCCTCGTGTGCGCCCGAGCGCTGGCCCAGCAGGACCAGCACCAGGCTGCCTGCCGCGTCCTAGAGGTAGGACCCGTCTGTGGGGGCGGGGTGTGGAGAGCTGCAGTAGCCACCACCATCCCCAACACAACAGAAGCGTCCTCAAGTCGGCAAGACCTGGGGAAACCTTCTCTAAGCCAACCCAAGAGGGTCCACTCTCTGTACCGAGTTCTAACTACCTTAGTGATCGGAGGCCAAACTGTCCATTGATGAGCTCCATCCTGAGTGGTGGTCCCGGCTTGGAGAGTTGGGGCCCCAGGCGGTAAGACAGTCAGACAGACCTGGGACCTCAGCCCCTTAGCTGCAGGCCTATAACCGAGCACGCAAACCGAAAGTATCTTCGCCACTCATCTGGTGGTACTTGCGTGTGCAACTCATTTGGCACTGATGTGACCCGACTTACACTGATGTGAAGCCATTATGGTCTTTAGCCACTTAATGTGACCACAGTACACTCTGCTACCTAAGTCCTGGTACGCTGGATTCCAGCATGCGCCATCGGGTAGGACATGGCCGCCTCTCCGTCAGACTCCCCCTGCTTCCTTCACAGGCGCCATGCTGCTCCCCTGCTGTTCATACAACTCCCGAGGTCTCGGGACCTCAGCATGTGCTGTTCCCCCTGCCAGAGGCTGAGGCCCGGCCCTCTGTGTGGCTGGTGCCTTTCTTTTTGTCTGGTTTCTGCTGTAAATGCCACCCTGTCCAGGCAGTGCCCCCTTTATTCTCCAGCGTCGAGTCTTGTTCACCCTATGGCTCCTTCCTCGGTTCTCTGTTCTGTCTGCCTCCCCGGCACTGCAGGCCCCGTGAGGGAGGGCCCACCTCAGTTGTGCTTACAACAGGATCACACGACACTGGACAGAACACCTGTGAGTCAGAGGGGCTCAGGTTTTCAAATCCATCGAAGTGAACAAACAAGGGAAGACACCGAGTTGTACTAACCCTGTCAAGGCACTCGGTGATGAAATGTCTGAATGACATCGGTGATGGAAGACTGCCAGGGCAGGGGTCGTAAACTCAATCTGGACGCCCCTAAATGTCTCTGAGGAGCTGATGTGCAGGGGACACCTGAGAGAGACGGTGGGGACAGCACACCGAGAATGGGCACTTCTTGCCCAGGGCCACGTCCTGCAGGTGGCAAGGTTCCCCGCGGGCTCCCTGACGACTGTGCCCTAGGCTGATGGCTGCATCCTGGCAGCTGACTGGAAGTCACAGCCTCACAAAATGGGCTTTTTCTGACCTGCGGAGAGAAGGCTGAATGATTGTTGGCACCCCCCCTTGCCAAGAGGACACTGAGAACGTTGGAGTTAAATGTGGGAGCCACACACTGACCACAGGGCTGTGTCAAGGGGAGGCCAGCACCGGGCATCCGTGGCCATCTCCGGAGTCTGGTCGTGTGAACAGGTCGCACCGGATTGGTGAGCTTGGTGGGGCACAGACCAGAACTTCATCCTTCTTGGCTCAAAATGCACTCTCTGAGCATGCGAGGGGGCAGCCCTGCTGGGTGGGAAAGAAAGGTCTTTCATGCAAGGTGTGGGTCCCCTTGGAGCCTCAAGTCCGGCCAGGTGGCTCTAACTGTGGCTGTGCCTCTCGTGTGCTGTGTGGCCTCGCCTCCTGCTCCCTGCCTGTAAGGAGTGACTCAGAGCTGCCTTGTGGGGGATGGGAAGGTTGATGGGACCTCGGCCGGCCCCTCAGCCAGCAGCTCCTCCCGCGGGTCGGGTCGGGTCACAGGGCAGTGTTCCAGGGGGGCGGCCAGGTCTCAGCAGGCTTTTCTCGGCAGGGATGCCAGGTGCCCGGAGGCAGCCAGGAGCTGGTCCAGCTCTGGAACGACATTCACTACCGTCTGGTCATGAAGCGGCTGGGCACGGCCGTGCTCACCCCGGTGCAGAAGTTCCGCTGCAGAAAGAGGTACACCGCTGGCCTTTATTTGCGCATGCTCCCCGGGACTCCTTGGGATGTGCCATCCAAAACCACAGAGGGGCTGAGGTGAAGCAGAGACAGGGAGGTGAACACAGGAAAAGTCACAAGAAGCAGTAACAGTCAAAAGGTAACAGGCTCTGCATCAGCCAGTGTGCCTCCGCACTTGCTCAGCTGGCCGTGGGGGTGCACCCCTCCTTATGCATGCAGGGCAAGGAGGGGCCGCTGGCTTCCCGCGAGGGCTCTGCAAGGAAGGAGGCAGCCGGTGGACATCCTGACCTCACTCTCTTCCTCTTGTCTTCTCCTCCTGTGGGAGATGCCCAGCACATGTGCCTTCGGTCATCTGATTCCCACAGACAGGCTCTGCAGGTGCCATGGCCCAGGCCTGCAGCACCACCTCTCAGGGCTGCAGGACCTTTCAAAGAGAGGTAAACATGAGAGTGATGGAAGCATCGGATGACACGCACGTGGTGCTTAGAAGATTGCCTGGCACATGAGAGGTGCCGGGTCCGTGTTAATAGTAATTACCGCCATGGCCATTATTAGCACTAAGGAAACATTACAACTGCTAATTACTGTTATTCCTTCATTACCACTTATGGATGAGGACATGAGTCCTAATATCCTCGTGGGTACATGATGGACTGTGGCCCAGAAAGGTCAGGACTTGCCCAAGCTTTCACAGGAGAGAGATGTAAAGCTAGGACTCCAGGCTAGACACTGAGACTGTGGAGCCTATGTCTCTGTCTTGGGTGTTGCCCACTGACCAGGAAGGGCTGCAGATCTCACTCTGAGCCCCTGGCAATCCAAGTAACGGGATTTCTGTGCCACTGGGCCTGGTTACTGGGAGAAGAGATGAATTCCTTCTGCATCAGAGAGAATGTTTTTTCCTGGTGTCTGTCAAAGAATGAGATACATCCTCAAAGCCCAGCAGTTCCTCAGCCTTGGAGTCTTCAGGAATGGAACCCTGTCCCTCCATATAGTTGCCGATAGCCTGCCAGAGAACAGTTCAGTAAAGTAAATGGTTTGGGGATCAGTGTGCACTGTTTGTGAAGAGGCCCCTGATTGCTGGGTGCTGTTGGAGTTGCTGGGGAGAGATAGCCTGAGCCCTGCTCTCCTGGAGCTGACACTGGGTGCAGACAAGGGACAAGAGAGAGGATACAAAGTAGGTTCCATCGTTCAGAGCGGGGAGTACTAGACGGAGAATGTGCTTAGTAGACGACTGTGCCACCTTTGTTCTTTGTTTTGGGGTGGGGGGGTGCAGCGCAGGCCCCTCTAAGCCCTGGCAGAGAGGCCTGAGTGTGGGGACAGCAGCCCTTGGGGGCGGAAGGAGGGGGTGATGTTGGAGTCAGAGCAGTGGTTGGTCCAGCAGCTGAGGGTGGTGGCGTCTCCCAGAGGGGAATCACCTAAGGGTGGGTGGTACAGGAGCAGAGGCAGGAGGCTCTCGGGAGTCTCTGGGTGTGTCAGGACAGATTTTGGAGGATTTGCTGGCCAGCTGGATGTGTTGGAGGCGGTAAAGAGAGAATAAAGCCAGCCTGCTGTGCTCTTGGCCTGCTGGGCTGGAACATGGTGCTTTCTCACTGAGGTGCACAGAATCGGGGCCTGGAGAAAGATTGGGAGAAGGAAGGATCAAGCCCCATTTGGGATGTGGTATGTGTGGGATGCGTCTTTGCCATCCATAGTTGGTTCAGTCGGCGGTTGAGTATCTTGGGTGTTCCCCGCTGGTACCACTTTGTTTATACATCACTTTTTCCTCTTGGAAAAATTCATGTATACACGCAGGAAAGTGAGTAGCAGGACCAGCCTCAGTGCCGAGACCGTCCGGGCGACGGCGAGCGGGCCTGCGGAGCCTGGTGGTGCCCGCGAGGGTGTGTGCGCGGGCGAGCGCGGGCTCGTGCTGCGCCGGCCCGGCCTTCCGGGGAGGGACCCGGCGGCACACAGCGCGGACCGCAGCAGCCGGGAGAGCAGAGCGGGGGTAGGGCGCACAGGGCTGGGGAGCCCGGGAGG
>LNAC01000959.1:464864-489625 GCA_002007465.1 Ailurus styani
TCGTCAGCCGGCCCCGGAGGACGCCCTGGAGGAGGAGGCCGCCGAGGACCTCCGCGTGCGGGAGACGGCTCCGGAGCCCCCGCGGCCCTCCGCCCACCCCCGCCCTGGCCCTGGGGCTGCGGCCGGGCCTCTGTGGCCAGGTGAGTGCCCCCGGGCCCCAGCCCCTGAGCGCGGCCCCTGTGTCTTGGGCTCGGCCCGGTTAGCGCCCCCGTTAGGGGACAGCCCCTCCGCTCCCGCCCTGCACTTCGAGGACGTGCTCTCGTGCCCAGCGAGATCCCCGAAGCCCAGGGTCGCGATGGGCTCACAGTGGGCCCCAGGGAGGCCGCCGCAGCTGTGTGGCATTTCGAGGTTTTCCTGTGTGTCCCGGGCCAGGAGTCCGTGAGCAGACTTGGGAAGCCAGCCCGCCGGCCTGATTTCGGGGTCCCGGTTTGGAGTTCTGGGTTGGCTTCAGACAAAAGACATGTAAGGGGCAAACAGAGGGTATTGTAATGACTCCGTCGTAACAGCCTTTGCCAGCAAGCAGGGCTGCTCTTCGCCTGCTGGGAAGGAGGCTGGGACTCGGAGCACCACCAAGCCTCCCCTCCTCCGTGATTGACTCTCAGCAGGACGGGGGCAAGGTGGGCCTGCACCGTCCAGGGAGACCACTCAAGGGCCATGGGAGTCGCTGGCCCTGGCCCCAGACTTTTCTGGAGATGAGACTGTGCCGAAGCCACTGCCTCCCAGGTACTGCCATCCCCACAGCCCATGGGGCCATCACCCTGTTTGGTTTCCCCATCCTGGGTGGGCGACCAGGCCTGGAGCAGGCATGTGGGTGTTGGGGCTGACAGCGGGAGCACGTCAGTGATTGCTGAGAGCAGAGAGACCTCTGGGATTCTGGGGTGCGGAAGGCGCTGGTAAGGAGTCCGCGTCAGGGACCCTGCACTTGGTCCTTGGAGCCTGGCTCGTAGCCGGACTTCACGTGTATAGTGGAGAAGGGGGAAAACAGAGTTGGAAAGAAACACGTGCAGGCTTACTTCATAAAGCCAAACCCTAGCTGTTGTTTCTTTTTTACTGTGTTTTGTATTGTTTATGTGTCATTGAGTCAGTAACAGTTAATATTTCTTGAGTTCCTGATTATGCACTAGGCACTGTCCAAGCTTGTTCCCTCACCTGGGATGAGGCATGAACCTGATGTAAGGGTAGGGAAAGTGCCAGCCATCAGCAGGACTAGGTCTGAGAGAGGGGCCAGGTTCCCCCTTGTATAACCGTCAAGCTGTGGACACTTTTTCCATTTACCATTGGGACATCAGCATCTCATGACACTCCCTGGCGCCTGCCCTTCCCACAGAGGCTGGCACTGCCCAGGTGTGTGAACTTAGGCAGGTTCTGTGAGCTCGCAGTGCTGTGCCTTTCTCATCTGTGAGATGGGGAGGGCAAACGATGCAGGTGGTTGCAGAAATTACAGGGGAAGGGGAGGGGGATCACAGAAGCCCAGGAGCACCATCTGAGACAAAGGGAGTTTGCAATATCGAGTCTTTAAATTATTATCAACTGCTGCCTAATATTCCTGTAAGATCAGCCATCATCAGTCACTCCAGTATTAGGGTCTTGGTAATCATTTCCTGCTTTCAGTACTGTGGAACAGTCCTTCATTGAAGGTCCTTTCAATGAACTGCTCGTGTGTCTTAGATTATCAGTAATAGTATTTTTTTATAACTGTCTGGAACCCTTGCAGCCACAGGTAGAACAGTGAAAGCAGTGTGATTTAAGGATGTGGTGGGATGCAAAGCCATCTCAGTGGCTGAGTTGAGTTGGGAACCTGGATTCCCGAATGGAGCTGGAGTCTCCTCCCAGGCCTCTCTGCCCTGGCCTGAGTGAGTCTCTGCCCTCCTAGGGACGGTATTTGCTGTCTTTCCCAGGTCTCTGCAGGGCGGTGCGATGTATCAGGCGGGGACTGGCCCCAGCCCTGCCACTCTCCCCCACATCTGCCCAGGCCCTGGCTTCTGCCCTCTGGCTGCTGGGAATGACATGCTGGACCCTTCTCTCGCTGCCCCTGAGTCATGGCTGATGTCCCTTGCACTGGCGTCCTCCAAGGAAGTTTCCTTCCAGACTGGGCACCTGGTGCATGGGCATGGGCTGGACCTCATGATGCGCCCTGCAGATGCCACCGTGGCTGTGTCCATCACTGCGCTCAGTGAGCCCGGCTCCACAGGTGGGTGCATTCCAGACAGACCGTGCTCTTGTGCACAAGATGCCACAGCTGCTTGGGTCTCACTCGAAGGGGTGTAGGAAGGGGCAGCACTCTCCTGCTTTTCTAGTTTGCGAAGTAAAATGTGCATACGACTAAAAGTAAGACGGTGAGGAAAGGGTAAAAGTGAAATGAGACAGCTGCCACCCTGCACACCCATTGCTGTCCACCTGACTTACCTGTCACCATGTGCTGGAACAGAGCTTGCTCTCATGATTGAAGTACCATTTCCTTAGTTTCATCTTAGTTATTATTGTAGCTACAAGTACCTCTAAAGAGTATGTATTTAGATATACGTTTGTCTACCAAATACAAAAACATCTTGTGACACCTGACCCTATATGGAGGCTATTGGCACCATCAGTTTACCCATTACCTAAATTTCTTAGTCTTCTGTGTTTATATCTTTACTCTCTTGAGGTTTCTAATTGTCTTCCTTTTTCCTTAGATTACCTGTTTTATATCACACCTGTAACTTCTCCCATTTTTTCAAGTGTCTCCTCTGAAGATGGGTGGCTGGGAGGCCTCCTTCCTGTTTCCACCCAAGTGACGTTTCTCTAGACCTGGTGTGGAGTCACCACCCCAAGAACGCTCCTTTCATTGCTTCCCGGGTTTGGGTCAGTGTTTCCTGAATTGTAGGTCTTGTCCTGTCTTCATTAACTTCCTTGCTGTGTTTGAGAACATCTTCACTCCACTGTGCAAGAAAGGAGACTTGCAAGATAAATTTTCTGAGTCCTTACGTGCTGTGAAATTGTCCTTAACCTGCCCTTACGTTTGATGAATAAATTGGCAGGGACAGAATTGTGAGTTTAAATAATCTCTCTTAGATATTTGCAGATATATTCGTATCATTGTTTGTAGCATCTGATGTTGATGTCATCCTGTTGGCTTCTTTGCAGATCACATATTGTTCCTTTCTTGGAATTTTTGTTTTGTTTTGTTTGTTGGCTTGCTTTAAGTCTGGGTGTTCTGAAATTTCAGAATTTCAGTGATGGTCCTAGGTGTGAGTCTCTTTAATTCACTTTTCTGTTAAGCCTTTCAATTTAAAGAACATATAACAATATATCTTCTAAGGTTTGGGTATTTTTTGGATAATATTCCTTGATAATTTTCCCCCTCCACGTTCTTCGTTCTCTTTAGATCACAAATCTTGCTGGGATTTTGGAAATCCTGGGCCAATCTCCCCAAGTGCTTACCTTTCTCTTATGTTTCCCTTCTTTTTCATTGTATGTGCCCTGGGGGTGTTAGAGTCTGTCTTTTAACACTCCAGTTTGATAGTTATACTTTAAGAGAATTCCAGGCTCTTTTTAAAATTAACACATAATGTATTATTTGCCCCAGGGGTACAGGTCTGTAAATCATCAGTCTTACACAATTCACAGCACTCACCGTAGCACATACCCTCCCCAATGTCCATCACCCACAGTCAACACCGCCCCCCCAGCCCCAGCAACGCTCAGTTTGTTTTGTGAGCTTTTGTCTCCCTCCCGATCCCATCTTGTTTCATTTTTTCCCTCCCTACCTCCCATGACCCCCCGCCTTGCCTCTCAAATTCCTCATATCAGAGAGATCCCGTGGTAATTGTTTTTTTCTGATTGACTTATTTCATTTCCAGAATCTCTTTTATTTGAATTTTCCTTTAATCAGGGGTTGTGTTACTTTTTATAGGTGCGGTATCTTTTATTTTTCTGAGTGTTCGCAATGGAAGTTTCCAAAAATATGCTTTGTTGTCTGAAGGCGGGAATATTGGGGCTGTGGATTCTGGCCCTTCCTTGAATAGAGAAAGGTGAGGGGTCAGAAAGAGGAAGAGCCCTAGAGACTCATTGCTCTGGGGGCAGCTTTTCAGTTTGGTCATATTGGTCCTTCATTTGTCCATGACTTTTTTCCACTGTCAGAGACCTACATTTGCCCATCCATATTTACCAACAAGGCTGGAGTGGGGCGGTCACTGGCCAACTTCACACAGGGACGAGGGGAGCTGGTCTTCACACCAGGTCCAGCACATGTGAGGGGTGACGTTCTGTAGGAATCGGTGAGCCTCCCTTCCGACTGACTGAGCACTGGATGTGACCCTGCTTTCCCATACCACTCCCTTAAGATTCTGGGGACCTGACCTGTACCCCACCTTCCTTTCAGATGCCCTACCAACAAAGGATGGTACTTGTGTCCTGGGTCTGCAGAACTGGGGACATCTCTCTCTCACTAATTACCCCTCTCCTGAATTTCCCGTTGTTCTGGGCTTTTGGAGGAAGAACATGTAACCTAGTGATCTTTTAAGTTTGAACCAGCAATGCCCAGATTAGCACTTAAATTGTATTTAGCATACCTCAGAGTATTTCTAGAGTTACAGAAAAGAGGAAACAGCAGAAAGTGGGGGTAGAATTGCATAATGAATGGTCAGGAAAGTTCCTTTGGTCTGAGATTGGGCTTTGGACTGGCAAGGTAGGTGGTCACTCTGGCAGACAGCGGGGGGTGGGAGACAGTGCATGCCCGGCCCAGCTGGCCTGTTGTTTTGTCTGAGGTCAGGGACTCTGACGCTAGGGTTACCACCTGGTGGAGTTACCTTCCTTCACTCTGAAGTGTTTGTCGGCCCAGAACTGATCCGATCTACCATGGCTTATCTGTAAGAGTGAGTGGTATACTGGTTATCCTCAGCAACATTTTCTGTAGAAGGAGGGGCAAAGTAAGGTAGTGCTGCCTTGCATCTCCGTGAAATTGTGGTGTGACGTGAGGTGGAAGGTGACAGTGGACGTGGCCCAGCCTTGATGAACCAGCACGAGACAGACTGAGAAGTTCTCACACGGGGGGCCAGCCTCAAGTCTGGGTTGATGAAGCAAAATTTCAAGTCTGCAAAACTGGACTTTGTTTTTGTTTTTGGAAGCCTAAAAAGTCCATTAAGATCAATAGTTGTGACTCTTCCTTCCTCAGCAAGGGAGGTGGAGGCTTGGGCTGGCCAGGCTGGATGCTGCTTCTCTCCGTGGAGGTCTCGGTCTTGCTGCCTGTGGGCTGTGTTCTGTCCTTCCAGCACTGGGTTGTGGAATTTGTTTTTGTGTAGGATTTGCTGACCCACCTGTTGGCAACCCTCCAAGCATGTACGTGGAGGAAGGTGCAGGCACCAGCAGTGGCCAAGCTGAGCAGCAGGCGGGCGACTTCCTGGTGACACAGCCTCCCGAATTCCTCCTAGCCCAGAGGTGAGCCACGCAGAGCCGTGGGTCGGGTGTTCCAGGTTTACAGACTTGCCACCTCAGATGCGCAGATCGATTCCTTCCTTACGGATTTCTGGAAAATGCAACATCATCCCCATCCTGCATCTCTCAGGAGAGGGTGGTTTTCCCCTGAGACAGAAGAGCACCTGGAAATTTCAGAGCAGACACAGGTGTCAGTGTGGTGGACTGTGCTCACACTGCCTTTTCCCCAGGATCACCCTGGATCCCAGAGCCACTTTTTGGCATTTTGTTTTCACCAGATGGAGGTTGTCTGAGTTTTTAAGCAGCATCAAGATCCTGGTTTTATATTCCAAACTGTAGTTTGAAAGGTGCTTGAGAGAGCTGTGAATAGCCTCGGTGCTGCAGACTGTGACCGTGGGGGCTAGGATGACAGGCCAGGAGAATCTGGAGGTTGAGAAGAGGTATTAGAGGAGTGTGAGAAGTCGGGGGTCCTCTGGTGGACAGGGAATCCATGATAGGGGTCGTCGGGACTAGATCTCCAGTGTTGATGGTCTCCCCAGTCTGGGAGCTGAAGGCCAGGTGCCCAGTGAGAGCAGAACTACAGGGCAGCCTGTGGGAGAGACAGGGAGCCATTGCTCAAGTCACAAATTCTGCTTGTTGAAACAGCCAGAGGGTGAGAAAATGTAGACTTTGCAGATGGACTCACTTTCCTGTTCATGCCCAGGAACCTGGAAGGAGCAAATGCCGCTGCCAGGTCCCCTCAAGGCCATCTCACCCTTGCACTCTGATGGCCCAGCCTATCCTTGCTCTGACGTGATGGCCTTGAGTCCTTCTCTCACAGTAGATTCATTGGGCATCATTGGCCTTCAGTAAAGCATCCTGTTTAGATGATACAGATGCTAGTTTTCTGAGTGCAACTTCTGTATCCTCCATGGGCAGAGCTGTGTGGATCAGCCCCACCTTCCCCCACCCCCGCCACCCGAGGGACCACGGATCTGCTTTCTTTAGCTGTGTTTTCTAAAATTCCATGTGAATGGAATCCAAAAGTTTTAAATTTTGTGGAGGGGGGAGCGGGTCCAGCTTCTTTGGCTCTTCTTGAATATTTGGGGATTTTCCCCTGTTGCTGTGCGTATCAGCAGTCCATTCGTCTTTGTGAGTTCTGTTCCTCGATGCAGATGGATCTTGGTGTTCTGATCCATCGCCTGTTGGTAGGCACTTCTGAGTTCCCTGTTTGGGGTCGCTGTGAGCACTCCTGGATGTGTGTGGATTGGCCTGTATGCCTTCATGTCTCTGGGGGCGTGCACACGGCTAGGAGTGGAATGGCTGTAGGTGTGTGTTTGCCTTTTTAGGGAACTGCCAGACTAGTGCTGTCCTGAGTGGCTACACCTCTTACCTTCCCTGCTGTCCCTGCTGCTGCCTCGATTTGATCCTGATGGCACCGTAGGCCTGCCTCTTGACCTCTTCCTTAAGGGTTCCATTTGATGGTCCTTCTCTTTGAGCCTCCTTAGGTGCTCTCTGCCTCACCCAGGCCACCTGCCTGAGGTGTCACACAGGTCTCTCTAGCACCAGAGGGCCCTATGGGAGGACATTTCTTCTTGAAGAGCATCTCTCCCCTGGAAGGGCTGCTTATATGCAGAGAGTGGTCAGGTCATGTTACCCACAGGGTGGACTGTGACCTGGTGCCCCCTCGATACGGGGCTTGTCCTGACATCTCTTTTCCAGTCCGCTGGCATTGGCACCGGGCCCCTCCTTTTCCAGCCCTGTTTCTGCTGTGGACCTGAGCCAGCCCTTGCCCTCCAGCCAGGTGAGACCCTACCACCAGAAACGGTGGGTGTCCCTCTTAACTCTTGTATCCTCAGGTCACACCTTTGGAGTAAGTAAATCAGGCAGAGGTAACAAGGGGCAGGGATGCCTCAAGGCTGTACATCAGTTGAATGGGGCCTAGGAGGTGGGTGCTGTGGATTCGTGTTTCTTACTGAGTCCGGTGGGGGGGTCCTGGAGTAAGGGGTGGCAGGGTGGGAGGGTGGAGCCAGGCAGAAGGTGCTTCTGTGTGTAATGCTCTTTTGGCTTTCCAGGTGCAGTGGTCCGACGGCCAGGCCTCCAGTGATGCCTTCTGGGGAGCCAGGATGCTTCTTGAGCTTTCAGGGAGCAGCCTGGGTTGAGATGTCCCTTTGGGGTGTCCAGCCAGTGACCTCAGGGGAGCAGGTGTGGACATCTGGGCTTTCAACACATGTTAGGTAGAGCTTTATTCTGATTGAGGAGAGGCTCCCAGGGTTCCTTAGGGGGGGTTCCAGTGAGAAGCATGGAGGCAACATAACCCCCTGCCATGTTTGAATAGTTTGGTTGGCAGCTAACGTTATCAGAGGAAGCCTTTGAGAAACACTCTTGAGCTCAGAAGTCCAAGGTGTCCGTTTCACTCAGACAGTGGGAGATTGTGGAGTCGAGCTCTTGGGCAGGGTCTGGGAGGGGAAGGCCTTTCTGGACATAGAGGACAATGTTGCATTGCTCTCTGCCCTCCCTGCCCTATGACCAGGCCAGATTTCACCCAGTTAAGTTGGCAGGTGGGGCAAGGGCAGTGTTCTGACTCGTGTGTGTGTTGGGGTGGGGGCTTCTACAGAAGCTGATGTGGTTGGGATGGCTCAGGCAGGGTGGGCCGGGGTGCCTCCTCCCTGCAAGTTGGAGTTCATTGTGTTTGTAAAACAAATGTTCTATTCAATTAAATTGCAGTTCAATGTTCTGAACTCTCCCCTTTTCCTCACTTGACTACATCTTAGATTCCTGTCCCTGTCCGTCATTTGCCTTTCTGTCCCTGGCTGGCATTTCACGGCCTGAATGTGCATTGACTGATGCACCAGTACCCTGTTGATCTGCCTGTTTCTAATGTGTCTGTTTTATAAGCAACATCACAGTGGGAATCTCTGCTCTGTGCCCTTAACCTGACTATTTTGTTGCGGGAGAAGGAATTGCCCTGGTGCTAGATGTCACCATGTCCAAGCACACAGGCCCCCATGGGCCAAATGTGATGTGGCTCCTGATGCAAATGACTCTCTTTTGCAGGGGTGACTTTGACACTCAGGACTGTCACGACCAGGAATAGGCCCTTGGTCCTTGCCTCACCCATTGTATCAGTTGCCAGCTGTGTGCTGAGGTGTTCCTAGGACGCAGCAGGCAGCCAAATCTTTTTTGTGTCCCCAGGCAGCTCACAGGATAGATGGGAATACGCAGGCAATCATGGGTGGTGGCTGAGAGGACGGTGTGAAGCGAGGGTGGGTGAGAACCTGGGATATGTGTTGCTTGAATGACAAGACCCTGAGAATTTCCTGAAGGGGAGGCAGCTGAGCTGAGACACCGGTGCTCCCCAACCACAGCCCCCGGCCTCTCAGCTGTACTCCTCCCCCTCATCTTTACTCTGCAGACCCTGGACCCATCGTATCCCTTCCTCATCGCCACATTGGTGCTGCCCAAGTACCAGCAGTAATACGTACTTCCTCTCAGGGATGCTCACTCGCATCCTGTTCCCTAGAATCAGGAATCTTAGTTTTTGAATATTTCTTTACTGTGAAACAGAAACTTACAAAAAGTTGCAAATAGAACACAAGTTACTGAGCTGATGCCTGTACTCAGTCTGTGTTTTATTTATTTATTTATTTATTTGTTTGTTTGTTTATGTATTTTTAAAAATACTTTATTTGACAGAGAGATAGAGAGTACAAGTAGGCAGAACGGCAGGCAGAGGGAGGGGGAGAAGCAGGCTCCCCACCAAGTAGGGAGCCCAATGCCGGACTCAATCCCAGGACCCTGGGATCATGACCTGAGCCGAAGGCAGCTGCTTAACCAACTGAGCCACTCAGGCGTTCCTGTGTGTTTCCTTTAAATAAGGAATTCTGCATTTCCCTAATGCAGTCATCAATCAAAAGAAGGCGGTGCTGGTATTTCACCACCTTCTTCCAGACTCCATTAAAGTCAGTTGGCCTCGGAACACCCTGAATGGCAGATGAATCCTGTCACATAGCACGTGCTGCGTGCCCTTGACTGTCTTATTGCCATTCAGGCCACAACAGGCCTGATATTCTCCTGGACTTGAATGACTTTGACACTTTGAAAGAGTACAGGCCAGTTATTCTGTAGAGTGTCCCCCAGAATGGCCATGTTGGGTATTTCCGTGTAATTGGGAAATGTCTTTTTGGATGGACTATTGCCGAAGTGACACAAGGCACTTAAGCCATGTCTTACGGATGGCACGTGATTTTGGTTGCCCTATTATTGTTGCTGCTCATCTCGGTCACTTCATTAGGGTGCTTTCTGCCAACCTTTTCCACTCTAGTTACTCTTCTTGTATATTTTGGGAGGTAGTGCTTTGAAGCTGTGCAAACATGCTGTTCCTCATCAAGCTTTCTGTTGACTCATGAGTTTCTCTAATGGGCATCATTTTTCATGAACATAAATTCAAGTTCACAGTAATAATTCATGAACACATTACTAATCTAATTCTGGCATCAGAACGGCACCAGCTTCCCTCATGTATAGTCACAAAGTGTATGCCTGTGAAGATTCACTCTTCAACCTTAGGGACCAGTCAGCCAAGTGGTGATTTGTTTTAATCATTGGGGTATGTCACTCATTGTGCATTACCTGTCACCATAGGAAGCAGAGGGCTCACATTCATCCTGCCCTCAGTCATGCATCAAATATCCACATAGTTGATAAACACTTTAGAGAGGGTTAGGGATTAACCCTGGGCTGTTATGGGAGGTCCTGCCCATTGGCCTTCCCTGGGAACATGCAGAGCTCCGGACCCATCCTAGTCTTGGCCTTTCCTGACCCACAGGGAGGTACCTATGTGTGGTGGTCACAGTCTGAGGCAAGAGCCTCCGGAACAGGCTGCCTGAGCATCTCCTGGGTAGCTTCCTCCCCCTACCCTTTACAGACACTGGGCTCGATCCTGAAAATTTCAGAACACAGACCCAGCCAGCTGGATCATCTTCATTTTGTGGCAAATGGACTGAAGCCTCTGGAGCTGACTGTTGACTGAGACCTGAGCTCCTTTGGAGGGCCACCTATGCAGCGGTCAGATGTTGTGTGAGGCTAGAAGCCTCTCCCCCTCTCCCCCCACCACATGCCCAGTGCCTGTGGAAGCGGCTACTCCTCTCCATGTTCTGCCACCCAGGCCCCACCCTGAGGTCCCCCACTTCCCTCTCTGTTTCTTGATCCCAGGCCCCTTTGAGAAGAAGCATGTTGGCCCTGAAGGCTGTTCTGCCCTCACCCCTTAAGGGGCCAGCCTAGGTCCAGTGGACATAGGTGAGATGCTGTGACCAGGTGGGGAGGGTCCTCTTTCTGTGCCTTGCTGAGGCACTTCTCCTCCTGAGAGGAAAAAGGATATGGTGGCCATTTCAAATGGCTGATGGCTGACAGAGGGGCCCAGAGGAGATGTCAGAGGCTTTCTGAGCTCCAGTAATGGCAGGTGGGGTGTTCAGTGACCAGCTCCAGGGAGGCCAACTTCTCTGTCCCTCCTTGTCTTCATAGTTGTATTGTCCCCAGGAGGTTGGAAGCTGTGGCCAGACCTTGCAGACAATCAGGATCAGAAGTGATCACCCAGCAATGGCCTTGGTATATGAAGAGTCCTGCCTTCACCCCTACCGTCCATGGTGTGGGACTGCTAGAGAGGGCAGAGGGTGCTTGTATTGATCTCTTAGGTCAAGCTGCGTGGCCCAGAATAACAGATCTGGAGGATGTGGGTGATGTCACTGTCATGAAGGCTCAAGGGGAGCTTTCTCCAGGTTCTGGTACTTCCTTGATTTGAGACCGCAGAGTTCCAGTCTTGAATGACTTCATCTTTACTTGATCATGTCTGAAGATTGTATTTCCATATCAGGTCTCATTCAGGGGTGTTGGGGATTAGGATTTCTATATATGGGAGGGGGAAAAGATGGCAGAGGAGTAGGGGACCCTATTTCAACTGGTCCCCTGAATTTAGCTGGATATCTACCAGACTGTTCTGAACCCATGAAATCAGCCTGAGATGTAAAAAGACCTGTCTGTGGTACCTGGGTGGCTCAGTGGGTTAAAGCCTCTGCCTTCGGCTCAGGTCATGATCTCAGGGTCCTGGGATCAAGCCCCACATTGGGCTCCCTGCTCAGTGGGGAGCCTGCTTCCTCTTCTCTCTGCCTGCCTCTCTGCCTACTTGTAATCTCTCTCTGTCAAATAAATAAATAAAATCTTAAAAAAAGACCTGTCTGGAGCTCTACCAACAATATCTCCAGCGGTTGGTCTCAAGGTATGAGGCGGCAAGCTGTGGTTCTGTGGGCAGATAACAGAAGATAGTAGAGGCAGGGAGCCTCTGTGACCTTGTGCCAGGAAGATGAGATAACAAAAGCCTCCTGCGCTGGGGACTGGTAGCAGCGGGGAAAGGACTTCAGGGCAGCCCCCCAGATAGAAACCTGGAGCTATGGGTGCACACGTGTGAACCCAGGGCGGCTTGTGGTTTTCTTTATTATTATTTTTAAAGATTTTATTTCTTTATTTGACACACACACACACAGAGAGAGAGAGAGATCACAAATAGGCAGAGAGGCAGAGAGAGAGGAGGAAGCAGGCTCCCTGCCGAGCAGAGAGCCCGATGTGGGCCTCAATCCCAGGACCCTGAGATCATGACCTGAGCCGAAAGCAGAGGCTTTAACCCACTGAGCCACCCAGGCGCCCGGCTTGTGGTTTTAGAAGCACGAAGGGCAGAGATGTGCCCAGCCCTGGGAGTGACAGCTGGGGGAGCTGCTGTGGGGCTCACAACCAGGTTTTTAGCAGCACAGAAGTGGATACGGTGTGGCTTGAGCAGCTCAGTGAAGAGCAGACTGCGATCTCTGTTCTGAGCCAGAGGTTTGGATGCGGTCACTTCTTTGACTCTCGGAAGAGATGTGGAAAGCCGCCAGAGAACAAAAGCCCCCCAAAACCGATTTTCACTGAGACCATCCCCCCCCAAGGGGCAGGGCAACTCTGCCTAAATGGGAGTAACACCTGAGTAACAGCGGGCTGAGTAACAGCGTGGCAGGACCCTCCCCCAGAAGACAGGCTGGAAGAAAAAGAGGCCGACAATCCTAAGGTCCCTATAAAACAGGTGCATCTTGCTTGGATTGTGGTCAATACTTTGGACTCTGTACATTCCCTCAAACACCCCTCAACAGAATGACTAAAAGGAACCCCCAACAAAGAAAAAAATCAGAGACTATGGCCCCTGCCACAGAACTAACGGATATAACCAAGATGTCAGAAATTGACTTCAGAGTAACAATTATGAAGGTGACATCTAGGCTTGAGAAAAATATTAATGACATATAGAATCTCTAAGGGCAGAAATGAGGTCTAATCGGGCCAAACTTAAAAATGCTGTGAATGAAATGCAGTCTAAATTGGATACTCTGACTGCCAGGGTTAACGAGGCCGAAGAATGAATTAGTGAGCTAGAAGATAAGATGATAGAAAAGAAGGAAACTGAGGTAGCATGGGAAGAAGATTAAAGCCCAAGGGATCAAACAGATTAATGAATCAATGAAACGTTCCAATATCAGAATTACTGGAATCCCTGAGGGAGTGGAGAGAGAGAGAGAGAGAGAGAGAGAGGTCTAGAAAATATATTTGAGAAAGTCGTAGCTGAGAACTTCGCTAATTTGGGGGAGGAAACAAGTATTCATGTCCAAGAGGTAGAGAGGACCCCTTCCAAGATCAATGAGAACAGACTGATGCCATGACATATAATAGTACGATTCACAAATCTTAGGTCCAAGGAAACAATCTTGAAAGCAGTGAGGGAGAAGAGATTGCTTATATGCAGAGGGAGAAACATCAGAATAATATCAGACCTGTCCACAAAGACCTGGGAAGCCAGAAAGGGCTGGTGAGACATATTCAGGGTACCAGATGAGAAGAACATGCAGCCAAGGATTCTTTATCCAGCAAGGTTGTCATTCAGAATTGATGGAGAGACAAGGAGCTTCCAAGACTAGCAGAAACAAAAAAATATGTGACCACCAAACTGACCCTGCAAGAAATATTAAGGGGGGGGATCTATAAAAGGAAAACACCCCAAGATGATATAGAACAGAAATTTACAGAGACAATCTATAGAAACAAGGACTTCACAGGCAACTTGACAGCATCTTATCTTTCAATAGTCACTCTCAATGTGAACAGCCTAAGTGTTCCCGTGAAATGGAAGAGTTGTAGATAGGATAAAAAATGACCCATCCCGATGCTGTCTACAAGACTCATTTTGAACCTAAAGAAACATCCAGACTGAAAGCGAGGAGATGGAAAACCATTTATAATTCCAATGGACCTCAAAAGAAAGCTGGGGTAGCTATTCTTATATCAGACAAATTAGATTTAAAAAAAGATTTTTATTTATTTATTTGATATATATATATATATATATATATATATATATATCACAAGTAGGCAGAGAGGCAGGCAGAGGGAGAGGGGGAAGCAGGCTCACCGCCGAGCAGAGAGCCCAATGCGGGGCTTGGTCCCAGGACCCTGAGATCATGACCTGAGCCGAAGGCAGAGGCTTAACCCACTGAGTCACCCAGGCGCCCCAAGACAAATTAGATTTTAAGCTAAAGACTGTAGTAAGAGATACAGAAGGACAGTATATCATTCTTAAAGGGCTTATCCAACAAGAGGATCTAACAGTTGTGAACATCTATACCCCTAACATGGGAGCAGTCAACTACATAAGCCAATAGTTAACCAAAATAAACGTATTGATAATAATACGTTAATAGTAGGAGACCTCAACACTCCACTCTCAGCAATAGGTCTCCTAAGCAGAAAATCAACAAAGAAACAGGAGCTTTGAATGACACACTGGACCAGATGGAATTCATAGATATATACAGAACATTCCACCCTAATACAACAGAATACTCATTCTACTTGAAAGCATATGGAACTTTCTCCAGAATAGGCTACTTACTGGTCACAAATCAGGTCTTGATACCAAAAGGTTGAGATAATTCCCTGCATATTCTCAGACCACAATGCTTTGAAGCAAACTTAATCACAAGAAAAAATTTGGAAGAAATTCAAACATTTGGAAGCTAAAGACCATCCTGCTTAAGAATGTTTGGGTCAACAAGGAAATAAAAGAAGAACTTAAACTATTCATGGAAACCAATTAGAATGAAAACACATTGGTCCAAGACCTATGGAATACGGCAAAGGCGGTCCTAAGGGGGAGATGCATAGCCATCCAAAACTCACTAAAAAAAAAGTCCCAAATACATAAACTAACTTTATACCTTAAGGAACTGGAGAAAGAATAACAAATAAAGCCTAAGCCAACTAGGGGAAGAGAAATAATTAAGATTAGAGCAGAGATCAATGAATTGGAAACCAGAAATACAGTAGAGCAGATCAACAAAACTTGAAGATGGTTCACTGAAAGCATTAATAAGATCTATAAACCACTGGCCAGATATATCCAAAAGAAAAAAGAAAGGACGCAAATTAATCAAATTATGAATGAAAGGGGAGAGATCACAACTAACACCAAGGAAATAGAAACAATCATTAGGAACTATTGTCAACAACTGTATGCCAATAAATTAAGCAACCCAGAAGAAATGGATGCCTTCCTGGAAACCTATAAACTACCAAGACTGAAACAGGAAGAAAGAGACAATCTGAATAGACCAGTAGCACGCCTGGGTGCCTCAGTGGGTTAAAGCCTCTGCCTTTGGCTCAGGTCATGATCTCAGGGTCCTGGGGTCGAGCCCTGCATTGGGCTCCCTGCTCAGCAGGGAGCCTGCTTCCTCTCTCTGCCTGCCTCTCCCCTACTTGTGATCTCTTACTCTGTCAAATCAATCAATCAATCAATCAATCAATCAATCAATCTATCTTAAAAAAAGAGAAATGAATAGACCATTAGCCAGTAACAAAATTGAAGCAGTGATCAAAAACCTCCCAAAAAATAAGAGTCCAGGGCCTGATGGATTCCCAGGCCAGATGAATTCTACAAAACATTTAAAGAAGAAATAATACCAATTCTCATGAAGTTGTTTGAAAAAGAAAAAAAAAAAAGGAACAGAAGGAAAACTTCCAAACTTATTCTATGAGGCCAGCATCACCTTGATCCCCAAACCAGGCAAAAACCCCATCAAAAAGGAAAATTACAGACCAATATCCCTGATGAATATGGATGGCAAAGTTCTCAATAAGATCCTAGCTAATAGGATCCAACAGTACATTGAAAGGATTATTCATCATGACCAGGTGGAATTTATTCTTGGGATGCAAGCATGGTTCAACGTTTGCAAATCAATCAATGTCATAGAACACATTAATAAGAAACAAGAACCATATGACCCTCTCAATTGATGCAGAAAAAGCATTTGACAAAATACAGCACCCTTTCCTGATTAAAACTCTTCAGAGTGTAGGGATAGAGGGGACATTCCTCAATTTCATAAAAACCGTCTATGAAATAAGCCCACAGTGAATATCATTCTCAATGGGGAAAGGCTAAGAGATTTTTCCTTATGAAAAATATGACAAGGATGCACACTCTTGCCACTATTGTTCAACATAGAACTAGAAGTCCTAGCATCAGCAATAAAACCAAAAAAGAAACGAGGTATTCAGAAGTCAAACTCTCTTCACAGATGACATAATACTTTATATAGAAAACCTAAAAGACTCCACCCCCAAATTACTAGAACTCATAGAACAATTCAGTAATGTGATGGGATACAAAAATCAGTGCACAGAAGTTATTTGGGCAGAAATCTCGTGAGAATTGTGCGGAAACACCCACCGATTTTGGACAGTGTATGGTCGGCGTTTTCCGTGCGTTTTCTCGAGGAGCAGGCCAAGAGGCACCACACCATTTTTGGCCCCAAAGCCGGCCGTGATTTCTCCCCAATTCTCACGAGCTTTCTGCTGAAATTGATAGCGATTTGGGCAGAAACCTCGTGAGAATTGGGTGGAAATTCCTGCCTATTTGGACCGCTCTAGCTTGGCGTTTGGCGTGTGTTTTCTGGAGATGTGAGACCAGAGGCCACGTGCCATTTTGGACCTTGCTGATCCACCTTTTTGTGGGCCCCTGGCACCAGGATGGAGTTGTCTGGGATTTCTCATCCAATTCTCATGAACTTTCTGCCCAAGTTGATATTGATTTGAGTAGAACGCTTGGGAGAATTGGCTGGAAATTCCTGTCAATTCACTTCCTTCCTGTGATCCTCATTAATTTGGCATGGTCTCGGTGGAACCTCCCCTCAGTTCTTGGCTGCCATCTCTCAAGAACACCTTCCAAGTGCTGAGCGTGCTCGTTCCTAACCTCTGAATATTTCCCCCTATTTTCACAAATTTCCTGCCTGTATCTTTAGCGATTTAGGTCAAAACCTCATTCCAATTAGGAGAGAAATTTCACAAACTTGTTTCTGACATTGGGTCCCATAGGGAAATGACGTGGGCTGGCCCCAAATCATGCAAGATCTCTTGGCCCGCATCTCGAGAAAACTCATTCTAAATGCCAAGGGCACCCTGTCCAGGTCTTCCGTTATTTCTCTCCAATTCTCATAGGATTTCTACCCAAATCTACATCAATTTGATTAGAAAGCTCGTGGGAACTGGGTGGAAATCTTGGAGATTGTGAAAGAGCTCGCTCTGTGTTCCGATTCAGTTCTTACGAGATTCGGAGTGAGACCTGTGCAGGAGATCCTGAAGGATGGGGTATTTCAGCTGCTACCAAGGGAGGCAGTCCTGATCTGCAGGGGGCGAGATGCTGGAAGATGTGTCGTTGGTGCTCCTGACAATAGCTTCAGTGGACAGATACAGTGCCAAGTGTGGGAGGAGAGGCCATCTGGTTTTCTGCCCCTGGAGACAGTGCTGTGTTGCAGTCTGAGTCATAGTGGAAGATGTGCCACTGTGGCTTGAGACCAGTGGTGGCAGTTGAAAGTTGTACTGGGAGGCGCTGGAAGACCCTGCAGTGCACGTTAACGCCACTGGAGGGAGTGGTGAGCTGCTGTGCGAGAGTCATAGGGAGGTATGGCAATGCCACTTGCCACCACTGGAGGCAGTGGGGATCTACAGTGTGAAAGATACCAGAAGAGGAGTCAGTGCAGCCTGGTGGCCCTGAGGACAGTGGTGATGTGCTGGGTGAGAGGCCCTGAGAGGTGACACATCGAATCTTGTTTCTACAGGAGGCAGTGGGGTTCTGTGTAGTCTCTGTCTCCCCAGGTTCAATCCCTGGAGCCGTCCACCCACTCAGCATTGTGCCCTGTGTACCCAGAGGTGGTGGTAACGGGCTGTCAGGATGGTGCAGGGGGTCTTCCCTGTGAGGGTCTGGAGCCTGGAGGAAACCAGACCCGATGCATGTTGCCTTTGGAACTGATGAGTTGAGCACTTTTTTTTTTTCCTTTTTGGAAGAGTAACTTCACTTCTCCAGAAAGGAAAAAATCATTGGTCGACTTTAGAATGAAGCTAATTATTCCTTAAGAAACAAGAATGTGTTTCCCTTTCTCCCAGGAACTGGAGCAGGTGTGCAGGCTTTAGGTCGGAGGTACCTTCTTATCCCCACCTGACAACACTTCTCCACTCTGGCTCCACGAGACCCGATGTTTTGAAATCAGCATCTGAGTCAGTCATGCAGCTTGTCACAGGATGTCAGCGTTCAGAGAAAGCAGCAGGTACATTGGGCGTAAAGTCACATCCACGTCAGCACTGGAGGTAAAGCTTCTCTTGAACCCCAATCCTCTTGGGCCTTTCTCTTGTCTCTAGTGGGGCCGCGAAGTCAAACTGAAGCAGTTGTCAGCAATCTAGAGTGGTGGGGGAGTTCCTTCGTTTCCCTGCAGGTAGGACATGGCAGGGGATCCTATTTTCTCTGTTCCTTTCTGACTTACGAAGGTGTTTGGAACATCGCCTTCCTAGGCAATCCGTTTGGTTAGAGAGGGAAGATGAGATTTACTCTGTGTGTGTTTTTAACTTAGAATGGATTCCTTCACTTCACAGTGTTTATTCCTTTGGGCCTAGCTTGGGGTGGAGTGGCCAGCATCTAGAGTTAGGTGGTTTTTTGTGGTGAGGTCGCAACTAGGATGATGACTTGTCCTTTGTCAAAGGGGATGATTCCTCATCGATTGATCTCTTCATCCAAAGAGTTACAGTGAGGGCAGAGGGAACATTCAAAAGGATTCCAAACAGCCTTTTATGGTTTCAAAATGAAGCTTGATGTTTGAGGTTCACTAAGTGAATATCATGTAGATATTTGGACATGCTGTGTTTCCTCTGTGGTTTCATTGGTGGTGAAGTCAGAAGGCAAGTCTTTGGGAATAATCCTGGATAGAGGCATGCTCCTGGCCTCGAGGGGCTTGGTGTCAGGAACCCTGGGGTGCATTTCTGGAACTGCTTGCCTGACGCTGGGTGAGTCCGGTCATCCCACAGGTTTTCCGTTTCCTCCTTAGGAAATTGCTGGCAGGAACTGTTCTGCTTCAAACAGAACCCTCCTGCCCTGTTGGTGGGCATGCAGACTGCTGAAGCCACTCTGGAAATGAGTTTGGTGGTTCCTCCAAAAGCTAAAAATTGAACATCCCTAGGATGCAGCAATTGCACTCCTTGGTATGTAGCCAAAGGGCACAAAAATGCACAATCCATGGCGTCCAAGCATCGTGAGGTTGATAGCAGCATGCTCAACCATAGCAAAACTGCGGAGGGAGTCTGAATGTCCATTCACTGAAGAATGGAGAAAAAGATGTGGGAGATACATAGACAATGGAATAGGACCCAGGTTCACAAGGAAGGAAACATTACCATCTGCAAGGATGCAGATGGATCTACAGTGGATGAAGGGAAGCAAAATCTATAAGTCCAGCCTTAGGAGTGAGTTCTCTCAGAGCACTTGGGGGCACTTGGGGAGCTTACCCTGCTGAATGCTACCGTGTCATCTGGGGCCAGATGCGACGTGAGCACCCCCTCTTTCCCTAGCTTACTCCATTGTCGTCTACCGTTAGGTCAACATGGGGGTTTCCCACCAACCCTATCTTTGTAGACAAATTCTGAGATGGCCTATGATTGGGGACACCATGGACATCACAAGGTTTCATTCTTACCCCTGTCAGAGGTTTCCGAGGCACAGACATGAACTTTGTTCCCAGGGTATGCCACATGCAGAGTCCCATGAGAGTCTGGGAGTCCAGGAAAGAGGAATGGTGACTGTGGCTTTAGCTAAACCCACTCTGGGGGATCATGTTGCAGGCCATCTCACATCTCAGTCTGGCTCTTTTGCTGATTTACCACACTTAGGAGAGTCCCTTCATCAGAGCTATAGGCTCATCATTTCTAAACTGAGGGGGACATGTTTTTAGATTGATTGATTCATTCCAAACAATGGAATGAATGCCTTGAAAATTCTTGGCAGTCACCCAATGGATTCTATCTCAGGAGATGTGACTTCCACACACCCCCCACCTGCTCCTATTGAGGTCGCACATTTGCACAGTGGACATACCATGGAAATTCCGCAGGTCAACATTGGACTAGCAAGTGTCTTTAGGGGTTATCCCCATGCCGTCTTATATGGCTGAAGGGCAATGAGCAATTCTGAACCCACGCCAAGGTTTTGGCTGTGCTGTCTTTCTTGCAGACGAATAACAGTGCCTGGATCAGGCCTTCCCTCCAACAGCTGAGGCAGTGTAGTGAAGACATGCCCAGGACACTAGCCCCATGACACTGTGAGGGTGCTCTGAGTCCACAGTTATGTCACCCAGTGCCAAAAAGGGATTCTCTATCAGGACAGATGATTCCAGATATACTTTCAGAGCACACATGGCAAAAAACTTTTCCACGACAGGATAGTATGTAGTTCAACATGCTCTATAGAGTGGCAGTGATGGAAAAAGTGAATCATGAGGTCGGAATGGGAAAGGGGAGTTCCAAGAAGCAATCTGGTGTGGTCAGGGTGTAGGGGCTGTCTCATGGAGGAATGAACCAGAAGATATGGAACGGGTTCCAACACTGCAGCACCACGGTGTGCACTCTGCCTGACCCACGACCCACAGGGGCATTGGGGCACTCTCGCTCCAGAGGATCTACAGACTGCAAATTGGCCCGAGCAGAGCCTCCATGGTATGTCTTCTTGGTGCCTGGGTGTGGGTCTTTCTCTGCTTCTGGAGGCTGTGGATTCTCCTTTGTTTTCCTCTGAGCCGCATGATTTTGTGTTGATTCAGTCCTGTTGATGGACACAAATGCTTTCTGAAAAGACGTGGAATAGAAGTCATCCTTGTTTCCTGAGTCGACCTGAATCTATTCAACAGTAGTGGCCTTTTCCCAGGCCCCTGGGCCTTCATCTGTTCGCCAACTCCGAGATGTGTGGAAACATCTTCTATTTTGAACAGGTTAAAAGAATTCGTTCGGTTTTTAAAAAATTCGACAAGTCCCACTGTTCTGACTGTATAGAATCATCTGTAAACGCTTCATCAACAAGGCTTGACAGGATGAAGGAAGAATTGGGTGGGGAGGGGGGTTTGTACTGGTGTTTACTCAGTGTTGCCCCTGTGTGGCAACGCTGCAGATAGCACGTGGCCGAAAGTGTTCCAGCGTAGCACACGCAAGGGAGAAAAAGACATAAGAAGTTTTTTTCCCTGAATTCCTTGGCTCGTCAAAACTATCCTCTAGTTGATGAGCGACATTCTAAATCGAGCATATCTGAACTAGATATGAGGGCTAGGGTCAGGGTCACCTTTCATACATTAGCTATGGACAGCTTTTTGTAGGTCAGTCTTACTTGCCTCAAGTGTTTCTAAGAAAAAAAATGGGAGTGATACAGTCACCAAAGCACTGAGCCTATTACCTGTCCCAGGAAATAGGTAACTAAAACTAATGATTGGTTCCTCTTAGCTGAGGACCATTTAAGATGAGGAGCTAGTGCTGCAGGCACTTGGCAGCTAACATCTGGGACCTGCTGACCATCTATCCCCAACACCAGCACAACACTCAGCACATCCTCTGCTCTGCTCAAGGGTAGCCAAGAGACGGACCAGGTGCAGGTGTGTCTCCCTCCTGTCAGGCATAGCTTGTTTCGGACAGGGAGAGAAGTGGTCCAGCTCACATACACGTGACCTGTTCTTTTGGTTTCTTACTCTCTGCCTCCCCTTTCTGTCACCCGAGTCCTGAACACTTCTCTCCTTTGAGAACTTGGGTTTGCAGATTTCTGATGACATCTTGAAGTATAGATATGTGTTTCCTTTGTCCCCTGTCCCTACTTCAGAGATGAAGGCGGGAAAAGTCATCCTACCCTGAAAGCAACAAACAGACCTATCAAGTGTGCTCTGCCACCGGCAGCTCAAACTTGAAAGCAATGGCAAATGATGTACTTCACATGCAATGGAATAAGCTTTAGGGACTCATCTACCGGCACTTAGGCGAGCGCCCCAGTGGGCTGAGGGGACGGCGTGGGTTGTGCTGAATGTCAGGCTTCAGGTTTGTGTCCAGCAGGCCACTGAAAGTGTGGGCGGCCTCAGGTGGGCACAGAGGTTTCCTATGCTTTCAGAGTTTTGCGGAGACCCAAATGGCTTGGTTCCCTTTAGCATGGCAGGTGAATTCCTGCTGTATGTTTAGAGTGTCCCTAACCTGGAGGGCTTGGGGGCCAGTACTCTGGGCACAGGCATCTGAAACCCCAACCTAGGGTTAGGCTTAGGAGCTAGAGGCATGGCGGGCCTGATCTGCTTGTGGTGAGGTGAAGGTCCAGGGGCGCTGAGTGGAGGGCGTGGGTCAGGCAGAGTGTCCAGTGGGCCGCAGAGAATGAGGGGTGGCCTAGTGGGGCATGAAGATTTCTCTTGCTCTGCATCATCCCTGGAGTTCTAAGCACCATGGTTTCCTTGTGGGTGGCATGTGGAGTCCTGTGGAATGGCTCGGGTGTCCCAGTCCCTGGGGTTTGACAAAATGTCTCTGGAGAACAGACCCTTCTGAGCCCAACCTAGGGTCAGGGTTGGTGTCAGGTGCAAGGTCAGGGTTTAGGGTCAGGGGTAAGGGTCAGGCCTTAAGATTATGGGGTTAGGGGGTAGGGGTAGGTTTGGGTTTGCTAAGGTTCATTTATTTGCCTTTCAATGCAAGATGCCCATACCTCCATAAGTCCTTTTCTTAGATTATTTTGCCGAGAGTAAGTTAAGATGGAACCCAAATACTGATGCAGGTGAACCCAATGTTCCCAAGCAACACTTGAGACAGTATTTCTTGAAGTTTATGTTTTAGGGTCAAGATAATTAAAAATCGATTTCCTCTGTCACTCCTCTCACAGATGGATTCACTGGCCCTGTCTTTTCGATCTTGGCTGGTAAGTGTCTTCTCAGTGGGTTTCATGAATGGGCCTCACTGAACAGCATGGCTCTCTTAGCCCTTACCTGCATTCCTTCCTATCATGGATCCACTGATTCTACCCCACGTTCTTTGCAAGCTCCCACATGGTGCCATAGCTAGACGTTAGTACTAAGGAGATAGTGCATCAGTATTTATTCATTGAACAAGTAGGACTTTCTTTTTCATCAAAAATATCCATGATTTGGGCGCCTGGGCGGCTCAGTGGGTTAAAGCCTCTGCTTTCGGCTCAGGTCATGATCTCAGCGTCCTGGGATCGAGGCCCGCGTCGGGCTCTCTGCTCAGCGGGGAGCCTGCTTCCTCCTCTCCCTGTCTCTCTGCCTGCCTCTCTGCCTGCCTCTCTGCCTACTTGTAATCTCTCTCCCTGTGTCAAATAAATAAATAAAATCTTAAAAAAAATATCCATGATTTATCAGTGACTCATTTATCATTTCAGAATCTACTTGGAGAAATCAATTGTTCTATGACTGTACATCTGTCAAGGCAATGGCTTTAGGAGGTCCTGGCTCTTGACCCACGAATGAAGCTCAGCTTCCAACATTAGGGGTGAGTTCTGTCAAGGCGCTTGGGGGCATTAGGGGGGCTTCCCCTGCTGGACACCACTGTATCATCTGGGGCTAGATACGACGTGAGCAACTGCTTTATCCGTAGCTTTGTCCATCTTCATCTGCCTTCCTGTTTGTTCCCAGAATGGACCACACGAAGAGTCCCTTGAGAGTCTGGGAGTCCAGGAAAGATAAATGGATGATTGTGGCTCTAGCAAAATCCACTCTGGGGGATCACGTTCCAGGACATCTCACATCTCAGCCTGGCTTTTTCAGAGATTTCCAATATGACCTAGGAGAGTCACTTCATTGGAGCTTCAGGCTGATCGTTTCTCAAATGCAGAGGACATGTTTTTAGATTAATTGAGTCATTCGAGACTATGGCATAAAATCCTAGGAGGTTCCAAAGAAGACATCCAAATGGCCAACAGACACATGAGAAAGTGCTCAACATCACTCGGCATCAGAGAAATACAAATCAAAACCACAGTGAGATACCACCTCACACCTGTCAGAACGGCTAAAATCAACAAGCCAGGAAACGACAGATGTTGGCGAGGTTGTGGAGAAAGGGGAACCCTCCTACACTCTTGGTGGGAATGCAAGCTGGTGCAGCCACTCTGGAAAACAGTGTGGAGATTCCTCAAAAAGTTGAAAATTGAGCTACCCTATGACCCAGCAATCGCACTACTGGGTATTTATCCTAAAGATACAAAGGTAGTGATCTTCAGGGGCATGTGCACCAGAATGTTTATAGCAGCAATGTCCACAATAGTCAAACTATGGAAAGAACCTAGATGTCCATCAACAGATGAATGGATAAAGAAGATGTGGTACACACACACACACACACACACACACACACACACACACACACACACACACACTGGAATACTATGCAGCCATCAAAAGAAATGAAATCATGCCACTTGCAATTATGTGGATGGAACTAGAGGGTATTATGCTAAGTGAAATAAGTCAATCAGAGAAAGACAATTAACTTATGATCTCTCTGATATGAGGAACTTGAGGGGCAGGGCGCAGGGTTATGGGGGGATAGGGAGGGAAAAATTGAAACAAGATGGGATCGGGAGGGAGATATACCATAACAGACTCTTAATCTCACAAAACAAACTGAGGGTTACTGGGGGGTGGGAGGGTAGGGATAGGGTGGATGGGTTATGGACATTGGGGAGGGTTTGTGCTTTGGTGAGTGCTGTGAAAGATGTAAGCCTGATGATTCACAGACCTGTACCCCTNCACCCCTGGGGCAAATAATAATAATAAAAGAAAACCCTGTGAGTTGATCAGAAGGCCTGAATAAAGCCTTAATTCAATCCAAAATAAAAAAAAAAGAAATATGGTTTCAACATGTGTTCTTTTTTTGGAAAAGAAATAGACCCAAGTAGTAATCATGGCTTCCTGAGCACCTGCTCTCGAGAGAAATCACCCTGGCTCTTTGTGGAA